>VWYI01013654.1:114699-360744 GCA_013399455.1 Anthoscopus minutus
TCTCTCTCTCTCTCTTTCTCTCTTTCCTTCTTTCTTTATATCCTTCATTCCTTCTTTCCCTCTTTCCTTGTTCCCCATTACTATGACAGCTGATATTGGAGGCAAGGACTTCAGGACCTCCTTGTGCTGTTATGAAATTATTGCATTAAATTGTATCAGGACCTTTGGCCAGGTACCTGTGGCAGTGTTCACAACAAAGGGCTGGGTGTGAATTTTGCTGGATTCTGTGTCCTGCTTTGATAACAGATTACCTTCCCTACCTTGTCCTCCTTGACTTACTAAGATTCTGAGGGGGACATGAAGAGGGGAAAATGATGTCTCTGTCTCCTCCATGCCTCAGCTACAGATTTAGGCAGTGAGTTTACTGGGCTCTCTGTACTCACAGCCAGAATGCACACACTTCAGTAGTCCTCATATAAACCTCAATCTTCTGCCCTTGAACTGGGACATACCTTTCTTTGAATTTATTTTTCACTTTTCAAGGGAGGCTCCTGCAGAAAAAAGAGCTCTATAACTCCACTGTTCCCACAAAAATAAAAAAGAGCTGTCCTTTAAGGGAAGTCAATCCTTTTTGCAGAGGTCTTCTGGAGCTGCTGCTGCAAGAGGCTTTAGAAAGAAGCAGGCAGGTTTGCTCCAGTGCTGCAGCACCTCTGAGTTGTAAGATAAGGAGTAGGGAGGCTGGGAGAGGGCTGACACAACAATCAGCCAGACTCTTTGAAAACACACTGGCTAACGCCAGTGGTGAAAAGACACCAACACTTCATCCTTAAAACCCACGCAGGAGAGGGGCCCAAGTGCAGCTGGTATTTCTCCATGCTCTATACAAAGCTGGGTAGACAAACTAGCTGGGGATCTGTGTGAGTTAGCTGTGCTGGTCCAGCTCCCTGCCAAATGATCTTGTGCCTCCTCTGTGCTGCCTGCCTGGCCCTCAGCAGTGCTTGGGCAATGCTCAAGGGACAGCTGAGCAGATTCTGGGATCCAGAGCCCTCAGGGCCAAATGCAACCATGCTGCATGAGAACTGAAAACATTTAGGTGCTTTGCATTGCTGCTCGTTCTTTCCCCTTGTTGGCCAAATTATTTCTTCTGTTGGTGATAACAGGGCCCCCAGCAATCTCTGCAGGTCTCAGCTGTGCTGGCTGGGAGCTGTGGATGCTGCTCTGAGGCCAGGGTTTTGCTGACCTCTCTGCTGCCATTCACTGGGCTTCTGCACAGAAGTACCAGACAAGGGTAATAAAGCACATCGAGGTGTTCTTACCATGCAGGAAAACTCATCACTTTAAACAAACCTGGTTGTTTAACATGAGGTAAAGTTTGCTTCTCTAGCAAGAGTGAGCTCAAAACCCCACAAAATCCCTGCTTACATCTTTAACTAGAGAGATGATTATTTTTATCTGCAGCTACCATACACCATTTATTTAGGCAAAACCATTCTTGGACTTCAGATGGAGTTTTGTCTCCAGTAAACAACAAAATGGGTCTCTAGCTACATTAATATTTGGCTGTCACTAGTTAGATAAGGCTGATACATTGGTGCTTCTATGCCAGCAAGGGACAGTCTCTGGCCAGCATTATTTGCTTTAAAATGTAGAAACTTCAGTCTCTCAGTCCCCAAGTTTTCATCAGGAAATATATGAGCAGTGGGTTGGGGGAATGGAGCCCAGAGAAAGTGCTGAGGTTAAAGGTAAGGAAGGCAAGTAAAGATGTTAAAGCACATTCAGATTAAGGCAGAAGAAGGTGTTCTGAACATGAAAAAGTCTGGGATTCTCTGCTAGCAGGCTGCAGAGAGCTGGGAGGCATTTCAGGGGAGTTAAACAAGGAAAAATGGATCTGCAGCTGGGTGTTTTCCTTAGTCCAGAGATCCACAGTGTATTTTAGGACACGTCTCCCTGGGGTTGTACCTGGGAATGCAGCAGCTTGTCATCTGAAGCAGCTTTCTGTGCAAAGCCCCATTTGTTCTAGCAGCTTGAGGGAATCTCAGAATCTTCTCCATGATGTGCTCCCGGCTTCACGGGCTGCATGACAAAATTCCAAGTAATTAAAGAGCTGATAAAAATGCTGTTAAAAGAGCCAATATCTCTTCAGGACACTTCAGATAAGCTGATCATTGCATCTTCAGAACAATGATGCCTTCTTTGAAGACAGAGATGAAAACAAGATGAGTCGCTGCTATATCTGATATGAGATGAACAGAACTCTGTATGATGTTATTAGAGATGTGAATGACACTGCAGTTATGGCTACAGGAATTGTAGTAGAAAGGCTTTAATGTTCTACTTGGAAATAGGAAAACAAATGCTACTTCTTACAGTGAGCTTCAGATACTTGATTATGGTTATCAACACATTGCTGCATGGATTCTGGGTAAGGAAGATGCTTAATATTTGGCTTTAGGGGAGCAGTAAATTCAGATGGGGACTCTACTTATAAGAAATAATTTTGTTATAAGTGAATTCACATGAGTCTATTTTCTTCCAGTTAAAAGCAAATTTAAAGAAAAATCTATAAGCAATGTTTCTCCAAAAGGGAAAATTGAAAATTTTCTAGATTAATATTTAGTGGAATTATCTGAAATGGAAAGCTAAGCGACTAAACTGCAGAAGCACTGAATATCTTTAAGCTATAGATTCAGCCTTTACCTGGAAATGAACTATGAAATAATTCTCCTTTTCTTTTCAGTGCTAGGGGCAGTGCTGACAGATTAACCTGGGCATTTGGTGAAAGTTTCGAGGCCAGTGAGAAAAATTCCAATGGAGAACCACAAGAATAACAAAAGTTCTCACAAGGTATGATAAAAGCATGAAAATAAGTCTCAAGGGGCTTACATAAAAGCAAAAGAGATTTTAGTTAGAGACTCAGGAAAATGCTGCGGTGTGAAACTAATGAAACGCTGGGCTAAACTCTGAGGTGATGGAAATCCCCATGCAGTAAGTTTTGAAGAACAGATCAGGCAGTCAGACCTTAGGAGCAGTTAATTACATGTTCACCTCCTCTGAGGCAGAGAGATGGATTAGATGATCTCCCAAGGTCCCTTCCACCCTTGTATTTCCCATTTCCTCTATGTAGCATCTCCTGCTTTTTCACTTCATTAATGAAGCAGAGGACACAGACAGTGCAAGGGGGTATTTCAGGTGCTTATCCAGCAGGATGAAGAACACAGCAAGCAGAACTAACTGAAATCTGAAGTCCAGAGGAAAATTAACTTATGACTGACATCTTGGGCAGGAGAACAGAGAATATGTATTGCATCCTGTCCTGACTGCCCTTAACATTTCCCCTGAGATGGGTAATTCTTGGCAACATCTTTGAGGAAAGGAATCCATAACCTACAGGCAACTTGGAACTGGTTTGAACTACAATGTAAATAAAACACCCCTATATTTAAGTTTTTTCCATCCTTCTGCTCTTTACATTTCTCCCTGATTCTTAAAGACTGCTATTTTCTCTGCTGTATGCCACAAAAGAAATGCTCTTCATGAAAACAGGAATTTAAAATATAGGGCATTTGGTATAATCTACTTTCTTAAAATTAGTAATTATTGAGGCAAGTATGGTGCATTTCCAAAGCAGTGTCTGGTGTTACTAGACTGATTCATTCATATCATGCTATTATTGGGCTTTAAATCTCTGTATCTCAGGCTGTTTGTTAAAAATAAAGTGCTTCAGCTTAAAGGGGAGTAAACCAACTGGGATGATTCAGCCCACTCAGGGTGCTATATATTTCTTCTCTGCTCCATCAGTATCTATGAACCATAGTTCCCAAAGCAACCCCAGCCTCAGCGTTCAACCCCAATCTTACATCTGTCAAGGGAAGGGATAAGGGCTTTACACCAATTCATGTCCTCAATAAACCTCATTCTGCAGCTGCTTGTTTCTCCAAGAGGGTGGAGGGTGAAGCCTGTGGTGTGTTAATTCCTGCAGGGAATTATGGCTGCACAGTAAATGTTTGCCATAAAGCAGCATCAGCCATGTATTACTCCCTGTATCACCCCAGTGTTGTTTGCCTCCAGAGCTGTGATGATATAGAGCACATTGGATCACTTCTCTGGCCTGTGAGCTGTATATTGCAGCCCCCAGCCAGGCACTTGCATCACTGCTCTTGTTATTTGGCTTTCCAGACTGCCCAGAATGGAAAAACCAAGCAGTAAAATACTTGCTTAGAGTTTTGTGCTGTCATCAGTTCCCTTCTCCCTTCTCATAGCTTCTACAACACGCAGCAAGATATGAGCTAACAGCTGGATTTCATCATGAAATGCTTCCTTACTTGTTCCCCTAAAATAAATAAAAATAAAATGTAAGCAATCCTATTTTCAGGAAGAGAAAAGGCTGCTGTCATGCTGGTGTGGTGTATAATGGAATACAGTAGCACTGTATTTCATTATGATTCAGTGTGTTTTCATTTTAGTTGCCAAGGATTCAACGGCTTAACATGAATTCTAAATTAAGATTAGTATTCCAAATAAAATATTTTTGAAATATGTGTATTTCCCATTTCATTCTAATGAGCTTCAGTTAATGCATAGCAGTGCTTGTGGGTGTAATTTGAGCTTGGGAGCCACACAGTGAAATGCAGCCCTTTGGGGCCATCTGGGCACATAAAAGCAAGGGGCACAGACATCTGGGTCAGCAATCCTGCTCAGCACGGGCTCCACAGCCATCAGAGCCACAGCACAGGAGGCCTGGCAGCTTTCCTCAGCCTCTGCCTTCTTCAGGACTTCCCAGGACAAGAGTTTGCACCTGATGCTGTATTGCACACTGGAGTGAGTGGTGTGAAATGGGGCAATATTTCCCCACCACCTGCTCAGGTAGCACCAAGCAGGAAGGAACCACACCTCCATATTTCACTGTAACCACTCAGCCTGGCAGGTGTTAATAAAACCAACAGAGTCATCTCCTTCCACACTCTGGAGGTGACCACTCCATCATCCAAACACCACCAGCAACTGCAACGCTGCTCTCAGTTCATTCTTCTGAATTACTGCAGCAATTAATCAGGCTCACATCATTTACCTTTTCCTACCTTTTAGATTTCTACCTTATCAGTCCACAGCAGCCACACAAGGAGACAAACCTCTCCTTTAACCCTGCTCCAGGCTCAGCTGCATCACTCTGCTCCCAGCACAGCCAGGGATTCCCACAAGGCACCAAAATAAGCTCAGAACAAGCAAAATCTGAGCTTTGAAAGAAAGATTCATCCCTCTCATGGCATGGAGGGCAAGCACCTGCAGGTCTCACCTCTCCTCCAGCACCCCACAATGTCACATCTTTGCTGAACAGTAAGGGAAAAAAAATTCAAAATTCAGCTCATATTGGGACCACCCATTGCAAGAAAAATGACTAATGCCCAGAGCTCTGATGTAGCCATGACTTTCTGACAACCTTACTCCCAGAGGATCCTTTTTGTATTTCTCTGCTGTTTTCCTCTTCTCTCCTCATTTTTTAACTGTATAAAATACTTACTGAGTGGACTTGAGGCCCACAGCTGAAGGAGGATGTATTTCTAGCTAATGGTCTTTTGAAAGAACTGTCTAGAAAAGAGGTGATAGCACCAAGAAGCAAGTAGCTGAGTAATTAGTGGGAATCATATGGAAAAAAGACTGATACACTAGGGTCAGGAAAATGCCGGAAAGAGAACAAGAGGGGAAGAGAACATGCAAAGGAAAAAGAGAGATTGCCTGGAGGCTGATGGGCGAAACAAGAAGGATCTGGGCAGACCTCAGTGATGTACAATATCCATGGTGACGTGGCTGTGGCCAGTGAGGCACACGAGGAATGGCCAGAGCAATCATGACTCCTGGAAATAGGGCACATCCATAAACCAACAGGCATCACTGATGCCCTCTGTTAGTCACTTGATCCCTTACACAAGGGGACAATAAATTGAAGTGCTTTATCACTGAGCTTATGATAGAGCAGAAAATCCTGTGACATTAACTACTTGCGCCACTGGAATGAAAAATCCAGGCAACATTTCGCTGCTGCTGGGAGGTTCCTGGACTGTCACAAGCTTTAACTCAAGAAAACTAAAGGGACTTAAGAGTGGCTTACAAAGATGAGAAAATGCAAATTCACAAGGCTGAGTCCTGGCATAAATAAAGAGCAGGATTTTGACCTGCATATTTTCAACTGAGGAAACACGTCTCCAGCTCTCCTCATTCCCTGACAGACCTCTGAGACCACAGAGAGAGACCACAAGCAATTTCCTAAGCTTCACAGACCTTCAATACCTGCCCCCCAAAATCGGTGCACATTCACACTTTTTAGTTTTGGCTAAGACAGCAGCCTGGCTGCAGCCCCCAGTTCTGATAGACTGTGGCCCTGTTTGGCTTTTTGGCCAAGCTATGCAGTGGACAATATTTAATTAGACTCATCCTGCTGTACTGAAAAGCAAATTACAGACTTGCCTAGATTACTGTAGATAGGCATCCAGACATGAGATAATTAGGCTGCTGTAAGGCATGTTTCAAGTCTGTTCTGCCACTTGTCCCTTGTCACCCAAGGACACACAGCAACTCTGAGATCTGCATCCCCTCTAAAATGGCCTCGTGAATGTTGTACAGGCAGCCTGGAAAAAAGAGACTGCACTCAAGTTCTGGTTGTGAGAAGTTATTAAAAAGAAAAAAATTCTGAGAGAGAAAATGAATGTGTTTTATAAGAAAACATAATATTTGAACACAGCAATTTATTCCCTGAGCCTCCAGAACAGATCTGGTTGATCCAATGACAGGGTGTCAATATTCTGCTATTTTGTGCTGGACTAATTATGTTTCCCTCTGTGTTAGCCCACCACGAAGTAATGGAAGCTTACAGATTCTGGGCAAAACTGAGTTCAGATTACTCTGATTTTTTCTTGCTGGTCATTTCTAAATGTTTTATTACAGTGCTTGCTGAAAAACACTGATTTGAACAGCTAAAAATATTTTCTCAAAATAGTCTTTTTTCAGAAACAGAAATGATTCATTGTTATAAATTGGCATCTAATGTCTTCAGGGTGTTTATAACTACAAAGCCTAGACCTAATCTGTCTTGTTAGAGATTTTTTTCAAGTTAAGCATTAAAAAGAATTAACTAGAAACTTGAGAATAGTTATCAGCTTTTGCTCTTTTTTTCCAGGGAGCTCTCAGAAAATTAAGATTTAAATTTCTTATTGTTTTTCCCCTTAATATTTAAAAAAAAAAATCTTTGAAATAGACTGCAAAACTTCTCTCTTTTTTATTTTTGGTGGAAAACAGAACTTTCAGCCACCTCTGAGGAAGCAAACTGTCTTGTTCAATGTGAGACATGGACAGGGGGAGGAAGACAAGCAGGGGAGCTTTTATCATATGGTGAATTCCACATGCCTATTCTTTAGTCTCCCACATTATCCACAGATTTCTCAAAGTAATTAATCAGTAACATAACTTATCCTTGGCTTAACTTCACTAGCATTATACCAGGGATTGTATCGAGCCTCACTGTGCAATAAAAAATGGACATTAACTTGCTCAGATTTGGTATAAGAAAGATCTACTCTTACTACACTGATATATAAACTTTTATTATAATGACATAAGGCCCAACTTCTTTCCTTCCTAGAACAACAATAATACAAAGACTCATTCCAAAGCTGGCACCTTTCCTTTAGAGATAGTTGCTCCCAAAGTATGGCATTCCTATCGTTATTAGAATTAAAGGGTAATTTTCCACTTGGCTATAGCAAAAGAGACAGAAATTCCAACCTGGAAGTGGCCACAATGCCATTCTTTCTTTTCTATCTAACCATGTTTCCTTCACCTGGGGAGAATTCTGGTGTTCTCCCTCTCTTCTGGTACATTTTATTAGGGTGTACTACAGCACTGAAGGACTGGAATACTGCAGACCAAAGCTGTCTGCTGGAAATGCTCTTCTAAATGCTTTTAGGTAATGTGTATTATTCAAGCAAAAGGCATTTCAGTGCTTTACTTCACACAAAAACAACTTGTTTTAGCCAGAACAAGCAAAACTCTCTAGTTTCCATTGCTAAGGTTCAACTCTGGAGCAGTTTCCAGTATATGAGTTGTGGTACCTGCTCTTCTGCAGATGTAGACCAGCACTACAGAGATTTTATGATCGGTAATTCTGAATCAGAACACAAGAATACATGAACACCAAAAGCTTCAGAGCCCAGCTTCTGTTTCAATAGGAATCTGAATATTCAACATTTGAGCATTTGTTGATGCTATGGTACCAAGTTTGAGCAGTTTTGTGGAAAATTTAACAAAAAAAATTTGATCTATCTATTTGTACTTGCATTGAACAGTCTTTCTACCAAACCTTCTTTGGCCATTGTGCTGCTCAGAATCAAACCTTGAGAATCAGTGTAAACAGCATCAGTGCTGCTCCATCTTTAACTCTGGTGAAGAATGGGGAGGAAATCCCTAATTCCTGGAGCTGCAGAAGATTCAGTGCTTTTGCTCCTTTACCCCCACTCCCAGAAGAGTTGCAAGCCCAAGCTTGGCTTGTTTAGATGCTCAGCCAAGGTCCTGAGAGGTGCTTTCAAAACAAATCTGCTTTCACCTTCTCCTCAGACCTTGCCCATGGGAGCCTTTTGGACACAGAGTCTGTGCTGGCTTTTCCTCTTGGGGCTCTCTGTGCATCGGTTTATGCACCTGCAGCTAAGGCCTCCCTTGTTCTTTAGCCTGGAAAATCCTTGACTTGGAAGGATAAGAAAAACACCCTTCTAGGAAGGACACTGAAGAAATCCTCAGTGCTTTTTCGGGGCTTTGGTAGGTATAACTGACCTAGATATCGCAAACAGCAGGAGGAGCAAAATGCAAATAACTGTCTCTCCTGCTATATAAAATTATTCTGCACAACAGAAAACTAAGGGATCTGAAAGGTGAGGGAAGATTTATAAGGGAAGATGTGGGAATATTCTCTTTCCACTTGCCCAGCTGTGGATTTGTGATGTGCACAGCTGTGTTCTCTTTTTCACTGTTTGAACTGCTGTCTCTATAGCACAAGTCCCCTGCCTTCTTTTTCCTCCTAAAATCCTTGCTTCAGCTGGCTGTTTCTTATTAAGCTCCCCCAGAGATATATGTATTTTTAAGACATTAAAATAAAGAAAGGAAAACTAAAAGAGGCCATGTGTCTGTGCACAGGCATGTGAGTGTGGCAGTCTGTCTCAAAAATAGTCCTTCCTTTCCCCTTTTGTTTTTTAATGTTTGCACAGAGAAAAAAAACCCCAAAATCTCTTTGCCATTCCAGAGGCTTATAGCTCTGAACAAACGTTGCAATTATGCTTCTCAAAAGCAGATAAATGACAGGTGAAAAAATTAAACTCACTTAGACAAGGCAAGTTCTGAATATCTGTAATCAGCTGGAATTGCTTCAGTGAGTCCCCCCCTCAGTTTGAAGGCTTGGAAATCACGATCACTTGAGCTTTTCCAACGCATTGTAATTAAGCTCCAATTTGTGATGCTTCTCAAAGCCACATTTCTAACTTACATGTCTGCTAAAAGAATGCAGCCAGTGCTGTACAGAGAGATTATTCATTCATACTTTTGCATCACTGGTATCAATCCCCTAGAAACATGAAAAACACCCCAGGAATATGTGGGATACTTGGGATTGCTCCCAAGTCCAGCACCCATACATCCAGTACAGCCTTTGCAACTCTTCTAAGTGGTTCCATTTCATGCCCAAAAGATATTTCTGCAGCACTGCCGGGACAATTGCAGCAGCTCCAAGCAAATGTTTCAATCATCCCACTCCCCACGAGCGCTGCAGGATATTTTGAGCCTGCACAGGCGGTGTGAGCAGCCAGGCTCCCCAGCCAATGGTGCTGAGGATGCAGAGAAGGTCCCTTCACCTTTCCTGTGCCTCCCTCCAAAAGCAACCCCAGAGGGACCAAGGGGTCACTCTGCAAACCCTGCCAGACCTTTAGGAGGGGATGCTGTGTGAAGGCAGAGTATCACTGCCAAAGCATCAGAGGGCAGAGCTTGCTCTGGTAAAACAAGAAAAGCAGTTGCTGATGAGCCTGTACCTGTTCCCTTTTCTGGCAAGTCACTGAGAATAAGCACGGTGAAGCAGTCTAAAACAGGCTTTAATTATCTCTCCAGCACTTCCATTATGCAATTTAGCCAAGGCACAGTGATTCAGCCCATTATGCTTTCCCATAGTCTATTCCAGATGAGCCCAGAGTTTCTCTTCCATCCTTCCCTCCGTCTCCTCACCCCTTTCCCTCTTGCATCCTCAAGAATGAAAATTCCCAGAGGATTGTAACTATGCAAGGCTTCTGAAAGCTACATTCCCAGGAGTTCAAGGCAACACTGCATCCCCTCAAGTCCAGCACAGGAGAATTTTAAGCTCTATTAATGGGTCAAGTGACTGATAAGCTCAGTTTGCCATCCCAGCAGACAAGTTTGTGCCCTAAGCTAATATCATAGGCAAAGCCATAATTCAACTCCCAGGCTCTGCTTCCACCTGTGAACTGAGATACACTGTCAGAGCTGTTCCAGCAGGAAAAGTTTGGCAGGCAGTTTTACATCCTCCATGTAAAGTCCTCATTATTTCACACAAACCCATATATTTATATACTCAATTAGTCCACCAACAAGTTGTAGAAGTTTTAAAGTTAACTACAGATGATACATATTTGATGCAAACCGTTTTAACTTGATAATAAAAAGATTAGTTATGGTGCCCTAAAAATGTTATGTCAGGTTTTTACAGCTGATCATTATTATTGAAAAATGTAGCTGTGTTTTTATACTGTGTTGACTGACAAAAACAACCAGAATCTGAAGGAGACCAGAAAGTTTCTTTAATTTCTATTAATGGGGCTTAAATTGAAGCATTCAGAGAAACATCTTCTTAAAGGCTATAAAATACTCCTGCAGTCCATAGCACACCTTATAAATAGATTAGTAATCACCAGAGAGCTCAAGGTCAAAATGCACTAGAACCATTGCGTGGGTAGCTGCTGTGGCTCAAAAGAAGATAAGATCTGACATCAGGGGGGAAATAAAGATCTCTTTTATACTGTTTTTGTAATAAACTTTGAATGGCACTCAAAAGTCAGAAGTAAAACACACCAGTCTCACTGGGTGCAGGATGGATAAGTACAGTATTTACTGATCAGCTGCAGGAAAAGTAGGGGCAAGACACCACTGACAATGATGACATTTTTAAGGTTGTGTGGACATAATGACAGGAATCAGGATTTCCACACACAGGAGACCTCAAGGCAGCAAATCCAAATCCAATTTTGAAATCCATACCTTGAATGTATCAACCAGAATTGTGGCCAGTTGAAACTCTGGTTAGGAATGGCTGTACTGGAATTCATCTTGTTCTCTTTGGAGATGAATTACACCAAATTTATTCAAAGCTACTCATAGTAATGAGCTGGGACCCATGTGGGGCTTCATTGGATTAAGTAAATTCATGGGTGTAACTATTTCTGACAAAATCTGAGCATCTCCAGGTTGCCCAGGGCTCACCAGGGCGCTTCCTACCCTGCCCACCCTTCCCTTGTGCCACTGCACATCTAACCTGCATTTTACTTTTCCTGGAACATCCATAGGAAACTTATGGACCCCCATAAGCCTGTGATTTGCATTTTTCTGCACTATTAATAACAATGTGCTGAAGCCATAAAAGACCTATTGACGCCCTGATGGATTGTGAGAAAATGGAAAGTGATTTTTTTTTAAAAGCTGCATTTTAAATCAGCTCATTACACACATTGTTTTGTTTTATTTTGCACTGCATGACATCAGCATCCTCTATTTGCTATTCACTGGAGGTTAAAACATCCAAATGTGTCCTGCTTCCAGGCCCACAGTCCAAGTTGTGATTTGGTTCAGCAAGATGGGCCAGATTTTCTCCTGGAAAAAATCCATTCAAAATCAGGAAAATTATTTATCCCAACAGATAATTTGGCTTGGAAATAATATTTTCTTTTAAAGTAATTTAGCAGAGGCCTATGCAAATCCAAGCAAACTCAGACTATGAGATTTTTAATATAAAATCAAAATAAAATCTGTATTTTTCCCAAGAGGCTCCTCATTTTCATTTGCACCAAACTCCAAAGTATATTTGTTACAGATAACCTTGTTGATGATGATTTCCCCTTTCTTTTCTTTTGCAGTTTTTTTCCCCCCTCAAAGAAGTCTAAGACTGGGGAAGGAGCAGGTGCAGGCCTGCACAAATGAAATTTTCCTCATTATGTTACCATATTCATCTTAGCAAGAGGATTTGGGGCGTTGGAGGAGCTGAAATTTGAGAGTAGGGAGCCTGCAGTGGGAGTGCACCTGGAAGGACTGGGGAAGGAATGGATCTGAGGAGGCTCTGACCAGTGAGACCCTTTGGGAGGCAGGAGCTGGTGCTGCTGCCCAGCTCTGCAGAGCTCCCAGGGACGAGGGGAAGTACAGAATTCAGTAACTTGGGAAGTCTCTGTATTAAGGGATAGGTGCAGGGTATTGTGGAATCAAATCCTGATGCAGTGTCAGGAAGCTGGAGAAAATCCTTCCAGTCTCTTAAGCCAGAGGATCCTCTGTTTCACTTTATCCCTTGGTTTTGAGCTACTTCAAGGTTTCAAATGGAGGAAATTGTGGGGACTGGATTAAGCACCACACTTGGCTTTTTAAACCATGAGCATTAGGTGGTCAACATACAAATGTTTGCTAATCAGATCTATTTGCAGGTTCAAAATGCCAGCAGTTGGTGAGCCTAAACTATTGATAACAAATAAACATTTACTTTTGAAATAAAACCCAAGGAACCTTTATCTTGAGGAGTCCCTGAACAGAGCCAGAAACACGTGGCTTAACAGATTGCCCAAGATAACCCCAGGGAGGGCTGGGAAGTTATCACACCTGAATTATCACACCTGAATTATCACATCTACAGCACCAGGAGATCCTGCTGTAATTTTGACTAAAAAAAACCTCAGCAAACCAGAGTCACCTGTCAGGTGTGGGATACAAACACAGCAGCACAAGAAAAGCTGCAGCATATACACCAGTGGATGAATATTGGTGATTCCACAGAACAAATCCTAATGGCACAACAGGATCACTCCTTACCTTCTGATGCTACTCCAGTCTGGTTACTGTAGCTCTCCAAGGGGCCATCCAGAGCAACACACCCAGACTAGAAAGTTCAATATTTCCATTTCTCATGCAGCTATGCTTATGAGAAAAGCTCTGATAGTTCATATTTTATGTCCCTGTTGCCTTTTCCTCTTTCCAGCTTTCATGTTTCTTGAGATAAATGTTTTTGTCACTGTCCTTAAAATGAATTACACATGATAAATATAGTCATTGTGCTCTGATCTTGGCTTGGAGAAAGGTTCTTGGCCTGGCTAAAAAAAATCCATTTTAAGCATTTAAAAGCTTACACATTAATATTTAAGGTGAGTATAAACAGCAGGCTGGTTCCTAGTCTTGGGCTTAACAGCAGTGTAGACATGGCTGAAGTTATCTTTGGGAATGAGATTTTTGTTCCTGAGCTCCTTTATAAAATGCGACTTCCTTGTCCATGCACAGTGTATCTGCTACAGTGATGGAGATGTTTTAAATCTGTGTGAAGGGATGGAGCTGTTTAAGGGAATGAGGCTGGGCTGCTTCACTCCAGAGCTAATCAGAGAAGGAAGAGACTGGGAGCTGTGTGCTCAGGGCATCCCAGAAGTGAAGTCCTAAAAAACCACTTTGTGTTTGCAAATGAGATGTTTACAAACAATAATGAAAATTTGGTCTCTTTACCTGCCTCCCTTTGCAGAGCAGCAGCTCAGGTGCTGGGGGGCTGTCACTTCTCATTATCCAGGAAGGGCCATGGAAGCTTCAGCTCCTCTCACCTGCTCTAACAACCTCAACCAGACAGGCTCACATGAGCCAATAAAAGGATGTATCTGCTCCCTTCATTCCTGGCGCTGTACAAAAGCAGCAGCACTGGTTTTCCATACTACTTTCCAATTACACTACTGGGAAATAGCTTCATAAACCTCTTCAAGATCAGTCTTTGTAAACTGCTGTCCCTTTAATTCAACATTTCTGCTGCATTTAGTTTCACCTTTTCATAATTTGCTTTATTTTAATTAGTTACACTAGGTTTAAATCACCCTCCCTCCACCTTTTTCTTTCCTGTTTTCCAAAACACCAGTCTTCCCTTTCCCTTGCATTTTCATAAAACATAAAATCATCTGCATGAAAGAACTCTTACTATTTTTGCAGGGGGGAAAAAAAGTTATTTACCACTGTACCCAAGAGTGACAGTTTTTTATTCTCAAAGCACAGGCATGAAATGCCCCTGAGTCTGCTTCTGCCACAGCAAAACATATGCCACTTTTAATCAAACTAACTGTCTGTTTATTAAACTAAACTCCCAAACCAATCTGAGGATGAGAGAGGGGGAAATGAATTGAAAAATTTTAGAAGAACTTGACAACAAGTTTATTGTGCCACCTAATAAAACTGCAGGGAGCTGCCCAGGTGCCTGGGAGAAGGGCAGCACTTGGGATTCAGCAGGAATGATCTCTGCCTCTGCTGGCACTGGCACTGGGGCTCTCTGAAGAAGGAGGTGGCTCCTTTGAGATTTTACTTCGTGCTGTATCTTCTACCTCTGGCTCCCAGAGCTGCTTTCAGCAGATTCCTTTAAAGCTGCAGCTCAATTCTGCTTGCAGCTGGAGGTAGCTGGGTTTCCAGAGAGAACCAGCACTCCAAGGAGCCTTGGGAGGAGCTGTACAGAAGGTGTGGGGGAAACCTGCTGACAATGAACCAAGTTTCTTGTTCAAACACTAAATGCAGTTCCAGAGCCCTCACTGCAATTATGTCTCTGCATTAAAGACATGAGCTTGAGTTCACAAAATGTCTTCTGCAATTTGTGTGGCTTCAACAGCTCCCTGATGCCTTTTCCAGGCTTCAATCACGACCATATCCTGCAGGCGCAGGTAGGAAAGCGGTGGGACTTTACAGTGCCCTAAAGTTGCGATTGATCTTCCCTCTCCATGTCCATTCAGCTCCCACAATGGTCCCTGCTGGTGAAGGCAGAGGCATTAACAGCTGCAAGTGTTCATTAAAAGCACCGGGCCCCATGCTGGAGCCAGCATAAGGGAACAGCGTGAGGCACCACATCAACACCTATTTAGTTTTACAGTCCTATCAGACCTGCCCAGCACAACGGTGCGGCTCAGCAGAAGGAGCTGAAATGTCTCATTGAGTTAATGCTCATCCCTGTGCTCTGAGCTCACCTTTCAGGAGCTCAGCATCCAGCCCGCAGGGCCGGGCCGCTCCGCAGGCAAGCGCGATGCTGAGCGCGTCCCTCGGGAGAGGCGGCACCGCGGCAGCACCGAGAGCATCTGCATCGCCTCAGAATTGGGGATGGAAGGAGAATAAAGTGCCTTGGGCACGGCTCGGGACAGCACGGGGGGCAGAGAGGGGTTGAAGCGATCGGCAGAGCCATCCCTGTCCTTTGCAGCCTGCGAGCAGTAAGAGATTGCAAGGAGTAACAAGGACGCTGGAGCTGCTCGCAGGCTGAGCTCACACCCTCGGACAGTGAGAAATGGTCGTGATTAGCCAGTCAGAATGATTAACATTTCACAGGGTGAGCTGAGATCCATGGACAGGGAGATGTAATGATTAAGTAGGTCGTGTCCAGCACCTCGGGAGGGGGAAGCTCAGATTCATGGGCAGCAGGACCATTATTAACGTGGCAACATCAATAGTTATTAACCTGCTGCATCGGTGTTGTCCACAGAATGAACTTCGCTTCACGGGGGGAGGCAGGGAGAAAACAATTAACAAAAGAACTTAGCCATGCTCTGAGGGTAAAATAAGATGTATGGACAGAAAGAGGATTAATGCAGCTGCATCAGCGCTGACCACAGTGTGAGCAGCCTCACAGGCAGAGGACTCAGATTAACGTGGTCTTGTCATGTCGGCTTGCTGGATGGCTCCTCGTTAGGAGAGCTTGGGCAGCGGCTGTACCTCCAGAAGTCAAGGTTAAATGTTACCCAACTTGGCAACCAGGGAAATCAAGCCAAAAGGGGAAGCAATTATCTAGCCTAGACAGAGCCTCACATCTGTACAAATGTTTTGATGTCAGTTGGCTGGTGCCAGATACATCAATTAGCTTGCAGAGAAGCAACATTAGAAACCATGTCCTCTCTCTGGGCTCCAGCAAAAGAGGCTTACAGGTTTTTCACAAAGGGTTAATGAGACTCAGGATTCCGGACAAGTTTCAGTACTTTGCAAACTCCCTACCTTAGCATGGAGGCAACAGGTGAGAGTCACATACCAACAGCATTTACACTTCACAGCGTGAAATCAAACGTCCAGCAGGTACAGAGGTGGTGCCAGGCACACAAAATACACAGATAAAACTGATTCAACTGATAACCTTCTAATCGAAACCCCTCATTTCACAGGACAGAAACAGCAGCATAATTGGTGGCCAGGGACACTGGTACAGCTGGGATTTTGGGAGAGGAGTGGGGGAAACAGTCACTCACTTTCAGCTGCAGAATTTTCCTTTCTGAGAGAAGCCTGGATCTGTGCCCCAGTTTCTGAAAGGCTGGGGTCCAGTTCAGACCAGGTCTACATTACACTTCTCTGAGCCCCTAGGCGTACTTAAGAAAATGCATGGATGCACTTGGAACACGTTGGTAACATCAGAAACAGCAAAGCACAGAGCAAGAGCTGCTCTGAAATACCAAGAAAGAGATTTTCCTGGGTAATTCTTTTGGCCACTGTGATGATTAGTGAACTCCCTGATTCAGTCTTTCAGCCCATTCCATACCAGACCTATTCCTACTGCCTGCATTTGGAACAGGAGACAATGACCTCAGAGGTGGCAAACTACTACATGCTCCTATTTTGAGGTCAGAAGGAATGCTAAGAAAACAAAATCAGCAGGGGGTTGAAGTGTCAGGAAAAGCTGACTCCGAGTGGTTAGGTAATGCAATTCTGTGTACAAACAGCCAGCTAATTATTTCTTACTGCATATCAGCTAAGGCTGACCTGATTAAAATCATAAATCAGCCAATGGCTCTGCTTTTATGCTGTGAAAATCCATGTCTGTGTTTGCATATTAATTAAGATATGCTAAGTAATCAAAAACGTTTGCTCAGAAAAAGAAAATAGATTGTAACCTGACAGAAGCAAACACAGGAGCGCAGGCACAGCAACTTTTCAAAAAACTTACTCTGTTTACACTGTTTCCTTTGAAATTATATGCAGTTTCCACTTCTGAATTCCTCCCATCATGCTTTAATGGAAAACATCTCTGTCGTTTGTATCTCACGACTTGTTTCCACTTGGTGGGAAAATAGCATGAAGGCTGTCAGGCTAGAAAGCTGCATAACTTCATAAGTGCCAGCATATTTTTTTGGCTGTTCTTCCCCATGTGCTGTGCAATATCAGATTAATGTCACTGTTCAGCAAAGCTTGGAGCACTGATGTTGAAACATTAAAGCTATTTCATCAATACCAGGTTTGGAAAGAGGTCATTTATGGTCATTAGAATAGAAGAGAATTTATTCTGGACATCAGAGGAATCCCCACGAGTCCTAGAGATCACTCTGCAATCCCTATAATGCCATTAATATAATGGCCTCTTTCTTCTTTATTAGAATTTTACAGCTAAGGAGGATGTAAGGAAAACTATCAAATCAGTGGAGTCCAGCACCCTACAGTCAGTCCTGTCACAGAGTCCATATGCTGCTCTCTGTTGGTTTTCCTGTGTGAGAAACAACATTCATTAACCCACATGGCTGAGCCTTTCCTCCTAGCAGCCACAGGATGCTACGGGGCTGATATCTCCAGCAGGATGCTCAAATTCCCTGCCCCAGATACACTGCATGAAGCAGCTTCAAATGACCTGCTTTATTTTATCCCCCTCTTTTGCTAATCCAACAAGGAGCACTGCAGCTTTGGGGCAGTTTTTGCCCAGATTGTTCCAAGCTAGAGCTCAGAGGGCTGAAACTGGGCTCACGTTGTGCCTGCAGCCCTGCCACAAGATGTGAAAATGTTCCTCACCAGGAATTCAGAAGCATCTTTTTACCAGTCCAAAAAAATGGGGCAAAAGATCTGCTGCCACCCACCCACTCCCTAAACGTGAGCATTTTGTTGTCCCACTTCCTTTTCCCCCATTTTTTCATCAACACAGAGGCATCACTAAACCTGCATCCTCTCAGCTGCTTTCTCTTCTCTGCCCTCCACAGCAACAGGTGAAGTCCCAGTGCTGCCCAAGGCACACAGCACTCACAGCCAGCTGGGTTATGCTCCAGGGCCCCTTCACTGTGATGAGCCAGAAGAGATTTATGCAGAAATTTCTGCTAATATTGGCAGGAGGCAAATAGGCTGCATCTGTCTGTCTGCAAGCAAGAGGAGCTGCTATGTTTGGGTGATGTTGCTGCAAAAGCAACACCACAAAGATGGATGGGCTGAGCTGGCAGGGAGTTTCAAACCCCAAAAAGTGATGGTTTCCCAGCTGAAAAAGGAAGTGCCCATCCTCCTGACAGAATAACCTGCTGAGGCACAACTGGATGTCCCTGCCACACAGTTTCTGGGATAACACTGTCCTGCAGGGCAGTTTTGGACTGAAAAATGGCATTGCCTCTGCACAGGCTGAGGCTCTTTGTTTAGCAATGGACTTGATTCTGCCAGGAGGTTTCAGACAGGAAAAGGTCCATGAAGATAAAAAAGAATATGTTTCAGGTTTGGAATCCTGCTGCTATGCTTTAGGAAATGCTCATCAATGGAAATACCATTGTCTGTTATGTACAGACATAGAATTAGTGCCTTGAAATTAGCTTTACCCATAAAAAAAGTGTTTAAATCTTAAAATTTCCTTTTCTCCCTGGCATGGGATGCTTAAGTTGCCCTGCAGATAGAACTATTTCTATTTTTTAGTTCCTGTTTTTAGAAGTCTTACTAAGGCAAATAAGGAACCCATTCCAAACAACCCAATAAAAAATGGAAGATAAAATATCAGACACACTCCTGTAGAAAGTTAAGAAACCTGCAACATGTTCAAGGACATTTTGTGCACAGGAAAAGAAAAGAAGAAAAAAAGAAAGAGAAGGAAAAAGAGACAGGCTAAATCCATCAGTTAATTATTCACTGTGAATTATTTACTCAGATCCAGTTAATTAAGAAACACTTTTAACGTGCACATTTTTCTGTCCCCTGAAAATGCAGCTATATTTGAAATATTCCCCAAGGCACAATTCTGAGGCAGGTGCAGGAGGACCAGATGTGATCCAGCTCTGGGATAAAGACAACTCCAATGGCATCGCAGTGGCTGAGCTAAGGTGCTTAGACTCCCAAATCCAGGCATAAACCTGGATACAGCCTTGGCCAGCTGAATTTTGCCGTGTTTAAGGTTAGAACTGGCTTCTACCTGAGCAGGTCAGACCTCAGGCAGTGAGGGACACTTACAGATAAATCTGCTGGAGTAAAGGTACATGAAATTTCTTAGAAGAGGAAATGCCTTGTTATACCTGGCACATAAGACCTGGGACAGCTATTCGTTGCCTTAGAGCTGAGAATTGCTCCTGCAGCACAAATTAACTGCAGCTACAGCAGCAGAGAACCCAAGGAAAGGCAATCATACCAAATGTTTGCATGTTTCAACACAAGCCTCTAGTTACTGCCCACAGTATATATCACTTTCCTTCGTCTCCTCCCTGGAAACACTTTGCATTGTGTCTTGCTTAATTTTAAAAAACCGCCTGACCTCAGCATCTTTTCTCTCTAGGAAGACAAAGCAAGAGAAGCTTGTGAGGAAGGATAATTCTGCCTGTGGAAAAGCAGAGTTCCCAGGGTGGGAGATGCAGAGCCCCCACGTGCCGTGGTACAAGTGCAAGGACTGCAGAGCACAAGGACTGTGCCCCCAGGCACTAATCCAGCTGTGCACACAGCCCAGGGAATGCACCTCCAGCCATGTGACAGCAAGACTTCTGGGTCATAATTTTGCTCTCTTTGCCTATGTTTTGGCACAGTAATTTAACTTCCTGGTGGGAATGACATTTGCAGAACGCGATAAGACGGCATCATTTCTAAATTATAGGTTGTTGCTTCTGCCAAGTTTTCTCCTCCTTATGCTTTTCCACCATGTGTTTCTTACACAGCAATTGTACTTTATCACTTAGAGAACGGCATTGTAAGGTTTCTTTCAAAGCTTCCCCTCAAAAAAGAAAACACAATATTTTTTCAAGTGATCCTGAAAGTACAATTTCAAGCTGAACATGCTTCATGGCTGCAGTACAGATCCCACTGATCTCCATCTTTCCCAGGCAGATAACACACACGACGGACTTCACACGTGTAAAAAGAGGAGAGCTCTTAAACCTGTGCAGCAAGATCTGGGAACCTCTGTGCCTCTGCTACAAAGAGAACAGCAGTTTATTCTGATTTAGCTGGGGAGTGGATGCCTTTGGTCTTGTTTAGAAACCAGAAGCTCACTGCAAATGTTGTGGATGATAAGCTACATAGTCTGTATTTTACATCTAGTGAGATGAACATCATAGTCCCTTCTGGAATGAAGAAAATATCAAGTCTGTTTAAGGACTTTGTTGTTGCCTTTACTGGCAACATTTTGATTTTTGGCTTTACCAGTCAATTAAGAAGTCTGTATCAAAGTTTTGTTGTTATCTGAACTAGTTTTAAAGGCATCCAAGAAACAATCTTTGAATATTTTCTCTTGGTGAACATCCAGTCACTTCAATACATCTGCTCAGCCTGTCAGCAGCAAACAATCTTGGTTGGCAAATTAATTGAATAATGTACATTGCTATCAATTTTTTGTAATTCCTCATTTATGCTGTAATTTATATAAATGTTGTCTGACTCCCAGGGACTTGCAGCATGCCTTTTGGATGGCAATGGTCACAATAGTACAAAATGACAATGCCAAAAGTTATCATGGGATTCACAATCTGATTTTGGTGACTGTTTAAGGTAAATATTTACTTCCTGGATGTAATTTCATTAATAGAGCTTGAGCACAGAAACATTTGCAGAAAACAAACACAAAAGAATGACAATGGCAGCTGAATCAAAGTCAACCACAGATTTCAAACAAACATTAAATGATGTTTTCTATTCTTAGAGCTGCTGCTGCTCTAATATGGAGTTGTGGCTTTTCGAAGCTGTGTCACACACACAGATTAACACAGGGTCAAGATGATAGTTTAATTCCTAACATAATTTATATTCATGCATAATCTTTGCAAAATGTTTGCTTTTCTCATCTCTTTTGAAGACAAGAGGCCAGAAGAAATTACTTGTGTCTGGTAAAAATAGTTTGTCTCAGTGGGGACGCTGTTAATCGCTCAGTAGCATAATACCTTTCATAACTTTCAAATTAAATATTAAGCATTTAACAACATTTTGGCTATTCTGCCACAGCCACCCTCCTGTAGGTCATGGTAGGGCATCTGTCTTCAAATATTGCATGCTGTTTATTGCTTATCTTCCTCTAAAAGACTGATTACTGCATTAAACTTGAACATAAAACTACTGGTATTGCTCTACAATCTACACAGCTGGAGAAATTAATCTATTCTGGTTTATGATGAAGGGAAACTTAAGAGCTACAGCAGAGCCATAAAGAGATTTTGTGGTGGACAATGCACAAAACCCAGCATTTTTCTGGTTTGCTTTTGCTTCCACCTAAATGTTCCAGTGCTGAACTCCCTCACTGCTGTGCCTTTTGTCCCAATGTTCTCTGTGTGACACGTGAAATGCACAAGAAAGATGAGCTAGAAGGTTCCAAACAGCTTCTTTTAGTTGTTCACTACTCCTATGCAGCTCCTAATTTATCTTTCTATGATGTAAGCACCGAACAACGCACAGATAGCAATTAATTCAGGTGCAGTTATTTAATGCAGACCCAGGGCTAAACATACCAATGCAAAGGTGAGGAGATTTCCAGTGGCACTGCTCATGCTGAGGTTTCTGATTTATCATTGCAACAGGTGGGATCTAGTAAATGTTTTCCTTTCCCTCCAGGCTCCCAGTTAAGGGATGCACAGACAGTCCATATAGAGTTTTTCGGTCTGATGCAAATGTGATCCAGAATTTGCCAAGTCACGGGGCCTATCTGATAGAAATCTTTCTACTAGGTAAAATCTCTCTTATTTCAAGAAAACACCAAAACCACTCACAGGTTCACATGTTACCTGGTTTCTTGGGGTTCTTTGAGTAATTCTGTTGTTTTTTGGTTTTTATTGTTTCATTCATTAATGCTTTGCACATACTGCACGTATTGTTTCACATGGTCACTGCACTAATGGTACTTATTAATTCCTTCAAATTATCAACAGCTACTCTACTGAACAAAAACTCTCTTCTGGTCTAAGCTCTGGCACCAAAGTACAAACAATTCATCCTTTCTCCATACTCTCTGTTTACCAAAGTCTACTGCTGGTGATCTAAAACCACCCTGAATTTCAGCTGCAGCTCATGCCAGTAAGAATTTTGCACATAAAAAGATCTTGGAACAAAATAAAAAAATCTTTACCAGCACAACACCTGTATTCTGTGACTGTAGCACGGGAAGCATAAATCTGCTAAAGGGCCACAGGAGATCTTGCTCAAGTCTCTTTTATTTAGATTTACTAAAGATAACATTAAGTAGGCAAATTACTTTGGTTCCCGTAAGAAATTACAATAAAGAATGTGTATTAGGACAAAAACACTAACTGCCAAAATTTACTAGGACTTCTTTTGTGGGAATAAATGGTTCTGTCTTATTGCCTTAAAAATAAATGCACAAATTGTTAAGCATCTGAAGTTACTATTAGACCTCATGCCACAGAAAAGGAGAATGAAAAATGATTTCTCTCTACTGGCTATACACTAGACACAAATCTAAGAAACAGTGTTTATGTCTTGAAGGAATGTTAAAAATTGTATTTTCTT
Source organism: Anthoscopus minutus (assembly GCA_013399455.1). NCBI lineage: Eukaryota > Metazoa > Chordata > Aves > Passeriformes > Paridae > Anthoscopus > Anthoscopus minutus. The sequence continues at coordinate 137,584 of VWYI01013654.1, forward strand.
TTACTCACATGCTTACAGAATGCTTAAATGCTTACAGAAGCAGAAGTACTGGCCAGTGCAAAATTTTCTCTGCATCTCAGGATCTTGAAGACCTCAGTCCTGAATATCCCAAGTTCTTTCTGTTTCAATCCCACACCAACATGCATTTTTTAACAACACACCTTTGTTCTGCCTGGAATAAATTAGTGTAACCTGGACCTGGCTTCCCACTTTTCCTCTGCCTGGCAGCAGAGTTCAGGAGCTGCCCAGTGCTCCGGGGGGTGGCTGGTGAGAGCGGGACAGAGGGAGCTGATCAGCTGGACCTGAGCTGCATCCAGCATTTGCAGTGAGAAGACTCTGGTGGAGAAGATTCTTGAAGGATTCTTCAGAAACTTGTCCCCATCCCTTCCTCCTCCCAGGCAGACCAGCACCTGCAGCCCAGCAGCCTGGACAGCAGCTCCTCCATCCGCCGTGCAGGCAGACTCCGAGAGCTGGAGGTGCTCCCGGGCCAGTTGGCAATTCATGTGAAGCAGATCCTGTAAATCTGTTGTTTGAAACTTTGGTGGCTAATTTGCATCCAGAGGCTATAATATCCCTGATCACAGTATTGTGACAGTTTCCTCTTAAAATTCCTCAAGCTTTAATTGAAAATAATCAGCGGTGGAAGTTGTTCTAACAGTCCACATTCACTGACGTAAACAAACACAAGACTTGAAAGCTGTGAACGCTTCTGTTTGCATCTGCGGCTCTTTCACCAAAAGGCATGTTGTTAATTCCATTTATTCCAAACACAGCATAAATGAATGCTTAATTTGGGAGCCTATAAATAATGAGCATGCTCAATTACAGCGGCAGCATCCAGAAGCAGGCTTGAAGTAGTGTTCATGAGTCACTAAGGCTGTTAGGAATTTCCAAGCACCAGGACCCAGACCTGCACTCTCCCAAGGTCATGGAAAAGTGTTTTCCACCCTCTCTAGGATAGCCCCCACTGTAGTTCAGAAACTAACAGCTCTGAAGAACACAAAGCCCCTTTATGAATTATCCTCATTACTGCAATGATCCTTCACTGGCTCCCAACAATGATGTTAAACACGAGGTGAATTTAGTGCAGTAGGAAGCAACAGAGGAAGAGCGATGCCTTTATCAATTTCCTTGATAGAGAACAGAACATGGTAGAGATCTAGGGGGTATCTGGCTAATTTAAAACATTTTTCATGATCGATAGCAGTGAGGGATGCACAGCTTGTTACCACTGTTCTGAGTGACAGGCACCTGAAATACATCCATTCCTTTCCTGATGTCTTTCTCAGGAAGAGACAAGTAGTTCTGGCAAACTGTCTGAGAGAGGCAGGCACATAGCTGAGATGAGATTCACATCCTTTTCCCTTTGCAGTCTCTCAGGACCTGTGGAATGACAGAATGTCACAAATGGAAACCAAGAAGCCTTGATGTACAGGGCAGGACCAACGTGTACCTCCCAGCTCACAGTCTCCTTCTGCTTCCTACCAGTTTTCCTCATTGTGAAATTGTACAATTAGATGTGATTCCCTGGTAGAGAAGAATGCATCATGAGCTCACTTTCCTGTGCTCTGGGATCTACCAAATTTCCTGGGTGTTAACCTCGTGCTACTGAGCTCAGCTGATCAATTCCTCACCCAAGGCAGTTGCTGTCACCCCCTTGCTAAAAGCAGGCTGGCACTGGAGGGAGGGATGGAATGAACTCCCAGCAAGCTGCAGCAGCATCAGCTGTCCCCAAATCCAACTGTGATCGAGCAAGTTCTCAAAAAGTAGTTTCTGCTTGACTCAGCCACGTTGAGGAGGTGACAGGCACAGGGAATCACAGCGGAGCTCAGCAGCTCAAAAGATGCAAATTCCTTTTGCATCCGTTTTTGATAATACTTGGCTCACTGAGAGGCTTCTTCTGAGAACCTTTGGGGATTTGAAGAAGAAGCTGTCACCAAGCTGTGAACAGGGGTATCAGCTGTGCACTCTGAGGAAAGAGGTGAAGGACCCACCCTGTGCTCTAACAGGTCCTTCTTTTCCTGCAGGTGTAATTTCTACAGCACCATTTTCTAAATTTAATCCACAAATCCCCCAGTCCAGCAGTGTTTTCCTCCTCCTGGTGGCCCAGGCCAGCTGCTGGGCACAGGGCTTGAGCCAGGTCTGGCTATCTTTGCTCACAGGAGCTTGGCAGTAGCACAGGGGAGATGCTGTCGAGGTTGTCCCTGCACTTCCCCGTGCCCTTACTCCAAAAGTAGGTCAATCAGCATTTCTGCCAAAGTCTTAATTGCACTTGCTCAGGACTGGGTACATTTCAGGCCCCTGGGTATCTCCACTGCCTACCTCACCAATTAAACCTAAATACAAATCTTTGCCTCTAGCTGCCTCTCCCTTCTCCCTTGACCTCTCTCCACTTCCCCCTCTAGAAACAAGGCAGTAAACTGATATTTACTTGCATTCCTGATTTTTAAAGCTCTGCAACCTATTTTTTTACACACAGACCATCAGCCCTTTAGAAGTGGTTTAGGAATGACATAAAAATACTTCCCTGGACACTAACACCTCCTGCTGCTCAGAGACACAAATACAGCAGAGGCCAGATGGCATCCAGGCCTGGAACAAAAGGCACTGACTTTCTTCAAGGAAATTAAACAAATTACTTGCCCCTGATGTTTGAAGACCATCATGGGGACATGGCAGAGGAGGAAGCTACAAAGTGCAGCCCTGCCTTAGCATAAATAAATATAAAAATAAATAGATAGATAGTTAAAAAAATAAATAAACCTAGAAGGGATTTCCTCTTGCAGCCTGGTGCAGTTTAAATATCCCTTCTGGAGCTGAAGGGCAGAGGTGAAAATCCTTCTTCTCTCCAATACCTTATCCCTTTTGGCCAAGTGCCTTTGCATTTCAAGACACATCAGGTGAAGATGGGTAAAAATCAGATTTGTTATCTGGGGGAGATAGCAAGGCAGACAGAGGAATTAAAGGGATGAAAGGCATGACCAAGGAGGTGAACGAGACCTTTCTTGTTTTGTCCCAGAATTGCCCCAGGGTGCACAGGCAGCGGAGAGGAAGTGTGGAGAGCATGACTCCAAAAGTCAAAGGGAATGACTGGGAATGACTGACAACTCTGCAGAACTGAAGTAATCACAGTAGACAGGGCTGTCATATTTTATCTGTGCAGAGACTTTTAATTTTTGAGAGATCTCTTGCCAGTCATGTTTTTAAAGGTATTCCAAAGCAGCACCGCAGTGACCTTGGAGCTTGTTTAGGTGGAGATCTCTCAAAGCACCTCTGGAGAAAACCAAAACCTCAATTTTTTGTTGTTTTGTGAAATTACCATGTCAGAAAGACAAGTCTGGGGTAGTAATAGTTACAGGTTTTCATGCAATCTTTCAATTAAAATTTAATAAGACATTTATAGTCTGTAACAAGAAATTAATGAAATGGCTTCAAATGCAAATCCTGGGTAGGAAAAATTCTTCAACATTTATGTTTCTGGATCTGCTAGCCAGAACAAAATGAAAATATTTTTAATCATCTGTAGAGGCTTATCTAAGAAATTAAGAACAAGTTTTAAAATTCAAGGGCATTTCTTACAGAAATTTACAGAACTGTTAGAGTTTCTTCATGTTTAAGGAAGAGTGTAAACTGTGCTTAGTTTCACTAAATTTCCAAATGCCTCAGTCTGAGTTCTGACATCAGCACTCCTTTGTGTGAGGCACAAATCAATGAGACAAAAATGTAAATAGATCTCAGAAATTCCTATAGAGGTGAGAATGTGCAAGCTGAATGCTGAGGTCTGGTACCTGGCAGCATGAAAAACAGTAAAAAAATTCCCCTTCATGGGTTTTATTTTGGTGTTCAGAGCATGTGAGCAAGACCCAAATTGCTTATCAGGGTTAAGAAAAACAAAGGAAAATTGCAATTTCAGGAGGAAATTGTGTGGTGCCATTCTTCAGCTGCGAGCTGAGCACTCATAACTTTCATTGCCAGCAATCCATAAAACTCACTGTCAAGCACTCAGAGTCCAGAAGGCATAAGAAGTGTCAAGAAATGCTTTATGCTGATGCTAGCACACTACAAAAGGCATGATCATTAGATAAAACTAGAGAGCAGGCTGGCACTGTCCAGAAAGGAACTGAGATGAGACCATAGTGGTAGTAAGAAAAAAGAGCTTTGATTTGTGCAGATTAGGATGGATTTAAAAAAGGCATCCACAGGCTGAGGTTCTCGCAATCAAGGGATCCAGACAGACAGATGGACTGAGCAGTGATTGCTTCCAGCCAGCTGCCTGATGGAAGGGCTCTGGCTGTCAAAAGGAGAGAGATAAGAGAGGTTGTGTTTCCCAGCACTGTGCCAGCCTTGTCCCTCAATTAGATGCAGTGGGTTGAAGCACTTTTCCTTGCTGATCTGTGATTTGAACAAGAATAGCCTCAGGACAACTTCAGCTTGTGCTTGGGTGCCCACAAGCTGGAGGAGCTGTAAGGGCAGAGAGGAATTGCTGGAGGATGTGTGTGTGCTTCTCCTACAGCTGTGCCCTTTGTTTCTTGTGCATCGGGGAAGAAGGAGGAACGTGCAGCCCTGCATCGCCCAGTGCTTCCCCCTGGCCCCAGGAAATCCTAGGAATGTGTCAGCTCTGCTCTGCAGGAATGGCACAAAAGATCTGCAGTGCAATGGAGAGCGAGGCCTCCAGCTGGGATGGATGTGTCTCTGGGCAAGCCAGCTAGGAGGGAGCACACTCACCAGGGAGGGTTTTAAGGAAAGTTGTAAATGAGGGCAGAATCACTGGGACAACGCTGGCAACATTTTTGTGTTTTGCAAAAGCTCCAGGGACAGATGAGAGAATCCTTCTGATGAAAAAAGGACCTTAAGAATATGAACAAAACAAAATGATCCCTCTTTGGAGGCTACAAATGTTTTTAGTCTCTCAAATCTGATTAGAACTAGAAAAACACTGAGCTAGAACCAGAAAACATTGCACATCTTTCAGGAACCATTACCTTGATGCATCCAGAATGGATTAAAGAAACTCAATTAAATCTGAAAAATCTGAAACGCTCAGATAAAATATTTTTGAATGCTAAATGGAATCTGTGAAGCTCCATTGCCTTAACCTCTGCTAATAAACTGCTCAATAAACTACATGAAAACATATTTTATGAACTGATAGCATCTCAAAATATGAAAGGTTTTGCAGTTGTTCAGCAATCAGTTACCAGCTGGATTATGGTCCACTAATGCTGTTAGATTTCTGCAAGACAGAAGGCAGCTTTTCAACCATTTGTTATTTTAATGATGAGGAATCTCACCATAAGCCTTGTTAAAACTTCATTTAATCCATTACAGAAGAAACAAAGACATTTAGAAGTGAACATAAAAAAATTTTCAATCTATCAGAGCAGAAATTATAGGGTTTAGGGAAGCTCTTAAGGAGCATCCATGGAATAAAATGGCTCTGCTAATTAAAGGGCTGTATCTTTTCAGGTTTGACATTTAGGGACTGTCTTCAACAGGGACTGAACTACTCTGCATGATAGCACTCATAAAGACGAAGTGAAAAAGGGAGAACCTTTGCAAAGCTGCAACCAAATCGCTCCATTGATTCCAAACATCACCCAAACGTTTGCAAGGGTGTTTTTACCACTGAGACTTCTTCCCAAAAACACCTCAGAGGGAACAGAGGGTGCAACCTCCCTGCCTCTAGGTCATGGGGAAATCCTTCTTGCAGAGATGGCTTCTTTGGCTCATCAGCAGGGACAGCACCCAGGACAGAACCCAGTGAGAGGCACCTGTGTTTCAAACCTTGGCAGTGCTGCTGGGAGAGCTGAAATGGGTTCAATGGCCCCACCAGGCACAGCCCAAGCACCCTGCCTGCCTCATGTCCTCAGCCTTGGGTCGTGGCACCTGGGACAAGCAGTGACAGCTCCACTCCCTTGCCACTGCTCCCCTAATTTTCAAAGTACTCCTGAAGCTCTTGAAGAGGCATTTCCACAGGGTCTTCAGGAGAGAAGCACCATTCCCTGGACTCCCTGGTCCTTCTTTAGGATGCCCCATTCCAGGGACATGTTGTCTCCTACACACCAACTGAGAAAAGCCACACCGTGCTAGAATTACCTGGTAATTCTCCCTGGTAAATGGTTTTATAACCTCCAGAAAATATCAATGTATTACCTGAATGAGCATTTATTTCATGGCCAGTACATTAGGGGTAGAAAATAGCCATTTCCGAGTGCACAAAAAGAATGCATTTTCCCAAGGACTAAACACTAGGTTCAGTCCTTCAATTATCCTTACATCTCCCTACCTGCAGAGCAACACGCCAAAAATTTGCAATCGTTAGTCCATCAAACAAGTCTAAATTTGCACCTAGAGGTGTAGATAAAAATGTTTAGCCTCAAAAAGTGAGGTAAAAAATACACTGAAAGTGTTGTAAGCTCCATTCTACAAGATTTCATGGAGAAATCTTTTTTAGAGAACAGATTTTCATACCCCTGAGGGAAGGACATGCTGTTCCAAGCCCTGTGATTACCACCCCCTTCACCAGCTCTAATAAAGTTCCCAACTGCTGTTGTAAGATTCAGGCAAAGCTCCTCCTGAGAGTATTTTTCCTGCAAGGATTTCCCCAGGACTGAGCTTATCAGCCAAGTCACCTACTACACCAGGAGAAAGTTCAGGGCTCTCTGTCAGATCTTGATCCCATTTAAATTAATGATAAGGAAGAGGGCATGGTCTGTAATACCTATCTGCTTTCTTCTCTTTGAGGGAGATAGAAAACAGTGGCTAAAGTTATATCTATCTTGAAAGTCCAAGTACCAAGAAATTATAAATAAATAAATACGTTTTCAATTTTGAATAGAGCACATTAAATGTTAAATATCCCAATTCTGTGCATTGAAAAGGGACTTGTGCTGCTTTGGATTCTTCTGAAAGGTTTGATGTAAAAGTACTCTCCAACTCCCACACTCTTCCATACCAAATTAGAAGTTTATCAGGTGTCCAGCTGGATTGAGACCACCTGTCTTTAGCTGAGTTTTCTTGTGCAGTTTGTCTCTCTTATTTCAGTAATTTTTGAAACAAGTTGCATGAGCTGTTTCTCAAAGAACTACTTTTAAAAGTTTCTTTCCCCCCAAGCTTGCAAAATATTAACATTTGAAATCATTTTACATAATATCGCTCTTGCAAGAAACTGCTGAAATGGTAAATTAAGTGCCATCTAGACTGGCTAAGGAGTTTTTGATAAGAGAGTGATTTTGAAAGAAAAAATGGATACTTAATTCAATGTCAATTAAAAATGGAATTATAAAGTATCTAGATGAGAATCACATAATTGATATCAGCAGCACAAAGTCTATAAAGGAAAATCAACCCTGAAATTCTTCCAAAGGGTCAGCAAAGTCTTGAAAACCATCTTCACCAAAAACTCTGACTTTTTAAAAGCCTTTTCCTGAAGCTTTTCATAAGACTTCATTAATTAAACTAAGCAGTCATGGACACAGAAGTGGGAATGAGTTCTGAATCTTAACTAAGATTCTGCCTTCCTAACTAAAGCACAAGGTTTAAGAACTGTCTATTTTTTATTGTAGCATAACATTAATACGAGTCGTCCCAGTCTTCTAGAAAAAGATTGGCTGGAGATAACTTTTAAACTACATGGTTTTACAGATCATATTCTGCTCTTTGTTTAACATAATAAAGGGAAATATTTTTAAGAAACTAAATCTGTTTATTCCCAAAATAATCAAGAACAAAATTTAGTCCAGACAGCCCAGCAAAGCAAGCAAGAGAAACTGAAGGTTAGAAGCTTTCATCTCTTCAACAAGACAGAACACTCAGGGTGACTGCAGAATAATGTGTGTGTATGAAAATATTTTCTTTGAAACTACCAAAATCTATGTCAAACAGTACTTGAGGTTAGTGACAACTGCCCATTTTCCTTTCTTCAAGACTGCATCCTATGTTCTCAAAAATCCCATCAGTTAATGAAACATGTCCAAAAATGCCCGCCCACACAGACCACCTGCAAGGGACTGCGAAGGCACGAAAACACACAGCTCCTCTCTCTTACTTAACTGATCCACAAATGTCAAATCAAGCCCTTGTTCCTCCAGCTGATGGGAAGAAAAATGGTCTAAACTAATTTTCATTTAAATTTCCTAATGCAGTACACCAGTTGTTTGTCACACCCTGACGTGCTGTCATGTTGTTTCACAACATGAGGTATTGTAACATAATATGAAGTGAACATATTTCATTTAGAGAAATGCCCTGATGCCTGTAGACTCGAAGAGCAGACAGGTAGCACCATCATTTCTTAGCATCTGATCTAGATTTGCCAGAACTCCCTTCATGCCTTTCAAACTACTTTAGAAATCATAGCTGTGTTTACCTTGTGCGCTCCAGAGGTGCAGCACCTTCACACCCACCCCGCCAAATGCAAAAGGCAATTGGCCATGCCAGGAATTGCACCAATGCAGAGCTAATTTCTGCTTAGAAGAATCAAAAAATAAACTGTACAAAAGGTTTTGTAAGGTTTCTATCTCACCTTCCTTACCGGAACACAAGAAGGTTTATTTTGTCTTTTTATGCATTTATAGTGGAAGGAGTTACTCATATTTATTATGGCAGAAGTATACTATACTACTGACTTTGTCATATCTTCATTTTAAAAAACTCCAAGAGAAGTCCCTAAATTTCAAAGAAAGGCCAAGAATAACTCCTTGAAGTTCAGGTGAAACTCCACAGCTGATTATCTACAATCTGTGTGATGACCAGAAGGGGCTGCCCTCTCTCCCTGCTCGCTCTCAGTAACAAGCAGCTCCTACCCTTCACTTCTCCAGGGTTAGCTGCACACTGACTGAAAGCTGAATTTATTTTGCAAAGCTTGTTTTCAGTTACTTCAGACAGATACAACTCACTGTGAGGCAGCATTAATATTGAAGCTGTAGGGGAAGGAGGAGGAAATGCATGGCTGGCAGCAGGGGAAGGCAGGACTTTGCTCTCATTGCTATCTGCTGCAGAAACTGAATTTTGTAAGCACAAGACTGAAATTACACGTATTTTATCCCCAAGTAGTACCCAGGGGAAATACATGCATTATATGCATTGTCTACAACTTTAAAGAGTGAACTTGTGAAGGACAGTTCAAATTTCAGCCCCTTTCCAGTTCCTGTGATTCACTAACTGGACTCATGTCTCATCAGTGCTGTTCCTGTTATTCAGGAAGCTGACAGGTAATGAAAGAATATTCCCTTACTCATGCCACAAATAGCATTTAAGGCTTAAAAATAAGATTCTTAAAATATCCCCTGAGCTTTGACCGTAGTCTGAGGAGAGCCATAGTACCAGCAGCACTCCCTCATTTGTACAGCCCACAATAGGGCTTCCCACTTAATCCAGGAAGACTAATTTCATAAAAGCTAATTGATTAATTAAATCAGTTACATGTGGTCCTGGGGATCTCTGAATCTATAAAGTTCACAGTTTCACTGAAGTAAACAAGAAGTGAATGTTGAAAAGATTTATTTCAACGACAACCTCGAGCCCTGCCAACAGCAATGTTTACAGAGGAGACCAGCATGTGGAAAGCTTCTTGAAGTGCTGGGTAAAACACCCCAACACTCTCCTGCTCCTAAACCCATCACAATGTAATCCAAAGCAAGTGGAGTCATTATTTCCATTGGCACGACCTACTATCTATCTTGGAAAAGATTTCAAGCAATTACTGATACCGAAAAATACTCCCCATGACTACAATCTGATCAGTGCCTGCTGCTGGACAGGAGATGAGCAGGATGTGCTCAGGAAAGCCTCCAAAGGCAGGAGGAGAGGCCTTATATGTTAGCTCCACTGAGAAGCTAAAGCCACGGAACTGTGTAGGTTGGAAAAATCCTTTAAAATCATCAAGTCCAACCCAGCACCAGTAAATCACAAGTAAATCCAGGAGATCTCTTTGCAAGCAGGGAGGATTTCATAGTCAGGAGCCACAGAATCACGGAATGGTTTTTTCTATGGGGTAAAGGTGAAATACAGCTCTGGGAGGAGCACAAGGCAGTGCCATGCCCCAGACCAATGCCCTAAGCACACACCCTGTGCACTGACACTCTCTCAGCCACATGCCTGCCCCGAAGGCTCGGAGCTACACAGCCCTGCTCCGTGACCTTCCACTCTGATCTGGGCTCTCCAAAAAGTGCAACAGCATCACCAGAAAAGTTACCTGCATCCCTGAGACACAAACCAAAGAATAACTCTGTCTCCACCTCAGCTGCTCTCGCAGGCTTGTCCCTTCCAATCCTGAAAGGCAGATTTCTCTGCCTGAGAGCACTTGACAGTGCCAGCCACCAGGACCGTGCACAGCACTAGTTTGGTGACATATTCCTGCCATCACCTGCAGCAATGCCCTGTTCCCCCAGCAGCTGCAGGATTTGAGTGTAGCTGACAGTAAACTGTAACATCTAATGGACTTGTGCAGAGCATCTGAACGCCTGAGGAGCTCTGTCATGTGTCAGTGCTGCTCATGTTAAGAGATCCATTAGGAGTGCAATGATCTGAGGAAAGGTCAGCTGTCACAGCTGGTGCCAGAAGTGTCACCTTTGTTTAAAAGGATTTTGCACCCAACTCCCCAGCTGACTAGATGGCACTGATATCCTTGGCCTAAAGCCAGAGATGTGTCACCTCAGACTGGCACACTTGTACCGATGTCATTTGCTGCAGCTAAGCCCTTTTCCAATGAGCATTCTCAAAGTCCAGTGGCAGTGCCACCATCCCTGACACTTCTTTTGGGAAGTGCTTGGACTTCTTCAGCCGTGCACCAGAGCTGTGATAGCAGAGAGCTCTGCATCTGAACCAGCAAAGCAGCACAGGAGGCATTTTGTGAGGTTTTAGACAGAAAAGTCCTACTGCCGAGTCTCCCATTGCTGGGTCTCTGATAGGAAACAATAGCTCTGCCCACACTCAGGACAGGGCAGCAGGATGCAATGAGCATAGCGAATTAAATCAGAAATAACTGCAAAAAAAAAAATAGCTGAGCTACAGAATGGAAAACAGGATTAGAGGCAAGGCAGAATCACCATGGTGTAATTACTGTTCTGGTGGATGGACTCACATGGTAATCCGATTCAGCCTGAAGTTTGCTTCTCCAGGACTATGACTCCCCAGAAAACTGCTCTGAGCTTTGGGAAGAACTGGTGCAGAATTGATTCACTCCCAGCTGATGGAGCCAAGGGGTTAATGGCAAAACACAGCTCCTATGCTAAACTTGCAGGGTAAAATTCCAGCCTGACTTTCTCAGTACAGGAACTGTAACTGCCCTCAGTGAGGCAGCTGTCCCTTGGTCATTTCCTCTTATATTCATTTATATTATGCATGTTGTGAAAGCATTCATGTTTCAGAGTCATCTTGCAACTGTCTGCTACTCTAGAAACCTGGTATTTTTTGAATACCTGAGACACACTAAAATAATCAGCTACATGAGAGGACAAGTTATTGCTTGTGTCTGGTTACTGCTCTACTTGGATTCTTTAGGCAGTAACAGTGGTATGATAGCTAATGCTGCTCATCTGTTTGGAGAGCAGTGAAATGAAGCCTCAAATAAGCTATTTTAAACCACAGTAGTGTATTGTTAAGTAGCTAGGGAATGCTGACATATCACTTTAACATAATTCAGTCCTTTGAACTAATATTGTAAATTATAAAAATAAATTCAAGACTTGGGTGCTGGGTCAGAATGAGCTGCATCTGTAGTGAACTGCCCTGTAATAGGGATTGAATAAGGTTTAATCTGGTCAAAGTAGTTTTATTGTGGTGTGATCCAGGCAAGTGACCTTGACACTCTTGAAACAGGCATGGCATTAACTGTGATTGCCACTCACCTGCCTGCTCAATGACACCAGAACTCAGATTTTCTTTACAAGAATGTCAAAGTGAGAAGCTGACCTCGAGTTTATCAATGAAGGTATGTGGCAAAAGTTAAAAATAAAAAAAAAATTGTGATTCTCAGGCACGAGGAGGAACATGCATGGTGACAAAACTGAAAATCTGGTTGGAACAAGGGTACAGAAACAGAAGTTAATGAAGGAAACACAAGAAAAGACCAATTGTTATTTTGTAGATATTTGGATAAATCCAGGCTGATTTTCACAATAGTTCCACAAAGACACTTTAGTCCTTGTTTTCCTCTTTTGTCATCCACAATGAAGGTAAATTGTAATTCAGGGTGATAACATCTATTAGGAAACATGTAGGTAATGAAGTATTTGGGGCCTTAAGCCTTGATTTGGTGGCTTCAAGACTCAGGGTCTGTTGTCTCATGACCCTGGACACGTAGAGGAGACATCTCAGTCTTGGCACAGCCAGAAAAGTGAATGACCACGTCTTCCTGGGGCTAGGAAAATAAGCTCCAAACAATTTTATCCCTGAGGAAATAACTATTTTGGCCATAAATATTGGACCTTTTATTTAAAAGCTATGCATTTAGACAGTGTGTTCTAGCAAAGCTGGACAGCTCAGTAAAACCAGACTGCTTATTTCTGCCAAGCTTAGGGACAGAGGTTTGACTGCTTTGATGAGAGCATAATCTGTCAAACTGGATGCAAATAAAAATCCCTTTAATCTAAAACAGTAAACATACAGGTGGAAAGTTTTGTGGTCCTAAATTTCAGGCTGTTTTCCTACCAACAGGGGTTGGGAAGTTAAAAAATAAGAATCTTTTCACTTTTATGTAGTCACTTTTATTCACCACTAAAGGTGTTCAATATCAGCCTCTTCTACACATGCAGCTCTTCTCTATCAAAAAAATTACAAAGCAGTTGCTCAGAAGTGGTGGTATTTGATGTTTTTTGCTACTGAATATATGTATTTCATGAAACAGTCCCAAAAGGATTCTGTGAAAGTTCTCAATTTTTATTGAATTCTGTAATGCTTTTGAAAAGGGCAAATTTCAGAGGCTGAAATCAATATTTCTGAAGGTACATCATTAAGGATTAGAAAATGTACACTTCTATTCATAAATGATCTGGAAAAAAGAGATGAATAGTGAAAAGACAAAGTTCTGCAGGTGATACAAAATCATTCAGGATAATCAAATCTAGAGCAGACCATGAACTGCTGCATAAGGAACCTGCAGTACTCAGGAAGTGGAGGATGAAATGGAAGAGGAAATCCAGTTTTGCTGATGAAAGGACTGAATGCTGGGAAAAGCACCTACTCATGCCTATCAAGAGGCTCTACATTGGCTACTGCCATTCAGTGTGTGGATGCTGCAGCCTTTGGTTGGCTCCCAGTGAAACTCAGACCAATCCTCAACAATAAGCACAATGGCCAGAAAAGCACAAGGGATTATTAGGAAAGTTTAAAGAAACAAATGTAGGGCACCATCACTGCACCTGGATGAGGCAAAAGAGGACAGAAAGTTTCCAAAAGGGCGTGTGTGCCCTTATGGAGGACAGGTCTAGCAGGACCAAAAAATAAAGTGATCCAAAAGCACCAAGCTTGCCCCCAGGCAAAAGCAGAAGGGAGGAAAAGAACTGCTTTACACTTGCCCTGCTGCCTATATTCCCTTCCTAAAGATATATTCTGGTTATTCTCTTCAGAGCTGCAGAGAAAACCTGTGGCCACATGGACTCTCCCCTCAAAGCCAATGTCACAGTGCAAAGGAAACCTCAAAATGTGTCAGAAAAAGGAAACCTCAAAATGTGTCAGAAAAGGGAAACCTCAAAATGTGTCGGAAAATGGAAACCTCAAAATGTGTCAAAAAAGGGAAACCTCAAAATGTGTCAGAAAAGGGAAACCTCAAAATGTGTCAGCAAACCATGGGAAGTACAAACCTGTAGCTCAAAGCCATCCAAGAAGCCTTTTCGGAGCTGAGTAGAAGCTGTTGGTGCTCAGAACTTCTGAAATAAATCAATCACTTCTGCATTGCTCCCTAAATGTGTTTTGTTGGAGGGGAGGGACAGGAGCAGTTTGTCTTTTCAGCTCCTCAGAGATACACATTCAAATACATTTGAGGTCACTGGAACTGGAAAACCAAATTTCATTCTTGATTGATTTTTTCAGTAGATGGGAATGCTCATCTAATTGTTTTTTACTGTTTGACCTTTCTATTTCGTTTGGTTAATCTTCATGATGATGAAATAGCACTCATGATATTCACACAGAGTAACTGTTGAAGGCTAGAGTATGAATGCTGATTTTTTACAATGTTGGACACCCTAGAAACAAAACCAGATAGCAATAACATCTTCAGCTCTTGATGCTTCTGAGAGACTAATTAAATTTAGTTTCCTTGTAGGTCATGATTAGTCAGGGGGTGCCTGAACAGAATATGTATGGAAAGCCACCTTTTGGACCACACCAGCGCCACTGAAGCTGAACAAACAAACAAACAAAAAAAAAAAAAAAAGAAAAAGAGGGGAAATATGCAAAATAATAATTTCCTTGGCAAATTTTATCAAATCTTTGTCAACTCTCCCAAAAATGTGACAGTTTAATGAACAACATCAAGGGCAGGGTGTGAAGGGCAGAACCTTCCCAGAAGTAAGGCTGGGACTGAGTCATGTCCTCCACCCTCTGCCCAACAGCTTCTGGAGGTGTTTTTGCTTGGTCTCACATTCTCCTCACACGTGTGACATCACACACACTGTCACTGCCTACTGCCTGTGCTGCCAGGTCATTCTGGATCCCTCTGAAAAATAAAGGACATGTCCTATCCTGGGAAGGTTTCAAACAGAAAAATGGTGAATATTTCAGTTGGCGTGAAAATCCACCCACTCCTTAACAGGAAGCATTTGACAGGAACCAGGTGTACTCAAAGAGAACCTCTCTCAAAAAACAACCTCTCTCAAAAACTACTTTGCAACAGATGCAGATTCTAACAGAAATCCTCCATTTGGCAGGCAGCAGCACCACTCAGCAACTTGCTATTAATAGATAGTTCAGAGCACCAAGAAGAGCCATCATCCTGGTGGTCGTGTGGGGCTGCATGTCCCTGACATGACCCTGGTTTATCCCACAGTCCAAAGATTTCCTTCATGCCTCTAAGCTTTATGATGGAGTACCTTACACCAAACAGAAATTTGGCCCGCATAGCAAAAGGTCATCGGCATGAAAAGAAAAAAAAAGCAAAATATTATCCAGCTGTCTGATTTGGGCCAAGAATTTCCTCACTGGTTATCAGACAATTTCTGGCACCCCACAGGAGTGGAATTTTAAGTTCTAAAAGCCTTGTGCCATTTTTTAGGCTTTCCTGCAGCCTTTTGTGAAGAAATCAGCTTGGTTTCAGTGGCAACAATCCTCTTTGCTGCCTCTGCCCACAGAGAGGACAAAAACCAGGCTGCAGTCGTTTGGCACCTTCTCTGCTCCTTTGTGCAAAAGGTCAAAAACGCTGCAGAAATATCAATTGACTGTGCTGGCCCTCAGAACCACCTTGCTGGGCTGAATAATGCTCCCACTGGAGCACAGTGCCCAGCCCTCCACACACGAGTGGTTCCAGTTCATCACCTGTGACAATTACGGCACAAAGTCACCTCCTTCACCTCCTGCCCAGTTATTCCTCCTGGATCGCTCACAGGGTGGAGCTCCCACCTCAGCCATGGCCCATGGTGACACTGAGCCCTCCCAGTGGACACTCTCCTTTTCCCCTTGGGGCAGCAGAGCTCTGGGATTTGTTAAACCAAACTTGCAGAGTGGTTTGGCCCCATTATGCAAGGAAGATGCACAAGAACTGAAAAGAGGGAGAGAGAGGCAGAGTTCCTTAGGGACCAGCGTGTTCAACGATTCCTTCAAACCACCACAAACCTCATTTACTAAGCCCCACAGGCTCTCATTAAATTTCTTTGTCCAAATATTTGCCTTTATAAATTCACCCAGGAGCTTGTTCTGCATTTCAGCTGGCCAGAATGCCATGGGGGCAATGAGCAAGCGCTGAGATTTAACTGGCACCCACTTTTAATCTCCTCTTGGTCAGTAACTCTGCTCTGCATCTGTGAATAACCACCACACAGTAACTAATTTCACCTACTCAAGTTACATTTCCCCTGGTTCCTTTTTTCTCAACTACTTAACAAATCAATTCTTTCTGAGAGACCTGAGTTCATACACAAGAGGATAACAATTATGTGCCACTGTGCTTTGGCAGAATGGAGTCAGTCACAGTTGAGGTAGAAAATTGCTTTCTGCACTTTCAAAACAGGGGAATGAAATAACAGAAATGCAGAAGAAAGTGATATTTTACATAGATACCCACACCTATTTCTTTTAGACAAAGATCAAACAGCAAATTTGCTGCAATAGCTCACCAATGCATTTGTCTTCCTGCAACCCTCAGGGTAACTCCAACCTCTGTGATCTCTGTGTGGCCAGGGCACACTTGTGCACAGACCACTGCAGTCTCAGAGCCCCAGTGCATTTCATCTTATTCTGAAAAGAACACCTAGGAAAGTCTGCAGCTTTGAAGCTCATCAAGTACATGCTCACTGCTTGAGTTGGCTGGAACCGTGTGTCTAATCCAGATGGAGCAGACAAAAAGTGCAATTTTACCACATACTCCCCCTTCCCTGGGCATTGAACAATATTGACAGGGTAAAATTAGGCATTTGGTTTTGTCTTTACTTTCTTCTCATTTTTATCCTAAAATGGTCTGGAGGCTACACAGGAAGAGAAATGAAATGAGGAAAAGGCCAGGCTTTACTTTCAGCTTCCTCTTCGTGGAGGTGGCAGCTCTGCAGTTTTCAGCAGACTGATTTTCTTTTTGCTGGGGTAATGGCAGTGTGGGAAGCTGGATGGAAGTTATTTCTGGGTAAAAAAGCAGCTTGCCTGAGCAGAAGCAGATGGAAGCTGTGGTGTGCCTTGCTGAGCCCCCAGGCTCCCCCTGGATCCCACCAGCATCTCTGGCACTTGGTCCAGCTGAGGGAGAAGGCCACGAAATGCAGCTGCCACAGAGAGGCAGACAGGGATTCCCTCAGTACTTGGGAACCTGAAGGAATGCAGAGACAGCTGAAAAGCTGAGTAGTTCCCTCTCCACACAGAAATGACATTTTCCAGCCATGAGAAGGTAAAAACTGCACCATCTTCTCTCACAAAGAACCTATGACCTGCTTTCTCCAGGTTTGCCAGAGGTGCAGGGATCCCATAAGTAATAAGTTCCTCCAAATTTGTGGGGAAAAAAAGGCATCCTGCTACTGGAATGAGATGCAGAGGGAGGAGGAAGGCATCAGTGTTGCAGACCTCAGGCACCCCTATTTTTTGGTGTGTATTCATACAATACCAGAAATTAAGCAGGAAAGGATGAAAGGCATGTTTTAGCTCTATCTAGTGTACTAGAGAAACTGATAATGAAGTTTTTAAGTACAGAAAAGAAAAATAATCTTGCCATCTTCTGATATGTTTTCCCTGCCCTATTCTCTTCTATATGCATCCCCTCTCCCCAGCACTCTTATCTAATCAATCCTGCTCTGCCAGTCTAATGCACATAATTTCCTCTTAGGGTGCATTTCTATCACTCAGGCATCAGAGGCTCATATATATATAGCAAACAAACTGATAGATGCCATGCATTTCAAAAAACGTCCCTTCACACATTTCTTCAAAAGCCCAAGATAGTAAAATGCCCAAGAAATTGATAGAGTACCAGAAATCAACTCTAATATGCTTGACTCATCTGTTGATTTTAATTGAATGGTCTGTATCTTCAGGCAATTTCATTATTCTCCCAAGAGCTGGAGAGCTAAATGAAAGACAAACCTCGTTAACCTCTGACCATGAAAATCAATAATTTTCAATAAAATTTAGGCTCATTTGTTTCCAAAGGATTCCACGTCTTGACTCTACTATCATGTGCTCCAGAGCTAATCAGCCATGGAACATCATATTTTTCCACATAATTTTTTTGCCAACTTAGCTACAAAGTCTTTACCTAAAGCCACAGGAATCCTTGCATGTGTATGAAATACAATTTCTCTCCAGATTGTGTGGTGGTGTGAGCTGACAGCACCCACCCTGCATCCACAGATACTCCAGAGTGACAGTGCAAACACTTCAAAGAGCACTACACTTATTTTTAGTTATGTTTAGGGTCATTGATCCTTCTTCACCCACAGAATTGATTCCTGCAAGTTCATCTCACACACTTTATCTCACCCGGTTCTGCATCCACTGAATGCAAAAGCACTTTCCCGTTTTGAATAAGAAAGCCAGTTTTCCCAGCACAAAAAGCTGGATGTGGGCTTGTTTCCGTGGATGCACCAAAAGTAAAGGGTGAAGAAAATGTTTAATTCTTCTTCTAGTGCCCCTTCTGCCAAGAGGAAACAACAGCAACCATGGTACTCTGCTAATAAACTGCTTAAGGTATTAGATTCCTCCAAGTGGCAGAGAGGGGGCATTTGTGCAGATACTGGCTATATGATATGAGGAAATCCATTCCTTACCTCAATGGTGAGTAAAATACAGAATTTTCAGACCAGAAGCTGGTGTTCTTCACCAAAGATAAAATATATTTTTTATCAATATTTGCTGGAGACAAATATTGATTAAAAAGGCAGATCAGTGAAGGGAAGAATCAAGCAGTCCCCCCAAACACAATGCACAAATCCCCACTGGAATTCTACCATTGCTACAGGATCAACACCAGCTTACAACAGAACCATCACACAAATGCAAAAATTGATGTTTCTAGCTCCTGGGCTAGGTTTAACATTACACTGTAAGGCTTCAGAAACAACATTTATGAAAAAATATTTCCAGGTTGCTGCTGAGCAAGGCTCACCAATTGCTTCCCTTAAGAAGGGAGCCCCTGGGAACTGGTCAAGCACATCAAGAAAAGGGAAGAAATTGTGAAGAAAAAAATAAAGTCTCAGTGGAATACCATATCCACCCTCAGAGAAGCTACTGTGCACATGCACTCTGGATGACTGAGCACTCCAAGTCCACACCTGACATCTGCAGAGGCTGGCAGGTGGGAAAGCAGCAAACCCAAAATGCATCCCCCAGGACATCCCCACTACACACAGAGCCACAGCATCCCCAAAGCAATGACTCCTCTGGATAGACTAAAATCTTTGTAAAGGAGATGAAAAGGTAAAAATAAGCAAAAGAATGAATCAGTTCCACAAGGATAAATGTTAACAGGAAGGACAGCGTTGATAGCACTTAAGTTTTTCTCCCCTCTGAACAAAAAACCCCCACTGCAATTCTGGAGTGTCCCTGCAGGCTGAGATATCCAGCCCCAGCCTTCCTGGATGGAAAACCAGTCCTTGCTGACCATGTCAGCCTTGGCTGCTCTGTGGGGAGCTCAAGGAAGGAGTGGGATCTGATAACATGCCAAAGGAGATGTTTTGTCACACAAGTTGGACCAAAATGCCCATTACCATTAAAATTCATTTCACGCCAGTCAGCCTTTGGCTGCTGCATCTCTGCCCAATTCCCTCTGCCAAAGAGTCCCTCACCTAACTTCCAGCCTTGTCTAAGTGAGACACTTCCTCAGGTTAATCAGCCCAGTAAGAATAATTCTTTTGCTGACTGAGAACCTTGGTGGGAGAAAGCCAAATAAATTATATTAAAGGTCAGGAAAAGTTGCAGCCACTTTACAGCAAATTCCTCCAAACACAGCTGAGTATTTTGCAGAACCTTAATGAGAAACAATCAGCTGGCTCTTCTGACAGCTCATTTTGGGGAGTAAAACACTGGATATCAGGTAGGTCAGGAAAGCAGACAGCAAAAGGTACACAAGGAGAGCCTGCTTTTGGTGACTCAGCACAGAGACCTGGGAAAGAGCAGAGTTTGCAGAACAGCTGGGAAACCACATCATGGCTCAACTTTCTAAAAGTTACAAGAAACAGCTGACAATTGATCCCTTTTCTCACTGCTTTTGAGTGGAAGTCATCAAAAAGTTGTATCACACATGCTAAAAATTATGGTGAAGGGGTATCCCACTGGGAAGCGTCACAGAGTAAATATTTATCACCAGGCAGAAGAAAGAAATGAACTCTCAGAGCTAAAATGAAATACAATGGGACACTGTTCAATATTAGATAAGAAAAATAAAAAATACAAGACATTGGATTTAGATCAGATATAAGATTTTTTTATGTTAGGTGACAATTCAAAGAAAAGATTAGCTGGATTTGCCATCAGGAATGTAATTTCCACATACAAAAAGAAAAGACTGCATTTTTCAAGAAAAGGATAAGAATGTTTTTCAAAAATCTGCCATATAACAAGAAAAATAAAATTACTGGTATTTTGGACCTGAATTTTTTGTTCTTTTTCCAAAAGGGCACAACCCATGGAGCCACCCAAAGGACACCAGGTTCTTGTTCCTTTCTAGATAACATGAATACTGGTAATTGCATTCCAGCTTCCCACTTACTTTTCTTCTGAGAAGTTTCCCACTTTTCAGATTTGAAATGAAAATGCTCTCAGCACCAGGCAGTGCACTCTATTGAACACCCACATCAAGTCAAATCAAACCAACTGACCTCACATCATTTTCCCAAACACTTGTGATGTTTTCATTGCACTGTTCATAATAGGATTTTTACTGCAAGATTCATAGCAACTGACTGAAATCTTTGGCAGTGGAGCAGTGATTGCACGGCAATTACTCTACAAATATTACCCCTAATGCTCCATATCACAGGAAGCACTTCACTAATGCTGTGCTTGAGAAACCCAAGTGATACCAAATAATGTTTCCCTCTGTACCTGCTGCTTAGCACAAAACAACTTTGAGCCTGGGAAGCAGCAGCTCGTCCTCCTAATCACTGTAAATCCAGCAGATCTCTGGTTTTCCTTCTAAAACTTTTGCTCAGAGGATCCCTGTGGACAAAGCCAAGTACTGAGGAGTCAGTCTGCAGGTTCCAGCAGGAATGCTGTTGCCTGGGTATCTGGGATCTGACACAAAGGTTAGCACAGCAATGTTTGTAAAACCATTTGACGAGCTATATCCATCTCAGCAGTAGTGCTGTTACACTCAGCTTTGGAGAAGAGCAAGTCAAGCCACAATTCTGAGCAGCAATAGCAATAATCATGTTGATTTAACCTGATCTAGCCCAGTGAGGCGTCCAGTGTGCATAGCCAAGGTTTTCAGTAGTGGGTAATAACTTTGGAATCTTCTTTGTATGATAGGCAGTGTCACACACTTGCATGAGACCCCTTTTCAAAGGCTGCTACACATCGTTCATTGGCTTTTTAAAAACCCTAAGCTGACTGTGTATCCTGCCCATGCTTATATAGACACTCTAAAATTGCTTATAAAACCTCTGCTGAAACTCTTTTTCCAACTGGTAAGAAAAGAAGTGTTGTATTTTCATAGGCAAAACACTGTGAAAATTGACTGGTTTAGTGCTGCTTGTTTTAGTAAAGGGGTATTGGTGAAGAAAATGTAGTTAGCTAAATATACACCTGTGACTGAGCAGCACAACACAGCAAAATTGTGTATTAGTGTCATACCTTGGTAGTAGCTTTTCCCAAATAAGATTAATTTCATTTTAAAGAATAAAGTCATTACAGTCATTTTATGACACCTTCCTTGCAAAGAGTCTGTTCTCTTTATTAGCTTTAGCTTTAAAAAAAATTATACATAGAAGTTTGTGATAGTGTATAGGAGTAAAGTGCCCTAAATATAATTTTCATTTTTAATTAAATATAATTTTTCATATATCTCCAATTTCCAAAACAGAAGAGAGTTATTTTTGCAGTAACCCAAGAAAGTACGGAACATGTGCTTGAAGTGTAATCCCTTCAGGTATAGTAATTAAGGTGTTTAAATGATTTGCTCAATGGGGATGGGCATTCAATTAGAACACAAGTGTACAAATCATGGGAGTTGTGATTTTCCATTGAAAATAAAATGAAGAGTGAGGGATTTTTTCCTTCTAAACTCCACATAAAAATACAAATTTATTAGATGTCGTTGAAAGTTACTGAAGACTATCAAAAGAACATTATTCCAGCATTGATTCAAAACCATGGGGTGCACTATCAGCATAATTAAAATGAAAGTATATTGAGCTATTTTCCTTTCCTGCTTCCATATTATTGTCTAATTGTTCAGAATGTCTGTTTGTTACAGAGGCAAAGTAATTAAGCACAGCACGTTGCAACAAGGGGGATCATAAAGCC
Source organism: Anthoscopus minutus (assembly GCA_013399455.1). NCBI lineage: Eukaryota > Metazoa > Chordata > Aves > Passeriformes > Paridae > Anthoscopus > Anthoscopus minutus. The sequence goes on from VWYI01013654.1 coordinate 159,676, forward strand.
AGAGCTGGCTGCATTACCCACACAGATATCAGCACAGGAAAACATTAAGGAAAGGATCAGGATTGTAATTGAAAATAATTAGATGATCCAGTTCATTTGGCTGACATCAGGACCATTTGAGCACTCCAGCACTCTTTAGCCCTGGATGCTCACCATTCACCTGTGCTCTTGAAATGGATATTTCCAAGAGAAACTGAAGCAGGGTTAAAATCAGCTTGTGAGAAAGGCTGAGCACCACCATTCCCTGGGAGTGGGCAGGGGGCTGCATTTAGGCCACCACCTACAGAAGAGGTGGGATTAAAATGATATAAAATGCAGAAGATCCTTATGAAGCCAAATGCATTATCCCTTGAAATCAATGCAGTTATTTCCTCTCCCACTAGAAGAGAAGGACAGAGGTGTCTCCAGGGAGAGATGCTCTCCTTTGAAGACAATAATTACATATCCAGAAGAAAGAATTTGTGGCTCCATGTTTTGTTAACATAGCAATTATGCTGAGGCCTGTTTGGAAGCACATTTGAAAGCCTAAACAGAACAACTTTATCACTGTCTCTCAGAACCCCAAGCAACACAGATATCTCCAGCTCTCAGCAAGTTGTGACTGCACAACTCGCTGTTTTTTGTAGGTCACAACTTGGTAAAAACCAAAACTTATTGCTCAGCAAAACCCAAATTTGCAGCTCAGCAATACAGAAACAGCCAAGTCACAACTTCCAAAATTACTGACTCGTACAACCTCCAAAAGAGACTATCACTTCCTAATGATCATCTCACAAAATGGATAGCTTAACATGGAGAGAAACGTACCTGTTAGCAGAAATCCCTCCACAGTCCTGAAAAACTGGAGCTCCATCGTTTACAGACTAGTGCTACCAGCCAAAACCCTGGGAAAGATGCAGCAAAAATGCAAATTTAATTAAAAGAATTGTACACATGGGAAATTTAGAGCGCTGTGCAAATCTTTTCAGCAATGCAAATAATTGCGTCCATAATTGACATTTTTTAGTCAAAATATAACAAAAGGCCAGTGAGACAACAGCAGGTGTGAAATTACTAGCTTGGGACTAAATCAGGATAGTAGCATCAACTCAGGGAGCACCAGGGGAAAAGGTAAAATAGGAAGAGAAAAAAGAACAGGCAACAGAGCTTTTGAGTGAGTTCGCTTTAGAGCCCAAATTTGTGGTCCATGGGACCTGCACAGGAGCTCCTTGAGGGTCTTTTAGATTCAGATGAGAACTTGAGGGCTGTTGGGTGGCCAGGTTGGAAGACTGAACCTGGCATCTCTTGTTCTGACAGCATCAGCTCGTCTGCCTCCAAAAGCTGCTGCCCCAGTCCAGCAGGAGTGCTCCCCGCCAGCTCTGCAGCACAGGGCACGTGGGACACCCCGAGTGGGGACCCTGGAGTGACTCAGTCACAGCTGCTGACCTCTCCAAAGTCAGTTTATCAATCTGCAGTGCTCTCCTCAGATCACAAGTGCCCCTTACTGCTGAATAATTTACGTAGTTCCCAAGCAGGCTGCCTGCACAACTTGTATTTATAAAATGAGCTCTCCTGTGTGGACAGGTTTAAATCCCCACTGGGATCCCTTCACACCCAGCAGCCTCTGCAGTCATGCAAAGGTTACAATAAGGTTAATTCAGAGCAGTTACACTGAATGAAATATTGATTCAAATGTCCTTGCCTGAAATTCTGCACCAGCCAGGAGAGTGGCAGGCTCATCCTCTGGGCAGACTGGGACCAGAAGGTCCCAACTTTTATTCTGGGATTTATCAAATCTCTTTTAGCCCATGTCTACCTTGAAAGGAGTTGGAGATGCTATCTTCAACTGAGACAACACAAACTTCCCTCTGTTCTGGATGGGAAAAGTTTATCCTTGTCCACTTTAACAAGGCTGAAGGCAGAGCTGACCCTCCAGGGACCTTGACTGCTGAGACCTGCTGTTGGCTGGCAGGGAGAGGAATGAAACAGCTCTTCAGAAGGAGTTTTAATGTCTTCTGAATTGTATTAGGTGACAGAGAGGGTTGCAGAGGGCAAGGCAAGGGGCCAAGAGGCACGAGGGGATTCAGAGCAGAGAGCAGTGTCAGAGGAAGTCACAGCAGGGGCACAGACTGCACCAAGTGCTGCTGCCCACAGCCTGACCAACAGATACTGCAATTCTCCACATCAGGGCCATGGCAACAGCAGCTCTGCAGCAGCCCCAGGGGGAAGGATCAGTGTTGCCTTTAATGCTGGAGTGTGTTCCCTGTGAAAGCTCTATGGGCATCCACACTGCACCATTCTCTGGGTGTTAGCACCACTGACCACTGCAAACTCCCAGCCAGCACATCAGAGCCCAGCTGCTGCAAGAAGGACCCAAAGTCTGGGTTTATACACTGCCCTTGCTGTAAACTCAACTCTGTCCTTGCACAAGTCACTGAAGTCTGGCATATGTCACAAGCCATGCCACCAAACAAGCGCTGTTTCTGCAGAGGTGGTGGAAATAAAGCAAGCTGAAGGTTTTGGTTAGCAGTTTCCTGAGAAATCACTTATTCAGACATCCAGAAGAGTGACGGATTACTACATTTGTTCTTCTACATTTTCTCTCTTCTAAATGTTCTCTACATTTCAGACACCACAGCCAGCCTGGTGGCTCCCAGCTCTGGATCTCTAAGCTCAGAGCTCAGGCCTGCTAAGGAGCCACCTCTCCTTTCATCCCAGCCAAGACACAACTACACAGTAATAGTCAAACCACTCAGCCTTGCATGAACACAGTCAAACATCTCTTTTCCTGGTTATGTGGAGTGATTACACAGGAACTTGGTTTTAGTAGCAACAACTTGGGTCTTCCAGTCCATCTTCCTGTCACTTGAGTGTTGTTTCTTATTATTAATTTTTTAATATCTCACCTGTAATAGCTTTAATTATACCAGACACTGAACTGCTGTCACTTTGGCCCAGGGAGACCATATAAGACAAGAATTCTCACTGTCAGTAGTTGAGCTGATATTTGAAACAACTTTTCCCTCATTTCACTACATTACTCTCCTTTGAACTTTCTACCTGTAAAGAATTTTTCTCTCCCAAAGCTCACATTTCTTAAGTATTTCTAAGACCTTCTTCACTGTTTCCCTCCCCTTAATCATTCTTTCCTTAGATACTGCACAGTATGATCTTAATTTTCCTGTGTAATTTCATTTACTTGCACTCAGAAGTACTTTGTTGCTTTTCTCTGAGCTCTTTATCAGGAATATGTCAATGAACATGGGGGGAGATATCTGAAATTAGAGGTGTTCTCCACATAACAGTGTCTCATTGGGAGAGTGCAGTAACACATAAAAAGTAATATGAATTCAGAATAATGGGGCTTGTAAGGAATTCATTTTTAATGTAAATGGATAGTGGGCTTTTTATTAGAAGACTGATTCAAAATTTCTTGGAGATGAATCAGCTTAGACAAGCGCTTAATTAAGAGAGATTTCCCATGTTCTATGGAGAGTCAGTGGACAAGTCAGGCAGGTTTAACCACCTTGAAGTGGCCAAAAGATTATTTTCCACATTTAAAAACCTGCTTCAGAGCAGAATTCCACTCAAATGAGATATGACATTTAGACCACCTCACCAAAAATACAACTCAATCATTTAACTTTTTTAAAATTTACTTTGTATAAGTAAATATTTCTTAGTCTAGCAGAGAGGTAACCTAGCCCAACACACTGTCCAGCTGAGGGGGTATCTGAATTCATTTCTCTGCTCTGAATCCAACAGACCCTCTGCCTGAACACAAATGTCAAAGGAGCATCTTCAGAACCTGCACTTTGGCTGATCTGGGGAGAGGTTTGATGCACAACAAAAGGGTGCAAGATAAAATCAGTGAGACTTGAGTTCAAAACCCTGGCCTTGGCCACAGTCCCTGAGGAGCTGCTTGGGGCTGGTGGCAGCTGGAGTTTTATGAGCAGTAGCTCAGCAGACATTGCTCCTAAAGCAGAAATTAATAGATTGCTTCTCTAAAGAGCCCACAGTCCTGTTGTTTTCCCAAAAGCTGTTGGAATGAACATGAAATTTCAAGACATTTTTGGTAACAGCACTGGCAAATTCTTCCTGAAGGCCCTTTTTCTGTTCAGTTCAAGCACCACGGTCATAAGTGTCTTCTTAAGAGGAAATCTGCAATTAGCAGAAATAACCTCAAATCTCTTGTTTATTTTTAGCTGACCAAGGTGCAGATATTATGACATGAATCTTCAGACATTAATCACCAAAAAGAGAAAGTAAACCAAATATTTAAGAATACTCTGTAAGCCACTGGCAAATACTTTAAGATAATAAACCCTGAAAAGCCAGAAATAGATTGTGGTAAGTTCCCCCCTCCCCAAGCAAAATTGCTGAAATCTCTGCTGAAATAATTCAGCAATGTGCTGCACTTTTCAAAGAACAGGAGTTTGTGGTTTGGTTTTTTTTTCTTTGCTTTTTTTCACTCTCTTGACTTCAGCTCATGTGATGGCCCACACCATCCCAGCTCCTTTAGCTCACTCATGCAATGCCACCTCCTGCTAGCACCAGGCAGTGGGGAAAAAACCCAGCATGACATGGCCCTGCTGAATGTAATCTCGGCTGCCAGAGGATTGTGGTGCAGGCTTTAAGGGGAAGAAGGAATATCTGCTTGGGAATGTAGATAGTAGAGGACCATGCCTTAAATGCCTCAGAAGAATCCTTCAGTAGTGCTATAGGTACACATTATATTATTGGTTTTTTCCAAGTGTTTAATTGAATGCTATAGCAGTGACAAACCTGGCTGTACTGACATAATTTCTTTTATTTCTATAACAAAACTAAGAAGCAGTAGTGTGATACATATAAACGTGTATGTAAGGCTACAGTAAAATATTGAAATAAGGACTGCTTTTGTACATACAACCAGAGAATAAAAAGATAATCAGAAAACCTCCCTGGCATTCCTAAATTGTGTTAACAGATGAAGATAACAGTGACCAGAGCCCCAAAGAAAGAATTTACTGAACCTCTGTTATCAGGGGTAGGAGACACACTGGAACGAGAAGGAAAATTGATCTGCTGCTGGGGTGGGGGGGGGTGTGGATTTGAAACTAAGCAAAATATCTAAGCTTAAATGAATATCTGAATATGCATAAAGAAACTCATTAATATGCAACAGACTAGTGCTTTTAAGGACCAATTCTTTGTTAATAAGGTGTGCTTTTGGCTGAATGCCGGGCACTTGGCCATTGTAACCCTTTGCTTTGTCTGTTAATTGCCTCTTTTTAATTAAACCCCTTTTTATTATATCAAAACAGATAGCTCCCAAGGAACCAGACTCTTCATTGCTTATGTGAAAATTTGTATGGTCTTCACTCTTCCCATCTTCTATATTTCTTTTCTTGCTCTGAGCAAACCAAACACCTCTTTCACCCAGCAACTTCTCACAAGGAATTCCAGGCTCCAGCATCAATGTCCAGAGGTTCAAAAGAGGCATTTCCATGAAATCTCCCCTTTAGGGCATTCAACTCGACCAGCAGGGCTGGTAACACAGTCTCAGCCACAGGCTGAGCTTTCCAGTCAACACCTATTTCTCCCTGCAGCAAACAGCACCACAGGAAAGGAAACTGAAGCAGTCTAAGGAGCAGCTCCTCTGCCTCTCCACAGGGTTGCTCTCGCTCCAATGACACCTCATTTGGAGCAAGGTACTGCTCAGGAAGGGAAATGGCCAGGTCTTACTGCTTCCTAATTTGAGGCCATATGTTGCACTGATCACCTGTGGAAAGGTTTGTTTATCCCACGGTGAGAAAACATGCTGAAGTGTAGCCACAGAAGAGAAAGGAAGATGTTTTAATAAGCTGGAGACCCCTCTAAGCTAATGAACACCTCAGAAGTGCTGTCTGTGATGGTAATTTAACAAGGCAAGTTGGGAAAATAGTTCTGTTAAATGCTGAGTAAAGTCTCTCCCATTACTCTTCATACCACAGCCAGCCTGTTGAGAGTAATGAAAACATTTCACCAACTTCTCATCCCAAGACTTTGGAATCAGGATAACAGCAAGAGAATTTCCAGTAAAAGTTGGGGGGGGAAAAAGTTTTAAAGTATTCTTAAAAAAAAAAGATTGAGGAAAATGTTTGAATGACAAAGCTTAGCTGCACATTTGCAAACCTTGTTAAAACCTGATGCCAAACATATGAGCAAGAACTCTCATGTGCCCCTTTTGCAGAGGGTCCATGGTGCCCCTCAGGGCTGATGTGCTCTGCTCCCCACGTCCAGTCCCAGGGGAGTCACCTGGCCATGGTCAGGAACAACTGAAACTCCTTTTAAATACATTTGAGACCACTTCAGCTTCAGTCTCAAGTTCACCACCAAGGCTCAGACTCCTGATTTTGAAACTAGTCCCCTGGCTTATCCAACAAATTTTTCACACTTGGTGCAGATCTGCAGAACTGTAGACCAGAAATGGGAAAGAAAATTAAACAACTGCTCAGTTCTGAAATGCCTTTGCATTGGAAAAGTGTTCAGGAGAGAAAATAGTAATGAAATGCTTTCTATATTCTTCACCCAAATTTCACAACCTGGAGAATAAAGGGCAAATAAATCTTTGTGCTATGGCCCAGGAAGTCTTCTCACTGCCAAAGGGATTTATAAACATTTATGAGCTTGAGGAGGTACCTCCTGCTGAGCAGCCTTTTAGTCTGATCAATATTTTGTACTGTGATCATCAGGCCATAATGACACCCCCCATTTTATGTGAACAACACAGTAACTGAGAGCCAGGTAATGTTTGTAGGAATGGATAACATAACTTTTAAGACAGCTCATACAGTTGGAAGTTACACACACACTCTTCTACAGAGTAAGCAAGTCAGAAGCAATTTGTCTGACTAGAGATATTGATTAGACCACAAGAAAAGGTAGCTGGGTAACTGAGGAACAGGGGCAAGAAGTTGGCATGGGCAGAGATGCCTCCCAGTGAAGGAAGTGATAGGTAATTTATCATCTATGGAACATGGGGAGGTTAGCAGAGCGAAGGAGAGAAGTTGTAACTGATGGGTGGTGTTTGCTTCCCTCCCTTCCAAGTAATTTGGCTTTTATGCAAAAGTTCCATCCTGTCACTTCACCATGTTAATCTTCTTGCCAGCCACAACTGAAAGGTTTATTTGAATAACTAACAAACAAATAGAAGATAGAAGTAGTTAGCACTCCAGCTAATGACAACAGCCTGACTGGTACCTACTCCCACCACACACAATCTGGGCTTTAAATTAAATAGATCTCACATCAATGATGAAGGTGATAGTAGCTGAAATGCTACTTTTTAGGTCTTTTGTATTCTCATTTCATAACTCAGTTGCTGCAATTAGATGTTACCTGGTGATCTGTCTTAATACAAAAGCCAAATGGACTACAGTGTTTTTATGAGAACAAATTAGAGGCAAGTAAAATTTTAAATAACTAATGTCAGCTGTAATCCTTCTTTGATCTGTTAAAAACAGCTTATGGGTGTCTGGCATCAGCTGCAGCCTGGCAAGGTCCTGCACAGTGCCCAGGGCAATTCCAAGAATAAAACAACCTGGGCAGGGAATGAATTCAGAGCAGCCCTGAGGAGAAGGACTTGGGGGTGTTGATTGATGAGAAACCCAACATGACCTGCTGGAACAAGTCCTGAGGTGACCAAGAAGATGCTCCAAGGGCTGGAGCCCCCCCTGCTCCTGGCTGGAAGAGCTGGGGGTGTTCACCTGGACAAGAGAAGGCTCCAGGGAGAACTTAGAGCCCCTTCCAGGGGCTCCAGGAGAGCTGGGGAGGGACTTTGTAAAAAGACACAGAGGGACAGAACAAGGGGAAATGGTTCAAACTGACAGAAGGCATGTTTAGATGAGGCATGAGGAGGAAATTCTAAACTATGAGAATGGTGAAGTCCTGGCACACGTCTCCCAGAAAAGTTGGGAATGCCCCATCACTGAAAACGTTCAAGGTCAGGCTGGATGAAGTTCTGAGCAGCCTGGTCTAATGGAAGCTGTCCCTAACCAAGGCAGGGGGCTGGAATTAGATTATTTTTAAGGTCCCTTCCAACCCAAACCACTCTATGATGATACTAGCTTTGTCCAAATGTTGCTAAATGTTATTTTTTCCAGTACAGCACCCCACAGCCCCACACTTAAGAAAGAAAAAGGGCTTTTCATGGCTAAAAGGTACAGCAGAGATCCCTTTCCTGCCCTAGCTTGCACTTGTGTGCATCTCACATTCATTTCAGTGTTATTTTGGGTTGCTGGCAGTCACAGCAGTGTAGGAGGCAGCTGCTGCCCCAGGGATGTGTGATGCAGGTATTTGCAAGACTTCTGTAAACTGCAGGCTGCACCAAGAAACCCTCAGACTGCAGTGTGCTGCCTCGTGCAATAGTCTGAATTTGAAATAAGAAGCACTCTACAATGAATGGGTCAGTGTTGGACTATTTAAATGCTTGCACCCCTTTACAATTCCTCATGATAGTTTCTCTATGTATGATAAAACATACTTTGGCTTCCAACAGAGACACAGTCATCTTACAAGATTAATTTAAAAAAATAAATCATATGTCAAAATGCTCTCTACATTTTTCTGGCTACTCCAGAGTTCCTACATATGGAACTATATATTCCTCAATAATGACAATGTCACAAGTGGGTAACATTTCTGAAGACAAACAGTGATTTTGGGTGCCTGAAAGGACTCCCTGAAAGAGGTGAGCAACTTTTATGTGATGCAGTTCCTTTCTCTCTGCAATTTGAGTCTGTTAAGCAAAAACATCTCAGGTCACCAATCACCCTTCAAAATCCAGGCTGTTCATCACCACAGCACATATGTCCATACAAGAAGGAAGAGCTTTAGCATCAAAAACATGGAAAGAGGTCCAATAAATTTGGTCCTAGGATTTGTTTTTTAAAGTCAGAAAACTATTACTGCCAGCTTTTTTGCTGGGGCTATAAGAGAATGATCATTTTCCCTTGTAATGGTTCTGACATAAAGTGTGTATCAAAAACTGCATACTCTTCATATCCATCCAGCTGTGTTGAGCAATAAACATGATAATTATGCAGATAAGGCTTAAATAAATTCCTATACCTAAGGGCAGCTGAATGCTTTTTTAAGCAAAACAATAATTAACCCTCCATAGGGCTGAACGAGCACAGACCTTTGCTCCTTCCCTAGGTGGGAAACCTGAATGTTGGCACCTGTCAGGCATCTGTCATAGATATAAAATTGGTCAGGGCTCTGCAGAGGAAAAAACTCCAGGGCTGCTCTTTGGGAGGTTCCAAAAAAGGTCAAGAACAACAACATCTACTAGTTTCTATACCCTGATGCTGGAATTTGAGGTGTGCGCCAGACAAACGTCACGGGAATTGCAGGTAAAGGGGGAGAGAAGGGCATAAAACACCAGTGGAATTGCTCACTGAAAGACAAAGAGGAGGTGTGAGCTCAGCAGTGAATGAAGTCCCTTGCAGTAAACTGGGAAGCTCAAGGCTCACGAGCAGGACCAAGGGGCTGCAGTGCCATGAGCTCTCACACCTTGGGGATCTGCAGGGGCCTTGCCCCACACTCAGCTCACTGAAGATGGAGATGTTTATTTGAAGCTCTTTCATTAGGTGGAGGCTGTTGTGTTTCACCTTGGATGTCTGATAAGCCAAGCCTCTCTAGAAGTTGCTGCTGCTTGAAGGAGCCAGAGATGGGCTGGCAGGATAAGCAAGGCCAGCTCCCCAGCTACTTCATGGCCAGTCACCAGCAGGCTGCAATGTCTTTGTTGCTGTTCTCACCACCATGTGTGACTACTTCAGTTATAAAATCCCTCAGTGCAGAGATTCCATGGTCACACAGGTGTTATTTTACAAACTGAGTGCTGAACTAAATGGTTTGCCACACTGCTCCATAGCAAATGAGGATAATAAATCCTTCATGCATATACTCTCCCTTCTCTCTTCCTTCTTTTTGGTCAATTTTTAAACTAAGATTGAATATCAAAAGGAGTCCAAAATCTTCTCAACCCACAAAGCTTCTGGCTTTAAATCAAACATAAGAAACATGAAAATTGTCAAACTGGTTTTTATGGTCTTGAGTTCTAACACAGCACCTGTCAGCCATGGCAGGATGGTAGAGAAAAGGTCTAAATTGATCATTCCATGGTGAGGAACTGGGAGAAGTTACCAGCCTCAGACTTTTCTGCATGGCTGTGATTACCAGACACTGCATTTCCCTTCCATAATGCTTCCTTAATGGCTTTTGGAAGCCATCCAAACCTTTTATCCCCACCAAATCACATGGTAACAAACTCCGCAGCTCAGTTATGCACGATGTGGAAATAATGCTGCTTCTGAATTTTGAACCTGCTGTGAAATTCAGATGCTGCCTGGTTCCTTTATTGTGAAAAGCAGTGAATAATCACCCTTCTGTATTGCTCCTGCACTCACAGCCTCACAACTGGCTGCTGCAGCACTGTCCCACCACAGCTCTGCCTGGAGGGACAGTGCTGGTGACAAGTGACAGATGGCAGGAGCTCTAAGCTGGGTCTGCTCTTGAATCATTGAGAATACAGAGCTGTGGCTCATGTTTAGCAAACCTCCATGAGCAGTACTGCAGAAGGGATAAGAATTAAGAACTTCTCTCTGCCAAGAAGAAGAAGAAGAAGAAGAAGAAGAAGAAGAAGAAGANAGAAGATGATGAAGAAGAAGAAGATGATGAAGAATAAGAAGAAGAAGAAAAGGAAGAAAAGGAAGAAAAATTTAAAAAAAGAAAAAAAGAAAAAGAAAAAGATTCCAGAAAGACAGGTTAAGATGGAAAATTAAATATGGAAAGTTTCCTCCTCCCCCTTGCATTCACTGGCTCTTTCAAAAGCCTGTTTCTGCAGACCTCCCATTGACTTCATCTCTTCTAAGGGACATTTCCAGAGCCATGTCACTTTGCACAAAGAGCTCAGATCCCAGTGAAGGCTTGAAACCCAGCACAGCCTCCTCTGGGAAGTGTGGGCACAGCTGGGATGATTTCAGAGGGCTGGCTGTCTTGCTGAGGGCCGTGTCAAAACAAGTGAAATCCCCTTGAAATCCATTTTTCAGAGCTGGATGGTTCTGGCTGCACCTGAAGGGATGACACAAGCATCCCAGCTGGATCCTGGAGGCAGAAGGGAGAAGTGCCTCAGGTAGTCCTTGTGCCAGTCAGTCTAGAGCTGTAACCATTGGCCAGAGAGATGCTTGGTATGAGTGTCATCTTTACATTTGTTCTGGTTTTACCCTTAGACAAATGTCCTGGGGCTCGCTGCTTCTCCCTGCCAAGTCTGGGAGGTTCACAGGCTTTCTTCACTTACAGATAAGAATCTATAGTTTAGGCAATTCAGTCTGTGAGAAAACTGAGGTATCCAGAGAAAAAAAAAATCAGTCTTTTATCAGCTTCCCACAAGCAGAGAAGAAAATTTCCCTGGCATGGACAAATCAGGAATAGGACACCTATGAACTTCACCAGAAGCAGAGCTGAGACACCTCTATGAACTCTTTAAAAAAGACCTTACAGTGGGTCCAGGACCCATTTCAGGAGGGAAAGGAAAGACTGGATGGAAAAATATCTCCAGGTAGAAGAACTCAGATTAGAGAGCACACTATCAAGTCATCTCCTGCTGCATTGGGATCTACCAAAACTGCCCAGCTCTGGCAAGTAGTACATTGAATAGAGTACTTTGGGTTTATCTCCCCACCTGGAAACTGTTAAACTATATAAATCAGAATCTTAACTAAAGGCCAGAAATTCTATTTTTTTTCCTGTAGACTCACTGGTTTCACTAATTTTTCTTTGGGTTTCAATCCTCTGCTACAAAGCCACCCTTACCCTCCCACTGCCCCATATGATCTCATGGCACCCACACAGAGAATTTGCTGCCAAAACACATTTACAATTTTCTACATTAAGCTACCCCTGTGCTCATCTCCCTGGACTCAGGCCACCCTCAATGTCCCCCAACAGCTTTGAGTCATATGCTGCCACCATCTGACCCCTGGACCCCTCTCCTCCACTCGAGAGGAAGGTTAACCCTGCAGCCAAGTGGAGCTGAACTCCAGCCCTTCCAAACAGCTCACATTGCCCAACAACAGATGGTGGAGTACAACTTCTAACCAGCAGGAAAATGATGTTTTCCTCTCACAAACTGAAATATCAATAAAAAACCGACTGTATATTCCAAATTCAGTCTGAAAGCTGATTCCATTTTTCAGTTCAGAGCCTCAGCCTTTATAGTGCCACAGAGCAGCTGAAGTCTAAGTAATACCACTCAGTTTCTCTTTTGGTGTCTGAGAGGGATTAGTGAGGACCATGCCAGTGTACAACTTCACAGTGTGTACAAAATTCCTGCTTAGGGAAGGAAGTGTTACTGCTTGTTCTCTTCATAGCAGTAATAATGAAATCCCTGTTGCAATGGGAGGAATAAAAACTTACCAGTAATGCAAAGAACTAAGTTTTCAGTAAGGAAATATAAACTATTCTGGGGATATTCTCTTCATGGAGATTACTCTCAGTAATGATTCCAGTCATAACCATTCCTACATTTCAAAAAAAAATCATAGAGGGGTTTGAATTGGAAAGGACCTTATAAATTGTCTAATTCCAGCCCTTTCCATGGGCAGGGATCTCACTCTCCAGACCAGGTTGCTCCAAGCCCCATCCAACTGCACATTTCCAGGGCTGGGGCAGCCACGGCTTCTCTGGGCAACCAGGGCCTCACCGCCTTCACAGGGAAGAATTTCTTCCTACCATCTAATGTAAATATTCCCTCTTTTAGTGTAAAACTGTTCCCCCTTGTCCTACCACTATCTGGCTGTGCAAAAAGTCACTGTCAGTGGTTTTTTTCCAAGCCCTCTGGGCCATACTCGTCCTCCACCCTGTGAGTGACAGACAGGTGCCATCCAATCCAGCTCATCATTGCTTGTTTTTAAGGCATGTTATAAAAATCTAAATAACATGCATGCCTTTAAGTGAAATGTGATTGCATGAACTAGTTTTGGGTGAGACAAGTGTTTTTCAGGGCTGGTCTTTGGTCAGCATTCCCAATCCTGCCTGCACTCCAGCCACTTCCAGAGCAGTTTTGGGAGTCCCTGCTACTGAGCTTGTTGTACATTTAAAAATAACTTCTGCTCTCTAAAGTAGGTCCCAGAAGCTTCTGTAACTTAGCAACATGACCAAGTACCAACAATGCAAAAGAACCCCCTAAGATCCACCTGCTCCCTTGTTGCTCTTATTTATTTGCCAAAAGTTTGCTATTTGCTGATAAGCAAAGCAAACAACGTATTACCCTGACACGTATGTTCCACATTTACCCACCAAATCTACTGTTGACAAAGAAGTTCATAAGCAAACAAGAAATTAATAAAGCCCTGTATACACAAGTGAAAGATGATAAGATCAGTAATATCATCTGTCAGGCAAGTTAATATAATCAACTTGCTAATTGCATGAGAAGTACAAGAAAGCCATTTGCTTTGAAGAAACTTAATTCCCTATAATCAAATTTGAGTACGGCTCTACCAGTCTAAACATTTCCTTTTTATGTGGCACGTATCAAAACATATGACCTGCTTTATTCTGATCATTTGATCTGCAGAAATCTAACATAAAATGGCTTGTTCAGGGTTGCATCTAAAGTCCAGAAGAAATCAATGATAACTATGAGAAACAGACAGAGCTTTTTGCACACCAAATCTTTTTCTTGTACATTAATTAGTAATTATGCCTTGGATTTTTTTCAAGTGAGCTATTTCTCCTGCTGACTCTTGCATTTTAGGCTATGGGAAACTGCATCTTCATTCTCAGGGGCAACATTGTCAAAAAATATGAACCCAGAGATAGAATTCTTAAATGAGGCTTTATTTTTTTCTGATTTCTAAATGTAAAATACCATAAGCTTATGTTTAAAAAAAAATTTTAAAACCTCATACAGACAGTAAAGCACAGAATTGGAAGTTGATGCTTTGGGTCCTTTCTTTCTTTCTTTTTTCTTTAAACTTCCCCTTTAAAAATGCCAATCTTGTACACAATTCCACCTACCAACCAAGAGGCCATTGAAGGCTGAAAAAGCAATCAAAGCTTCGGCAAGTGATAAATTGTCTTTTACACTGGTAATTAGGTTGGAGACAGCACTGACTTATTTCTCAAAAGACCACAAAAAATTACCATTAAATGGTTTCTACAGAAAAGGCTTCTGCTGAGGAAGTGGAAGGCTCTTCTCTCTAACAAACCTACCCCTCCATGTGCCTTAGTCATGCATGATGCTGGTTATGGTCCTGGCACACATTTTTCAGAGCATTTCATTTAAAGGCTGACCCTCCCCAGCTCTGGACTTCCATGTTTGGGTGGCATCAGCACAGCAAGAGCTGTGGGAGCCAGAGGTGCAGACCCCACCTGCCTGTGGCACCCTCAGCCAGCACAGAACTAATGGTTTTGGCTGCCAGCTTGCCCTTCTTGCTCTGAATATCCAGATCAAGGGAGAGATTAATTAGAGCAGCCCAGAGCCTACCTAGCTCTGCCTTGGCAACAGACACCATCCCTTTCCCATTTGGGTCTTGGGCTCAGGAATACTAAAGAATCTGTCTTAGGTCTGGAAATCAAATCAATCTTGCATGCACTTGGCAATGTTGCCTTTCAGAAGCATTTTGCTTTGTTGGATAACACACAACAACTCAAGGTTTTTCTGGTCCCACAGGATCTCAGTGAAGTCTGTGGCATGTTTAGTCTCCTCCTGAAGCAAAACTCAGCAGTGCTGGGTGTATGCACTGTCTGCACAGCACAGGACCAGACACCTTTTAAGACCAGCTCCTGCACGATGAACACTACAAAATATGACAGGTTCCTTTATCTCCAGCCTAACAGGTATCTTTATCTGGGCTGAGCTGACAGTGGTCTCTAGGCAGCATTTAGAAATCAAACCAACACAAAGCTCACCATTATCTTTCAGTCATTCATCCTGGTTTGGTGTGAGCAGGTCCAGCTGCTTCTGAAAGAGAGAAGAAAGTGGAAGCAGCAGCATCCATGGCTCAGTCTTTGCCCTGGGGAGGATCTGGTGCCCCTGATCAGTTTGTGTTCCTTCCACTTGCTCTCAGCCATTCCATGTGGGTTTCCTTGCTGCTGAGCTAATGCCCTCATTAGGAAAGGAGAGAACAGGTGGAAATGAGCTGCAGCCCAATAAGGAACTCTGCATGGGCAGCACCATCCTTGTCCTCCTGACATTCTCCAGCAGCAACACCCCTGGCTGACCTCTGAACACAGCAATCTCCATACCCTTCAGGGAGAGGGAGAGCTGCAGCAGCCAAATTCACAGCAAAACATATTTTCTATGCATGGCCTCATTTTCTTTTGGTGTTTAAGTTCCACTCCCTGAGAAGGAAGCAGTAACCCTTGTTTAGAGTGACCAGACTGATGGAGGCTCTGAAACAACCCTGCCTCTCTGAGCTGTTGTTATCCTCCCTTCAAAACATCCCCCTGGGCACCACAGGAGTGCTCATAAAAATGCTGTGTAGCCAAAGGTCAGTCATTTAACCTCCCAAAAGAGGTTAAACACCTCAAGTTTAAAAACGAAATCCAGCTCAGGGTGTTAAATGACCAGCCTGTGGCTGCACAGCAAAGGTGAGTACCAGGCATGCATCTTCTACCAGAAGCCTACTAGCAGAGAAAATTGGTCTTTAATAATTAAAACATGTAAATACACATCATGATTCCACTGGTTCATGACCAGAAAACACAGCTTACCCACTTCTATGACCAGTCATTAATTTGAATTCCCTGTGCACACAGAAATATGGTTTCATACACAGATTATGTTGCAGTTTTCATGATCTAGCTTTGCTTTTCTCTACCCCTCCAGAATAGGACACCCTAATAACATGCAAAATAAAGGACCTTAAACCTCCAGCAGAGAAGACACCTTTATCTTGCCTTAATTTGTACAGCTTGTATCAGAATGGCACTTTTAAGATTAAGATGAAAAGATATAAATGTAATCTCCCAGGAGTTAAACCAAGCTACCTGTGGGCCTGATGTTCTTATGGTTTGCCTGAGGAAAACAAATCTTTTGTCCTTATCTATGTATTTCTTTGCTAATTAAAATGCATGGACTGCTTTAAACACTATTTACCCAAGGGGCCTTCAGCAGTGCTCTTTGACCATTGAAAAAAAATTAAAATAATAAAGAACACACCAGCAGTGGAAGGTTTTAAAGATGCCCCATACAAAAGCCACTCATTAATATTCCTGAAGAGTGCTATTATCAAAGCAGGATATTAACACTACAGGTCTAGCTATACAAAACAATTGCCAATCTAAACACATGGCAACAAGTGAAATCAGAAGCAGTCAGAGATACACAGAGAATGTTCTCAGATCTTGTCGGCTGTTGCAGAGAGCTGAGCAATTCAATGTCACCATTTGCATTTTTCCCTGGGTATTCCCAACACGATGCAGAAAACCCTGCAGCAGCAAGAGAAAATTATCCAGAGCAAATTGGGCAGGTTTGCAGTGCTGCTAGCAATGATTCTGTTATATTCCAAATTCAATTGGAAAGGGAGGCAGCTTAAACAGCAGCACCTTGCTGATGAGGCAAATCTTTCCCAGGCTGAAGGATAAAGCAGTATTTCCAAAGTCTATTCATGCAAGAGATTTTAGAAAACCTGATGACAACAAACCCAAGTACAAGTTCTCCTAACACACTTTGCTTCTGCTTGCCTCAAATCAGCCCAGAAACATTAATTATGGGTGTGGCCCTGCAATTACAAACAAATGAGTGATCAGATCGCTGTGATTTTCTGCTTATCAGCCAGCCTGCCTTCGTGGCATTTCAAGATGGTTCATTTCAGTCTGTGTTTGAGATAGATTAGGGCCATGCATGTGGTCAGTTCATCAGTACAGCAACAAGCAGGACATTATGAGGCACAGGAGCTCACATGCTTGGAATATCAGCAACTCTGAAGAAAGGGGAGTGCCATGAAAAAGTCAACTCTTGCCCTCGATTGCCTTGGTTCTTGCTTTTACCACTGTACACATTTTACCAATGGGCAGGTTGAGGCAATAACAGGTCACTGAATCCAGGCTACACAGTGTATGAGTACAAAAGCAGAGACTGAAAAGCTGTACTCCTGCTATTTTCCCCTGGGCTTTTCCCTATAAACAGAAATATTCCCACTTTTAGCAAACAGCATTTTTAGCAGACTTGCTTTGCAATAAACCAATTAGAAACTCTTCCATGCTAAGTCGAGTGACTTAGCATGAGTCGAGTCTTAGCATGAGAGTTCAGAGATGGGTGAAACTGGGAACAAAATGATGGCCAGTTTTGAAGGGTCTATATTTGAGTGAAAAGAAGGAAGTACAATTATTTCTGAAATCATTTCCAAAGATGAGATTTCTCTGGCATAAATACCCACTACATGTGTGGCTCTAACATTAGTGATATCATCACACATGAAGATAAATCATCCTTATTACATTGTAGTGCCCTTAGGCCTAAAATTCACACACCCTCTAGGACAAAAGGGTGGTCAGGCACTGCCCAGGTTCCCCAGGGAATGGTCCTGGCCCCGAGGCTGCCAGGAGCATTTGGATCATGCTCTCAGGCATAGGGTGGGATTGTTGGGGTGCCAGTACAGGGTCAGGAGTTGGGCTTAATGATCCTAATGGGTTCCTTCCAATTTAGGATATTCTGCCATTCTCAGACACTGAACAAATCCATCTCAGAAAGGCAAGTCTTGCCCCCAGGCCTTCTATTCAAGGGTGCTACCCAAACTGAGGAAATATGTCCATATTTTAGCACTCTACTTCTGTCTTGTGCCATGTTCTTCTTCTGGAAGAAGGACCTTGGACCTCCTTGGGATCCTGCAAACCTGAGAGGAAACCAACCAGCAATGGGAACCTCCTGCCCAGACATAGGGAATGTGAAAAGGCTACAATTAAAATCATCCTATGTGCAAGCAATGGGGCAGCAGAGATCTGAGAGACTTTCAGAAACTGGAATCCATTTTAGCAGCCAGAATTAACTGACAGCATAAATGCAACCACTTCAGCTGTTTACCAAGTGACTGGTGCATACCAATCAAGGATGCTCAGTGTCTAAATGCTAATGTCTTCATAGACTATGCAAGCACAAATCTGCACCTACAACAAATGGAAGCCGCTTCCTTTAAACCTTAACAAACATGACTGAGAGAAAGGAAAATGAGAAAGACAATATGAGTATTTTGGGGTGTGCATCCTGAAAGCTTTGGTGCAGCTGCACCACTCCAATTAAATTCAATAGGAAACTCACATTTAACACCCTGAGAAATGCTTTTAAATGTCCAAGGGTTTGATGTCAGAGGATGACTCTCAGAGTCAACTGCTTTTGTTCAGCAGAAGCCTTCACTGAAGAATGAAGCACAGTCTCCTCTCACAGAAAGTGGAGGCTGAAGAGAGCAGGAAGGGAAGAAGGAAGTTCAGAGTAGACATTGGTATAATTCTGTCCAGCTCAGTATCTAAGGAATCACACTGACATTATTTGTGATGGAAATGATACAAAGAGGTCAGGCTTTGGCTTTCCCATTACCCATCATCAGAGATGATTCAGAACAATTTCCATTTTCTTTGAACCAGTAAAGCCCAATCGGATGAAGGTAACTCCTGGATAAACAGATCAGCCACGGATCCAATTCTAATCAGCACAATGATAATTCTCTTACCTCCAGCAGGATTAATCTGATTGTATAAAATAAACAATTTGGTTCATCTTTTGGAAGCACTCAGAGAGCCCAGATGTCTTTGGACATGTCAGTGCTTTACTGTGGAGCAGGGTGTGCTTTTCCAAACACTCTTGTGGTTATCTCCTTTTCCTGGGCTTTGGTTCCCATCACAGCCTGTGCTGGAATACCCCATTGTATCTTGGGATAAAATTAGGCTGGAAGATACAGTCCAGGAACTCACCTACTGCCCTCCAGCAAAGCAAGCATGCTACAGCTACCTGAAATAAGTCCTCTGAAATGTGTGGAGTGGGGGCTGGACCTGCAGCACGGTTTTGCTCTACAGCTGTGTCCCCCTTGAGATCACTGCTCATTAATATGTGCAGAGGCTTCATGGCCTCCTGAGCATGGTCACACATGTGTCCATAGGCACAAAGAGCCTACATTAAAAAGCATTGCAGATGCTGGAAAATCATCTTTCTTTTGTATATGACAAGTTGGAGTCTACTAATGACTGTGCTGATTTACAAAATTCCAATTATAAGGGACCATTTAGACCAAACTGTTTCTAGCAGGAATCACAAATGGCCATATTCCCCTCAGATGTGATAAGTGACAATTTTTTGTCTCAATATTTTTGCTCTGAAGATGTTTTCTCTTTACATAATTTTTAGTAATTTATGTTATTTCCTGACATGTCTGTGGCATCGTATCTGCATATCATTACTTCAAGCTGTCATGTCACATTCCACAAGACTACTGCTGCCATGTCAAATCCTCACAGAGCAGAGCACTTGCTTTTCTTTATCATTAAGGGCAGCTGCTACTCTGTACAAATTGAAACATCAATATACTGCAGAAAGGTTCCAGGCTGCTGGAAACTGTTGCTCCTGAAAATTAGAACACCAAATGCTTATCTTATTTTTTTTTCCCTTGTTCAAAGTGTTAACCTCTATCACTTCAACACAAACAGGAGGCATTTTGTTGAAAGAAACAATGTGAAGGGGGTTCAAACATCCAGAGTCTGGTTTTGAATGCTTAAACAGACAAAAAGAATGTGAGAGAAGGTCATATTTTTAGATACCTTTTGTACCTAACAACACATGCAGAGATCACAGAAATATCTGTTGTAGTCATAGAGGAAGCCTTTGACATATCTGGAAATTTAAGCTTGCATCATTTGCATCCCACTGCAGTGCTTTAACCATAAACCATTCATCCTGGCACAGCAATGAGTTAGATGAAGATAAAAGAGGAAAAGAGAGAAGTCAGTAAGATTACACACACTAGAGTAATTGTTTATATTTCCATTTTTCCCTGTCAATTGCTCAAGTGGAGTTGAATAAAATAGGATTCAGAAAATAAATCTCTTCTTAGATATCTCCAAAAGGGTCATAAATTCCAATACCCTTAGAAATCTCAGTCTCGGGGCCTTAATTCAGGTCTAGGAGAACTGCAGACACCAAACATTGTAGATTAGCCCCAGTTCAACTTTTGTGTGAATAAAGATGTCAGAAGAAATCAAATACATTATGTTATGCTGTAGAGGCAAGACAATGGTTGAGCCACTGTGCAAAATCATCGGTGCAGGGACCTCGTGAGTAAAAGTCACATTTGACAGGGACATGCTCCAGTGTGCACACAATTTCTCCTGAAGTGTTACAGGCTTCAGAGTGACTGCAGGATGGAGGAAAAGCTGTAATTCCCTCCATCAACATCCCATCCAAAAGTCAAGGAACAGCAGCACCCGTGCCTGGAAGACAAGACTTACAAAAGCTGCAGACAGAAGAAAAATTAGTAAAAAAAATGAAATTGCATTTGTTTGCAGGAGCAAACAGGCTAGGAGAGCATAACTTAAATTTAGGTTTGATCTCTTACTTTTCCATGCCAAAGATTTACAAAGAATGGAGGATGGGGAAAAGCAAGTTTATCACCACAGTTTCCCTCCAACAGCTTCTCAAAAGAAGTCAAATTTAGTTTTACATTAAGTGCTCTGCAGTACTTGGATCACAAGTTCACAAGGGCATGGAAGTAGTTTGCATATAAAATAAACAAGCAAATAAAGCAGGGGGAAACTCATGAAAAGAGAAATTTGAGAGAGCAAACACAGAGTGATCAGATGGCAGAAAAGCATCTTCCACAAATAGCTTCACCTCTCCCTTTTCCTTCTCCCTTTCCAAGCCCAAAATATGGACCAAACATCATCAAAGCAACAGACAAACTAATCCATCATCAAACATTCCCTTTGATTGCTGCAGCTTTCCTCTGCAGGCAGGATTCAAAGGCAGCCCTGGGAAGGAGCAGTGGCACAGGGCAGGCTCCCTGGGGACCAGCTCTGCTCTGCCCAGGGCTGGGACATCCCAGTGGCACCACTGGGAGAGCAGCCACTCTCCAGTGGGGAGCATGCCAACCTGTTTGATCCTGAAAACTACTGGGAAACAGTTTGGGAACATTACCAGGGGTTTCTTTTACTTGCAAAGAAATTCAAAGGTTACACAGTCCGGGTAGCAAGGCAACTCTGCTAGGGCTTTTATTTTTTTGCTGGATTAGAAAAACACAGATTAAAAGTCAGTCTTACACATCAGTTTAAGGTAACCTTCTTTTGCACTCTCTTTCTCAGCAGACAGCAACACTACCTTTGAAGATAACCATTCATGCATAAAATTACTAATAGAGACCATCTATCTGACAAATGTCTGTTCCTTAATAATTTATATCACTTGATCTATTTTCAAAGGTTAGTCTTACATTTAAAATTACAGTTCTGAATAGGTCAGCCTGTTACTTAAAGATAAATTACTCCACCTCTCCGTGTTACAGTGTTATGTTTTGATAATGACAGGCTTTTTATTCCCATGCTTTCCTTTTCCTTCTCACAATCAGCACAGAGAAGTAACAGCACAACCCATCCTGCCCACACCTCCCAGAAGTCCCATTTTGATTCTTTTTGACTAAGGCAGTCTGAGCATCAGCTTACAGTCCTTTACCTGCTTTTAGCAAAGACTTAGGAAAGACTCAGCACTCCAGGATGAAAAGATGAATCAATGATGCGTGATAGGACTAAGCTTAGTCCTGCTGTGTGGGAGCTAAAATGCTGTATAACCAATGCTATTACATTCATAGTAATTAAAGGATAATTTCTGCTCTCCTCTAGATAGATAAAGCAATAAAATGACAATGTTTAAAGAGGAAATGCCAGTGTAATGTTCATGCATTTAACAACTACCCAGGAGATACTCATTGTAAATATACTTATAACAGAGAAGTTCCTACTGTTTTATATAGGGAAGCATTTTGTGCTGGCAATTTCATACCACTGAGTAGTCTGGAAAGTTACTGGACCACAGACAACTTCCTTTTTTTCTTTTTTGAACACATGGGGTTGGTATTTTGCTACGATTGTGAAGAACTGTCAGGTTATAACAGTTTGTCACATATCTTATTACAAATACATTTCTGAGCTACTGAGGGTGAAAAGCTCTTCTCAGGCAACCCAGACATCTGCACAGCAGATTAGCACACCCGTCTGTTCACTGGGCTGGAGCAGCAGGGAGGCACAAGTGCTTGGAGTCTGTGGACTTTGTGTGTGAGCTGCAGGAGCAGAGGTGTCCAGGGGCAGAGTCCAGCAGCAGGAGTGCCAGGAGAGCAGGGCCATCCCTCCAGCCCTGAGCTGCTCTTAGGTCTGAGACAGGACAGAGTCCCACCCTGCACTCAGTTTCCCATCTGGACAGGGAAATTGAGATGGAAAGCAGGGAGCTGCTGCGTCTTGTGCAGCGGTTCTGCAGGATTTCTCTAAGCTGTGCTCCCGGTGTAAGAGCTCAGTTGGAATAACTGGCCTTGGCTTTGCAGAAAAACCGAAATGAGAATCCGTGTGACTGCTTGAAAACAGACTCAGAGGTTCACTCTGTCTCCCATGAAGTCAGTGCAGTTATTGGAATTGTTTCTGTTGTTCCTGTGCAACACACTGTCCCCAGAGTTAGTTAGGACAAGTTTAGAAATAATACATCCATTTCAAATGTGATTTCCTGAGGCCCCTTCTGAACTAACTGCATGTATACAATGTATGTACATGAAGAGCAAGAAGTCAGAACCTCTAGCACAGATACTACACAAACAAGCATCAGGTTTCAGGCACAAATACCAGCAATTACCCAGAGGCAAATTATTCACAATGTTTTGTGATAAACAAATCAGTGATACATAAAGAGACCAACCAACCCCAGGTACAAAGATTCAAAATCCCTTTTGCAGATGCCAGCCAGGAGAGAAGAACCCAGCCCAGCACATGAGCAGCTACCAAAGTCTCAGAACAGAGGAGCTTTTGTCAGTGTAGCCCATTTAATTTGCAAAATGCAACAAAGGACTTATAGAAAATTTTGATAGCACTGTGGGTATTAACAGGACAAAGTCTCTAATGCTCAGACAGCCGGTCCTTTACCTATCCAGGGTGTAAATGCTGACTTTCCTGAAGCATTGGGCTCCTGGGTGACTCCTCTTCTGCATCTCCTCACCCTGCAGCTCCCAGTTGGAGCATTGCACTGCTCTGGGTGTACCCAGGGTCCCAGGAACAAAGTGCTTCCCACTTCACACAGAGCAAACACAGTGAAGGCAGAACTACAGATCTGTTATTTCAGACCCTGGGCAATAAATGATTCACAAAGAAACAAAGCAGGCTTCAGATGGCCCTAGGGAGACTCCCAAAGGTAGAGTAAGAGAAAGAATGGATGAAATGAATAGTCTGTATTTTTTATTTTTTAGCTAACAAATTATGAAGGGCTGCAAACCTTGGTATATCCCATTGCTACTTCTTCCATGTAGCAGCAGAGCCTCTGTTTACTGCAAGGGGATCTACCCAAATGTAGGGATTCAGGAGAGGCAAGAGTGGTGCAGCAAACTGCAGCCCACAGGGCAGCAGTGCAAGAGATGCTTTTACTCCTTTGGCAAATGTGAATTGTCATATTCAGACCATCCATTATTATTCTCTTGTAGATGGTTGTGACATCTAATTCTCTCAAGGCTTGTAAAGCATGAAAAACCCTATATCTTCACCACAATCTAAAACATTTAACAAATTTTAAATTGTATGGGTCACCCCAGATCACCTTCCCCAGCCGGAAACTAATGCAGACTGCCTTATGTACAGTCTTTTAGAAAACTGGGACCAATGAATTCACCTTTCTTACTTCAGGAATGCAGTGCTGTTCTTGACATGGAAGGATATAGTAGATACAGTTAAAAAAAACATCCACAACACCCATACAAACAAAAAAATCCCATCTCAAAAACCATTATACAGCAAGCACCATGTCTATACATCTGTACAGACAAGGGAATTCTGACTCCAGCCATGCTCCAGCTTCTTTTTGCTAATCTATTTTAGTCAGAGCTGGACAAGACAAAGCCTGATGCCTGCAATCCTCCCAGTCCAGGTGGAGTCTCATTTTTTTTCAGCCAGCAATCCCACATTTCCTGTATCTAGAGCCTTTTCTGATTCTCCCAGCTTGAGGCCCCGTTGGCCTTTCTTTTGCCATGACTCTCGCTGTGTGATTATCTACATTTGCTCACTTGCTCTGTGATCATCCAGAGGCCACACTGCAGGATTTTTGTTGCTTTAACATGCACCAAATCCCATCAGTTCCAGTGCTGTGGCTGGCAGGGCAGGCTCTCATTCCTTAGTCACCCTCTCAAATGCCAAGGCACTGAGTTGCCAGCGCTGTCTGATTGTACCCAGAGCCAATTACATCAGCCTTCTGCCAACCTGGGGCTTATCTGCTCCCAGGAATTAATTCCTGTTTTGCTGCAATGCACAACCAAAGTTCTAAGTTCCTTGGCCAATTTATTACAATTAGTCTTTCTGCAGTGCGTTTGGTCTTCTTTATAATTATCCCACCGAGGTTGTGGTTCTGAGAATTGCTCTGTGCTCTCCTCTGCTTCCCCAGATCCCACACTTTGATGGAGAGGCAAATACTTTTCCACTCCCATTCTCTCCTGTACATGTAAATCAAGCAAATTGAAGCTGTTGAAGCAGCATTCATTGCTCAGTAGCGTGGCACTGAGGGTGGGAGATGAACTGACAGGCTGGCAAACGTCCAGCTCAGTTTCTCCACTTTGGGAAGTTTATTCACAATAGATTTCCTCTGATCAAATCACCTTGAGCTGGTTTGTCTGTTCATTTTCTGTTTGTCATCTCACATAACAGAGCAGCCCAGTGCTGTTCTGTTCTGAGGGGCAGGTAGGAAAACAACCACACCATGTGTTTTCCCACAGAGTTTTCCAGCATGCCCCTCCCCAAATAATCCTCTCCAAGAGGGATGGAAACCCATCTGGAGGATGGCCCAATATCATCATCATGGGAAGAAATTCACTGAGTTCTTCCTTTCACCTCTGTTAGCATCTAGATTCACTTTCTATGAAAAGCAGTGGGAACAGTGTTAAGGCATCAGTGCTGCTGGGAGACATGTGGAAAAAAGGAATTTATAGTGTTTAAAGAAGGGAAAAGACTTCAAGGGATGTCTCTTGAGGCTGACATTTGGGGTAGGCTGCCTCAGGGCTGCTAGTTAAGGATTTGTGAGAACCAAACTCCCATTAGTTCCCAGGTTAGCAATCCCTTTTTCTTTCTCTGCAGAAGACTAAAGACTGGATGGATTCCAAGGTGGTCCTCAGCAGGACCTCCCTAGCAGAGAGCAGGGCCAGCTGCCCTGACAACAGGACTGAGAAATCTAATTGCCTTGAAGTTTCACCAAAAAGTGATGGGCTGAACCATGCAAAATCCTGATGCTGACCTAATTTTACCAGGAACAAAATTTCATTGCCTCTGGTACAGAAGTATTATTTGCCTGTATTACTTAAGTCAAGATTTATTAAGTACCCAAAATTCTCTGAGAGTCTGCCAAGCATTGACTTGATTCATGCATAAATCACACATGCATGGGGTATTTTGGTTGTACCTCTTCCCCTTCCTGAGCTTTTTGTCAACCCAAGAACAAACCTTTTATTTACTAGCCTCCCCAATATGTTATGTGGCAAGCTCACCAAGAATAAGATTTACTTCCCCTGTGGCATTTGAGGTTGCAGACCTAACTCTGTCAAGTCTATAATAACCCTAAACATTTTCACAGAGAACCATATGGCCATGCCAGGCAGGTGCTCCTCAAAGTCCTCAAACAATTATCAGTGTGGGTCATGCCTGTTGCTTTTATTTCCTGGAACGTTTCACTCCACGGCTGCACATCAGATATGAGTTATTGGGGAAAGGACCACGCTCACATTTGGGATCTCTTTGTTTCTCTGAGGATGTTCTGATGCAACTATCTCAGCCATTTCACCTTCAGCTGGGCCCTTTTCCACAGATGACCAGTCATCCAAAACACCAGAGAGATTTTAAGCCTCCTTGATCTAAGGGAAGCAGATGAAAAAAGACATGATGCAGGCAAATGTCACATTTGTGTCACTGACTGAAACCCAGCTGCCAGGATACATTATTCAGTACCTGACAGACCTCCTGATATAACCCTGAGCTGAACTCTTCTCAAAAGATCAGCCATCCATGGCTTCCCCACAGCAGGTGGAAAGATTTGCTGCCACAACCCTGGGGTCAGAGAGAGGAACACCCACTCTGCATGCCCACACAGCCCAGGAAATGCTTTATGTGATAAGCAACTTGTCCACTTTTTTCCTCATGGAGAATTCTCTGCTGTGAACCTGTATCTGTATCTATATGGATAAGGAGTCCTGACTCC
Source organism: Anthoscopus minutus (assembly GCA_013399455.1). NCBI lineage: Eukaryota > Metazoa > Chordata > Aves > Passeriformes > Paridae > Anthoscopus > Anthoscopus minutus. The sequence goes on from VWYI01013654.1 coordinate 186,089, forward strand.
AGGCACTGAAGATAAGTTGGTCTCCTACTCTGCTTGGAAGTCTATGCCAATGAACAGTATGAAAACATACTGGTTCTTTTCTCCCAAACATATTATTACTGCTAAAATATTTGATGCTAACAAGGAAAGAGCAGAAAGAGATTTATCACCTCACACCTTCAATCCCAGTCTTACTTCACATCCTCACACAGGACTGGGGAGAGAACCAGGGCAGAAGCTGTTCCCTGAGCAGCCCCTCCTTGTGCTCTGGATCTGCAGGTACAGATAGAGCAGGACACAATCATCTCCTGTCCCGTGCACAGCCTCACCTCCCATCAGACAGGGAGAAAAGATACTGGCAGGTTCTGATCAGGTTCTGCCCTCCTTGTTCCTCTTAACTGGCTCTCTGCTAGAATCTGTTTTGGGGGTAATGGAAAGGAAAATTGAGTTAGACCTTTTTAAAGGGTTTGCTAATGAATTTATTCATGAAAGACTGCAAGGCCTGAGTTTTCCATCAAACACCACCACAGGCTTAGTTAACCAACACTCACCTATGACTTCTAGAAAAGTCAGGATGCTGCTTTCCTATTGCTTCAGTACCTTTTTGCATTTCTTGGCCATGTACTGCCCCTGGAGAGCATCAGCCCATCCATCAGCATCAGAGAAAACTCTGGCACAGCTTATGTAAATCCAAACCTTCTCATACTTCCAGACATCTCCTTTGCAGCTGCAAGATACCTCATGCCAAAAAGCCAAAGCTCTCCATCCCATCCCATCCCATCCCATCCCANNNGTCTAGAGATACAAAAATATCTACTGTTGTTTGCTCTTTTTGAAATTTAAATTAAAAACGCTGCCAGTCAGTCTCTGTTGGGCATAAGAAATATATTTCAATTATGTACCAGAACAAAGACTGGTAACTGTGGGGCTGGCAGGCAACACAATCTGTTATAGAGACCTTTGGGGACTGCAAACTCAACTACTGTGTCACAGTGAGGCCAAAGGGCAAAACCCAGGTCATAAAGGCACAGAAAGACACACAACATGCATATGGCCTCTGAGATCAGAGCCAGCAGACCTTTTACTTCTGAATTCTCTCACAGTGCTACAGCAGGAGCTGTACACAAAAAGCTGTATTACCACATCATCAGCCTGAGCCCTTCTGGGTGTGCTCCAGCCACAAAGTGCTGGAGAGGGAAATTTTATTTTTGGTTTTGTGTTCCATCTGTCCTCATCCACAGACAAGGTCCTGGCCAGGCAGAGCCCAGAGATGCTTCTGTTCCCCCCAGACCTTAAGGCCACCCTCATAAAGCACACTAGTTAGGCAACAAAATTGTGAAACTGTGATGGAGTGACCCTTGGTGCCCACCAAAGCCTCTTGATTGCTCCCTTCCTCAGTTGGACAGGCGAGAGAAAATAAAATGAAAGGCTCATAGGTCAAGCTTTCTTTTACTCCTCTCTCCCAGCTGCAGCTGTGCAGGGTTTTTTTCCCCTCTCCTTTAAAACACAGAGCCAGACAGAGTCTTCTAAGTTACCTTTTCTGCCACAGGACCCATCCAGCGTGTGATCAAAATAAACATATGACACATGCAGATGATTAATGATAGCAGTAATTAAGAAGGTGGCTGATTTTCACATGTGAAGTCCTGGCTGTTCCCCTCTGGACCTCAGCTTCTGCAGTCAGGTAGCTCCTGACAATCCCTGCAGCAGTGATTTATCCTTCTGTCAGAGAATGCATGGGATGTCTCACCTCTGGCTGCCTGGGGATTGCAGCCCTCCATCCTAATCAAGAACTCACAAGGCAGATAAGGTGCTCAGGTTTAATGTCTGAAACTCTGGAATTGTTGGGGAGAATGTTTAGTACAGAGTGTAGAAACATCAGGGCAGAGTGAGATGAATTTTTGCAAAACTTTTGTTTAAGTGATTGTTAGGATATTCTAAATAATTACAGTTATGGCCAACCCAAGGACATTGCCTTTAGCAGATTTTTTTAATTATCTTGTTTGGGTGTTCTTAAATACTTTTTGTTTTCCCTTTTAAATTAAAAGTTAATACTTCAGATGTATCCAAGATTTACTCTAACCTTGTTAGAAATAAAGTAAATTTCAGAAATCTGTTGAAACCAGCAGCGGGATCACAGAGCAGTCCAGAAGGGTTGCAACGTCCAGAGGAGTGGGGCAGGCAGCAGGGCATGGCAGGAGCTCCGGGGAGAATGGGTGGGACAGTGCTTGCTGCTCAAGAGCCCTTCAGAGGGATTCTGCTGAGCTCTCCCCAAGCCCTTTCTTCCCAGGGACTCATCCATGACCAGTGGCAGAACCAAACCTGGAATGAGCTGCCAGGATATGAGCTGGTGCCTCAAAGTCATCCAAGACTGAAAAAGGCTGGGTGGCCACAAGACCTCATGGCAGGTAGAACACAACTGCAACACCGAGATGTGAATGTTGCAAAAAGGCAAATCTGAAAGCTTTGGCAACTTTTCCTCCATCAGGCAAACAGATATTGGCATCTATGTCTGCTCAGGCTTTGCCTGGTGAATAATTGATGCATTTCCATGTGCTTTTTATTCAAAACTGACTTAAAAGTTCCAGTATTTCCTGATATTCTTAAAGATTAGAAGTCGATAATTGTGATTTTTGTAATCAACAAAGAGTCTGTATCAAGAGACATGGAAATTAAAAAAAAATGAGAAAGAATGAGTGAAAGGAAAACCAAAATCCATCTCTAATAACTTTTTCAGGAACTAGACAGACATTTCCTTCACACTGAGCTGTCAGTAAGTAAAAACATATTGTGTCAGGCTGCAGTTTACCTATGCTTACATGCGGGCATTGGAAGCTCAGTGGGACTAATTACGAAAATATGATTATAATGGATTAGTAATTCTGTCAATCAGACACATGCATAACAAAAGAGCAGTGGGTAAAAATGCCACAGGACAGGAGATTTTAATGCTGTGGGTTAGTACCAAAAGCATGTCTCATGGGAGGAAAAAGATTGGACTTATGCTGGGGGAGAATTGCTGGCATTGTATATTAATAAGAAATCATGTATCAGATCTATGGCTTGGAAACACATTAAAACCAGCTGTAAAGCCATTTTTACCCCTTCTCTCTAAAAGTGGCTTTGACAGACTTGGAAAGGGTGTGACTTCAAGCTGCACTAAAAGTTTGCAGGCAGAACTATAAACCTCAGCCTTAGATGGGCCTACTCAATCAAAAGAGAGTGGGACATCTCAACCACCAAGGACTTTTCATTCATCTTTGAAATCACATTTTAGAGTCAAAGAACAAGAAAATCTGTGGAAAACATTGCCATTTAAAACTAGAGAAGAAGAGAGTGTCTTTGAATCTGTTTCCTTAATGGATATTCTTCCTTTTCCTCCTCACTCATGCCTGGTTTGCTATTCAGAATCCTGCAGGAGAGCTGGACTGTGGTCAGGAAGTCTCAGGGAAAGCAGCCAAGGACCCGTCCCCTGCCTTCTTTTCTATATAAAAGCACCATGAAGTAATTTATTCTGTAAAACAATGTGATTTTTGTAAATAACTGCAAGCACTTCAAACTCCATTCTCTGCTTTGCAGCTTTGCCAATACTTGCCCCAGTGGCCTGGCCAACTCTTGGCACATTAACATGGGTTTTTCACAATTTTTGTTCCCTGATAGCTCAGGGGGGTCTGAGGCAGCCCCCGTGTTTATGGGCCAGTCTGGAAGGCACTGCTGCTCCAGGGGAAGCAGCCACCTCCTGGCTCAGCCTCCACAAGCCAAGGGGAGCCAAAAGCAGATGGGATCAGATCTGTCTGCAGCTCCCTGGGAGGCTTGGGAGCACTGGCATCTGGAAAATGAGGGTGTTTCAGCTTCCCTGAATTTCTCCTTCGTACTGGGGAGGGTGGGGATGGAGGGGGCTGGGGGACTAATGGGAACCAGCCTGTTAGCCTAATATCAGAACCAGGTAACTGCCAGGGAGTTGTTGATGATAAAAGTATCTCTTTCTTATGGCTGATGTAAAGCCAGCCAGTTAAAGTCCTTCTAATCCCAGCTGGCTCCTCAGGTGCTGGCACCAAAATTGAAGGACGAAGAGTTTCTACATAAACATTGACCACAGAACAGGGCTGTGACAAGACACTGGAAATAGATCAAGTGAAGACAAAAATATTTTATATTCTTGGTCTTTCCTTTGATCTGCCATTTTGCAGGTGTTTTGGGAGACACTGTACCACTGACTGAGGGGACAGGAAAGAAAAACCCCAAGTGAAACACAGAGAATAACTCAGAATGGTTTCACACTCTCTTGTGACATCACCTTGCTCTTCCTCAAGTAAAAGTGCATCTTTTTCATTGGAATCTGCTCTGAAATTATTCCTAGAACTGGATTTGAGTATTGGGTATGAGCCTGCCAGTGGCACCTATGTTAGATGGAGAAGAAAGAAAGGAGCAAGCTGGCACAAAGAGTCAGCAGCTGAAAAATAAAAATGCCCTTTCAAATGGATGATCAGCTTGATTTTGAATATAATTTCTATCCTAAAGCCTAGGTGGAAACACAGGCTTTATGCTGGTAAAGGCACAATAAAAAAAAAAGCCATCAAAATCAGAATGTCCAACCCATGAAGATGTGCTCCTAGCCCAAATCTAAACCATTGACCAGCAGGAAGTGCCATCAGGAAAGAAAAAGATAATAAGGTGATAAAAACTTAATCCCATATAAGTGAGAGTAAAATCTATCTGGTTTGACTGGAAACTCTCTCACCCTTCAGCCAAGGGTCTGATTTGTACAACATGATTGTAACCCATGATTTGAACTATAAAATGCTGCAGGTGGTTTCCTGCAACAACCTCACTGAAAACCTATTTGAAAACAAAGAGAGAGAGGAGGAACTGAGGCACAGTGAGATGAACCCTGAGCACAAGACCTTCCCCCTTTTTTGTGAACACTTCTTTTCACCACTTTGCTCTACAAAAACCCCATTGCTTCAGCAGCAACAGACTGAGCATCAGCTCAGGGGCTTCCTTGAGAGTTCCCCCCAACTGGCACAAGCAAAATTGTGGCAAACTTGACAAAATTAATTGTCAAAAGCAAGAATGTACAGAACTTTAGGATCTACAGTTTTCAGCAGATTCTTGGGCCATCAGTTCCAATTTGTGCTTGTTCTCATGTACAAGTGGGTGAGCAGTAAGCACATGTGTGCTGTCATTCTGGTAGAATAACTTCCTTCTACAAGCAAGTTTCTCCCTGCTGAGCATTTTTGGAACCTGCTACTTACTGTTTGTTCCTAAATGAGCAGCTGAGGGCTCCTACCTGACCTATGCTGTGATTATAAGGGCTTTCCCTGAGCTTTGGTTTCAGATTAAGTAATTCACAAAATGGGTTTTTTTCTGCAGAAGTGGAATGGCTGCTGCTGAAGGGGAAGAAAAAGAATTAATTCAGCTCATTTTGAGACATTGCTGTGGTTCAGAGGAAAAGCCAACAAAAGGACCATGTAAGCAAGGATAAGCTGTGGAAAAACTTATTAAATATGATTGTTTGGTAAAATGTCATCGTGCTGCTAAGGGTACTTTGGATGACAGTGAATCCAGCTCGTGCATGGTGCCCTCAGTCCAGTACATTTTATATCAAACATTCAAAAATCCTTGCTAGCTTTTTGAAGCTGTGGCAGGATGTTTGTCCCTGTGGTTGCTCAACATGCATTTACGCTGCCCTCAAGTCCCCACCTTGTTCATAGCCCAGCACTGATCTGATTTCCAGAATCACAGGTTTCACTGCAAGTCACCCAAAGAGACCCAGTAAAGTCAGAGGGACTTGGAACAGCCTGTGCTGCCAGGGCATGCACCTGCAGTAGCTGCAGAGGGAAGTTATGTCCTCTGAACAAGTCATTCTGAAGGCAGCACATTTACAGCTGATTTTAATAACCTGTGTGGTTTAAAGACTTGTCATTTTTGTGCACCATGCAAACATGCTCAAGACTTTTACCCACTACAAGCAGAGAAAGAAACACAGTCCTTGTGGGAGCTGGTAATGCAGATCCATGAAAGGAACAGGATCATGCTCCTGGCTAGGAATCCTCCTCTTAACAAAGCACAGGGACCTCCTAAATAGGGAACTAAGGGCTAATCTCTGATATTAGAATCACTTTGATCAAGATGTGCCACTAAAGGATCTAAATATTAGATAGCACTTTAAAATTATCTTCATGAGACTTGCAGAAAAGAGGATTCTCAACACTTCAACTTCCCTTTCCCACTGGCAAGATGCCTGTATGCACTTAGAAATGGACTATTTAGCCAAATCCAATACTCTGAAATGATGGAGCAGTAGGATGTAAATAGTTCAGATGTTGATAATATCATGTATTTCACTGTCCTGCTAAGATGAATTCAGCAGGCTCCTTGCACAGACCTTCCCACGTGTCTAATGAGACTATTTTCATGTACTTGGTGGCAGACACAAGAGAGGTGATGGAAGGAGCCAGTTTTGGGAAGGACATTGGAGATTAATCAGCAGGTGCTCTCTCCTCCATGTACACGTTCTCTGCTGAAGGGTACAAGCCCACTCAGCTGCACAAAATCCCTGCAGGCTATTGCAAAATGCAAGCCAGAGGCCAGCTGATTAGAAAGGCACTACAGCAAGATTGATTTTGGGTCTACATCTTACATTTCAAGTCTGCAGAGTTCAAAACCAAGCTTTAAAGGGAAACCAGCTCAGGTATCAGGGAACAGGCATGAGACAGGAGTTGTGTAGCAATGGACTTTGCTGTGGAGCTGGGGTTGGGCTCTGCCAGGGGTGCTCAGAAACCACAGACACTGCCCAGCTGTGGCCAGCACCTCCTCCAGGTCTGAAATCCAAGCTAGGAACACCATGCTTCATCCCAGGGTTTAAATCAGGTAAGGTAACCCTTGCCACCCCAGCAGAATTTTCCCCTCTGAAGTCAATAAGGAATTCCCATTAACATTAAAGGATTCTTGAAAGAGTCCCAAAGCTGTCATCTTGATTTTTTCTTCACATCTGACTGTGTTAGGAAGGAACCTGGTAGCAACATTCACCACGAGTAAAATTTATCAGGCACAAAGATAAAAATGTACCTGAGAGCAAGTGTTTGTACATCAAGAATGTTGCTATTCATAACTACACTGCTTGAACTACTTCCATGTTTTTTTGGGGAAACAGCAGTCTTAACAGCACTTGATCTTGAATTTCTTAAAGGAAAATGGCAATAGCAAAAAATAAATACCCTAGTGCAGAGACAGGAAATATTACATGAAAAAATCTCAGGAAATTAATAAATAATCCCCAACCTCTCAATATGCTTTTCCTCTAAAACTACGTCACCATACTTTTACTATTTTTCTATATATCACATTTCCTTAGCTCAGACAACTGGAGTGTTTCTGATATTTCATCAGCTGTGAACACAGCTACTGCTTTATTAAAGACAACAATACTGTTTCTCAAGGAAAAATAAATGTATTTTGATGATATCTGAAACAGAAGGGAGGAAATAACATTTGGTCTGAGATAAAGAAAAGAAAGCAGCATAAAAGAAAGGTGCATAATTAGCACAGGAGTAAAGAGTTTCGTAAGATGAAGGAGGTTTTATTAAAGAAAGGGCTTTTCTTGAAGAAGGGTTTATGTGTCCAAGTCAGTCTGGTTCTCCTGTGCTATGCACTCTACTCAAACTTATCCCTTCCCTTATAACCTCTCCCAGCATCATTCACTTTCTGAAGGCTGCCAGCATCCCTGCCACGTTCTCAGACTCCAGCATTCCCCATTAAAAGGTAAGGTTTGCACTTGCTCACAATCACAAGTCTCATTCTCCTGAGCCAGTATCTTTCACATCCTCTCTCCACCTATTTCCTGTGTAACTAATTCCTACAGATCTTACAGGGACTCCTCAGTTCAAACACCAGCTCTGCCAAGGTCAGAGCCCTCCCACGCTCAGCAGCGCCGGACGCAGATCCTCTTTCATCCCCTCCTCTCCCACTAGAAATTGGAACCAGGGAAAAACCCTTCTCTCTCGTTTTTAAAACACTTTTGTTCAGCTAGAGCTCTGCTACCACCTTTCAAATGATAGCAGCTGCTGGTAATTGGGGTAAAAAAAAAGTGGAGGGGTTTATGACTCTGATTGAGAGCAATAGCCCTTATTTACAGGGCTAGAGATTCTGCTATAGCCACACACCATGAGCAGCATCCCCCTCTTCCCTTTTCCCCAGGAGAATGGGACCACTCACAGACTAAGGGAGAATCCTTCGTAAGATGCATGGCAGAATGTGCCTGCAGTTTGTCAAGGCAAAGTAAGAAAAAGATTTTATTGGTATCATTTTATTTCCAGTTAAGTCCCATAAAATCAATCTCTGGGAAGTTCCAGAGGTTGATGTCTGCATTTACAGGCTAATGCAGAGAGTGAGCATAGCTGGAAATAGATGGCTGTAAAAAGAGACAGCAGCAATGCAAATGGGACTGAATCAGAAAATTATGCCCTGAATGGCATGACTGTAAAAACAGCAGAGGCAGAGTGAGTAAAACTGAGATATCCCTGCACACACCTGGTTTGTAAATACTGTGTGGGAGCAGGGATAGTGGCAGGGCAGCACTGGAGAACAGCAGCCTTTCCTCTAGGAAACTCTGACATGCTTTTGGACCTGACTTTGTATCCAAAGACAGCAGAAGCTCCAAACTATACAAAACTGCTTGTGTATGCAAAGCTTCAACTGCATGTAAAAAAACTCCAAACTTAAATTTTTCTAGATGAGTCCTGCTGCGTTTTTGAAGTCATGTACAGAAAAAAAAAAGGAAAAGAAAAAAAAGGGAAAAAAAAGAAAAATAAAAAGAAATCAGGCCTTTTCAAGTCTCCAGGTACAATTTACTATGCATTCCACAAATTCACTCACTCGTTTCAAATTGGCCCTCAATCCTTTTGCTTTCTTTGTGGCTACAGAGCAGGATCCAAACATGCTGCAAGTTTCAACATCCCCTCCCCGCTGAGAAGGCATCACTACAAAGTGCTGATAACTCAACCTTTCCCTTTAAACATGAAACAGCGTTTTGAGTAAGGACCTGTGGGCTTTTTCTTAGTTTGGATCCCATTTTAGCTGCTGCCTAAAGCAGAATGCCTGGAGCATAAATGAGAGGGCAAAAATCTAAGTCAGAGGTATTCTGCTAACTCTAATTTATATTTCAGCTAACTAAAATCAAAACACGGGGAATTTGAAATAAAAGCTGTGATTCTCAGGACATCCCATGGCCCAAAAAAGGAGATGTAGCAGGGAGGCTGTGCCTGCTGCTGCATGGGGTGCTCAGTAAGTGAAGCTGCACAAAAGACGAGCATGTGTTTGACCTTTGAAATAATTCCCTCCTTGTGGAAGCAAAAGCTGACTTCACACTCACAAAAAGTGTTCTTCCAAATAGATAAGGACCAATTTCAGGAGCAGAAATTGGAAACATACATAACTTACAGCAGGGATGGTTTGTGTGAGTCAGGAACAGTGAAAATTCACTCACAAAAAAAGCTGTTGTTCTGCTTTCCTTTCTCTCCAGCCCTTTCCTATCCAAGGACCTGGAGGTTTGGTGCCCTGCTCCAAACATGTTCTGAAGTAAATTCTATCCTGATCCCAGCCCTCATCCCTCCCAGACAAGCAACTGCCTGCACATGTCACACATGGCACCCCAGGAAGAAAGTTCTTGGCTTACTTATAAATCCAGCCCTTCCTAAAAGTGGAAGAGGTGAATTAACATCACATCATTCCTGGTTCTTAGGGAATCTCAGGATGCTCATCTTTCCTGCACAAGTCAACAGGCAGGTATTTCCAGCTCTAGAAATCACCTTTCAGAACTTGTTCCATGCAGTTCTTCAGTTTTTTTCAGTCCCTTAAAGTCCTGCTTTTTAGCCCCTCATTCCATTCAGCAGCTGCCTCTTTTTTAACAGGAATAATATAATTTTCAAACTTTTCCAAACAGCTCAATTTTTTATCCTCCTCCCAATTATACTGACCACCACTGGTTTTATTTATTTCCCTAATATCTCTCCAGTACTGCAGCATGCAGAAATACAAACTTTACTTCAGCTCTTTCCACAGCACCACATTAATCTCCCTCAAAACTCATTTCACCATCCACGTAGATTCTTTTAAAAAAATTCAGTTAAAGGAATGACTCTGAAGTTTTATTTAATATTGGAAACATCATTTCATGGCTAGTTTTTTTAATGGTAAGAGTTTTTTAACCAGCACCTGGCAGAGGAGGATATATCAGCAAACATCTGTACTCAAAACACACCAAACATTGAAAGTGCCACTGATGTTGTGCATGTGGCTCTGTTGCCAGCAAACAGAATAGAAAGCAATAAATGCCACTTGCTGCACTTTTTAATGTCAATCTAAACCTGTATTTTTGTCACCAACACAGAAAGGCTCTCTGCCTTTGGTACAAGCCATCGGGACAGGCATAAAGATGTGCTGGGGGATAACTGGGGCTGAGACAAGGACCTTCCCACTGTGCTGATACAACTGCTTTGTATTTCCAGATAAAAAATTAAAGCAAAGCTCTGACTGAGCTTGCAGAGGCTGGGCTAAGTTTTTTCTAAGGCAAAGAACAACTGCTATTGCCCAGCATACAGCTCCTTTCTGAACTCTCACAAAACCTTCTCTGAGGTCTGCTCCTCTTAACGCAGTTATTTCAAGAGTTCCAGCTGTCCTGTCACCCATGGCAGGCTGGGAAAGGAAAAAAGAGGTGGAAAATTTCTCCCTGTGGTATTCATTTGCTATAAAGCTGGAAAAAGTTGAATACATGTGGCTACTGGACCCTCCAAGTTTATCAATGTCTTTTCTCTTGCAATATTTAGCAGGATGAATTTTTAACCATAGGAAACACTCCCTGCAAAATGAGCTTATCCCTAATGGCTCACAACATGCAGAAGTGAACAATGCTTTTCTACTGAAATTTTAACTTTCCTTTGGAGGATTCACAACAAACTGTTTTCCAGGCCAGTTCACGCCCCCTCCTCTGTATAATCCATAAAGAGTCCCATTGCTAACAGATGACTGCAATAATGTTACCTTTCTAATCAGGTCAGAGGAGGAAAAATAATCCCTTTAAAATGACCCTGACAAAAAACCACATCATAAATCTGCCTAGAGCTTCTAAACAACCTCAAGGAAAAAAGTGCACAGAGAGCATCAAAATAAAAATATTCTGAGAAACTTTGGAGTCCTATGGAAGAAGCACCATAATTTCCTTCTCCCCACGGGCAAGGACTTCCCATAGAATCAGTCTGCAATGGGATCTTTTTTACCCAAAGCACACAAAAGAAAGGACAGCTAAATGACCATGGGATGTTTCTAACAATTTGCATTTAGGTAGACAGTGGCTTTCAACAATTTCCCATTTCTTGAGCACATGAGGAAGAGATGAAGCAAAAGACTAGAAAAGGAAGAGCAAATACATTGGGTCATTTGAAATTTATTCTGAATATTCATAATGCAGGGGCACCCACATCCTGCATTGCTGCACTCACAGCTGCAAATAAAGGAGATTTTCAAATGCACAAGTGCAGCTGACTTCACTTCACTTCACTTCACTTCACTTCACCCCTGCTCACCACAGAGTGCAAAGCACTCAGCATGTACACTCCTTCTGGCCTTTTCAAGCAAATATGCATGATGAAATAACAAAGGTAAAGGAGATAAATGCATGCATTTTCTTTTATACAAGCTCCAAGAAATTGCATCACACCCTGCCTGGGCTAAATCAGGGCACATAATATATGTACAGACAGGGCTTGTGCAAACAACATGACCAATAAATAGTTATATATAGAGACGACATCACTCTGAGGTTTTACTAGACAAATAAACCAAAGTTGTAAACACTTTTGAAAAACAATTAGCTCAGCAGTTTAGTTGGGTCCTTGTGTCTTTTCACAAGTCTGTAATAAAATTAAGTATTCTCACCTCAAGCTACTTTTGGTTTTCTATCACCCTGAAAAGCCTTTTTGAATTTGTTAATATTTATATTCCTGCCTTGAGCAGCAGCTCCATTATGGAGCTGGGCTCCATTGGGCTGGCTGGTCTCCACATGGATACCCATGAAAGGAACAGCCCGTGCTTAAAGTGCTGATTTTGATTTATTAACAGCTATTTTCTCTGGTCAGAAGGGGAAACAATTGTCTGAGCTGAATGCATGGTCAGCAAGCAACAACTTTTAGTCACATTAAGATGTTTTTAGTCCTCAGCTAAATGTTTAAAGTGCATGTTTCAAAGGAAACAGTGAACATTGCTGCTGAAACCATTGAGCAGTGGAGGTGCCAAAAGTGACATCAATGACTCAGGAGAGGGGGGTCTGTCAGATCTGCAGCTCAAGCAAACACATCCTGCCTCCAGAGAGAAGCCCCCACACAGCCCAGGTATTCAGGCAAGAGCTCACAAATCCTGGACACCAAATGCATATTCATTGCTCTTCTAGCCAAGCCAGACCCACAGCCAGCTGGAAAATGCTTTTTTATGGACTAAACAACCATAGAAGATACCATTAAATGTCCCTCCATTAACAAACTTCATTTCAGTCACTCTGCTGCAATGGATTTTTATCCCATTAAGCTCAGTGTACTCTCTCCACCCCTAGAAAGAAGAGCATGTGATAATGTTTAGTACAGAAGCCATTAATCTACATTTCTGGCACTGCGCTGGAGGTCTGAGCAGCAGAGATCACAGTCATGCATTTACAGTGGCTTCCTAAAGCCTCCAGCAAAGCCAGCTGTACTTGGGTTTGTGATTTTTGGCTGGGTTAACTCTTATTTGCTGTCCCTACTGTTCATTTTCCTGACTTCTAAAACTGCTATGGTAAGCAACCCAAGAAGCAGCAGGGTCCAAATGCCAACTGGCCTTCATCTGCTGTCTTGTCTGTGCAAAGGCATTACACAGAGAAACCTCAGGCACGTAAATTCAGCACTGCTAAGTCAGAGACAGCCCTTCATTGGCTGATAGCAAGGATTACCAAATCTCAGATGGAAGGATCAGACTTTGATTCAAGAAACAAATCGATGCATGAGCAAATGAAGAAGCAAACCAACTGGGATGATGTTAGAAAGGTGACTCATTCAACCAACAGCCCTTTAGCAAGGCTGAAGACCTCCCTGTAAAATGAATTCCCTTCTGGATTATTGCCTCCCAAAGCAATAACATAAATCCATCTAACATTTAAGCAAAGGGATATTGGATTTGACAGATCAACAATGATCGTGTTTGTCTACAGAGTTATAAGGTCACTAACTGAAGACCCAGCTGAGAAAAGCAGGTGCTTGTGGAAAGGAGCCAGATATCACAGGGTAGCTAAAGGAGATTAACCTTTGAAGGAAACAAAAGATATTAAGAAATCATCAAGGCAGCAGCAGACCCAGAGGAGCCAGCAGTTAGTTCACTTTTCATTGCTAATAAGAGATACAGTAAAACCCGTGTCATTCCACAGTGCTTTGTTGGGATTTGGTTTTCTGAATATTTTTTTTCTCAAAGTGAAGATCAGCTGATAGATCACACAGTCCAAACACCATGAAGCATTCACCATACAAAATAAACCCTCCTTCAAACCAGAAATCAAGCAAACAGTCCAGGTTCAAGAACCTCCAAAACCCTTTCTCCAATCCCACCCACAGCCAAGTGATTTCTGATACCATTCACTTGTTTAAATTCATTTGCACCTTTAAGGGTGTATTTTTTTGCCTGATACTCCTGTCACACTGTGTTTTGAATGCCATATTAATGAGGACTGTGGCTATTGTAAATATGTGTATTTTTAACCTCCCTTTGGATGACAAAAGGAATCTAACAGGAGTGTACAGGATGGGAACAGCACTTCAGTCATTTTTTGAAAAACAAGCAATTGGTCTCCAGGTTAATCACACTGACTGGTGAAATCTACTACTAGTGCAGGCAATTTCTAACCATAAAAATGGTCATTGTTTAGAAGCTGTATTGGTCTCAGAGAATAGCTGAAATCACCACATCCACTTGAAACTATCATCAGGCCTGAAAACTATGCTGAAAAACTCCATAAATGCTCCCAGGACCTCCAGCCTTCCAGACCACCTGATGTCTGCTGTGATAGAGAGGAACACAGCAGAAGTTTTCATCATAGATTGCCAGCACCGTTGTACTTTGAAAACCAGAAATGAACAACCTGGTACCTAAACCTAAACATCCCCATGTGCTCACAGTGTCTGGTGCACAGCACTCTGCCCAGTTTTTAACAGAAGCAACAGACACAGGCAAAGTTTTGAGCTCTGCAAATGCTATGAACACACAAAAAGCAGCCCATTTCCTCTGCTGCTTTCACTTTCAGCACTCCAGGTTTGGAGAAAATCATCCTCTGACTGCAGCTCTGCCACCACAGTGCTCCTGCTGCAGTGGCTAATCCCTGCCTGATACTGCCAGCATCACTCAGCACCTTCCACCACCTCATGCAAACCCTGCTTCACCTTCTCAGGTAACTGCAGGACCTCCAGCCCCAAGCTGAAAAAAATGAATTATCTAGCCCTGTGCAGAACTTAGAGCAAAGCTTAGGAAATTCCTGATTCTTTTTTTTTCCTCCTCCAGCCAGGAAGGACAGAATTAAGAATTGCAGCAGTGCCCACAGCTTTCTCAAAGAAGCTCCAAGAAAAAAGAGAGCAGGCATTAAGTAGGCAAGCAAGGATTAGTTATGCTCATTTGGGGAGACTTAATCCTGAGAAGAGGTAGCAGAGCTGCACAAAGAAGCAGACAAAAGACTCAAAATGCAATTCTAATGGATAAATAAAGAGCACCTCTCACCTGCAGACTCAGCCCATTCCAACATGATTTCACTAAACGCTTTTCCACTCAAATTCTGCTTTTCTTCACTTTTTAGTCATGTTCTTTTTATTCTATGTTGGCTACCTTCATTTTTTATTTATTGTACTTCACCCCCATTATGATTTTTCTCAGTAAAGTTTTTGGCCAATTGCAGCAACTCACATCTCTCCTGGCTTTCTGCTAGGAATTGATGGACAGCAGTGCTCATTATTTCACAGGTGCCCTCCTTTTGGAGAAGCTGCACCATTTACAATACAAGGGAGAGTGTGGTGGTGGCAAAGGGATTTTTCTGTCTGAGACAGAACCCAGTGCTAAAATTTTCAATATTTAATTCATGCCCTCTCTAGGAAGATCAGGAGCAATCTCCTTGTATACATGCCTACATCCATGCAAAAAAACCATTAGATCAGGCTGTCTGTTGGTGTAAAAGATGTAAGTCCCTCATGACAATGGTTTCTGTTCCAGGGTTGTTTTTGAGTTTATCAGACAGCCACTGCACCAGGGCTACAGCAGTGTTGAATTCAAGTCCACAGTTTTACACCTGGGATGCATCTAGCCCAATTGGCTGCATTTTCAAAAAGGTTTTGAGCCAGTTTCTAAAGCTCTGAGCTTTATTCTTTCCATCTGCACGTATTTTGCTCATGCCATCCTATTTCATACTTCTCTTCCTGACAAAATCTGCCCTTCAGAGAACAAGCTGCACCCAAGTACACGAAGTGGGGGGCACAGCCACTGGGTCAGAGCCTGGCAGGGCAGAAACCTGGGCACACATCACAGCAGGAAGGGCCACAGAGGTGTGCAGCACTGGGATAACATTGTTCCCACAATGCTGTAAGATTTCAGAAACAAATTTGACACATTTCAGAGCTGGAAGCAAAGTGCCAGTAAAAAGATCAGTCAGACCTGTTTTACCAGGAGCTTGGCATCCACTGAAGAGGACAGCAACAAAGGTAAAGAGAGAAAATAGAGAAAGATGGATCCCCAGAGATTGGGAGGACTAAAGGAAATAATGAGGCATTTGATTTGGAGCCTGAAAATTGTATGATAAAGCATTTCCTTAAATGAGCAGATTGCGAGTAAAATAGAATATGGTACCCGCATTCATATATGGCAGGGGCTTGCAGGAAACTGCTGCCTGCCTCCACTGGTCATGAGCAGAGGGAGCACTGGCAGATCATTTTAGAATAAAAAGGGTAAATAATGAGGAGTCCAGCTGCACTGTACAAAGGAGCACAGTGAGATACCCATTAGAGAGCATGAATTTCCCCCCAGACAGAAGCAAAACATAACATCACACACCGATGTTCAGAGCCAGTCCTTACTACCCCACTGCTAGGGTATTAAATATACATTCCCATGTCACAGCAGAAACAGGCACAAACAGGAGTGTGGCAATACTTCAGCAGGATGTTCCAAGCTTAGAAGTCACTTACAGTAGAATGAAACCTATTCAGTATTTATTTTCCACAGGTTCAAGTCAACAGTCCTAAGCAGATGGCTGCCGTTAGCATAAAATGAGCACCTGAGGAGGGAAGGGGAAGCAAGTAACTCCAACCAGCCATCTGTTTCTTAATTTTCAAGCAAAGGGCACACAGAACTAGGAGGCAGCACCAGCTCTCCCCACGCTGTGCCATGCCTGCCCCATCACTAAATTGTCAGCATCAGTTAATTCCCCCTTTGTTGCGCCGGGCCGTTCCCACGCAGCGCCTGGGAGCCAGGAATGATTGTGCCATGTGTCACTGCTTGCTTTTCCAGAGAAAGCGTTCCCCCCAGCCAAAATACTTCATTTGCAAATCACACCTGAGCAGAAGTTGATAGGGAAAGCTGGCTCCATCTGTACTTACAGTATCTCCCTGGCTTCAGCAGGACATAAGCAGGTACTTAAATGCTTCACAAACCAAACCCTTGGAGCAACATGTACCTTTCTTTCAAACAAATGTATGAATTAATCTTGCTCCAGACGGTAAATGTTTATACATTACCAGTTATTTATGAAAGCTTTTGCACTGCATAATTTAAAAATGGCAAAACAAAACTGTCTACTTCCAAGCCACAGACATTTGCTTCTTTTCCTTTTCAAATATTCATGTCTCCTTTTGTAGGGAATCACACATGACTTCAAATATGGGTGCTCTGTAGCACTCATAGCCTACTGCAGCCCAAAACTGCTGACAGAAAGATGAAGAATGATTTGGAAAGTTTATAAATATAAGACATGCAATCTGTTCACAGTAAGTGTCAAAAAGTCAGCGAAACTCAAAGGACAAAAAATTATGCCGTTGAATAAGATGAATGAAAGAATGAGGTAAAAGGAAGAGCTTTCAAATTTCTTTTTAAGTAAATAAAATAATGAGTATCAAAATGCCACAACTAAAAACCCATAAAATCAAAATAAGATACATTTCAATTATTTAAGAGAGAGATTATGCCAGGTAGCCTGAAAAAATCCCAAGTGCTAATTAGTAACCAGGGGAGACACGTGTTGTGCATGTGAAATTCATGAGAAGTGACAGCAGGGATCAAACATGCAACCATTTGAACGACAGAGATTCCCTTGCTCAACTCTCCACAGTCCTGTTGTCATCGCCCACCTGACAAGATCAGGAAGGAAGACAATGGTGACCATGGGGGGCTTGAGTTTGCCTTCTGTCAAGGCAAATGTTCCCCAGAGAATACATCAAAACACTACATTCATCTTAAATCTTCTGAGGGGAAAGGAAAAAAAACCTGCCAAGAGGTAAAACAAGCAAACAAGTTAAAATTCAACTGAGTAATTTCTCCTCTTAGCCAGGCAAGACCCTGCTGTCCATGGATTATTTAAGTTAACTGACAGATAGTTTTATCAAAGCCTTGTCTACAGGAAGAAGAAAGGAATAATGCAACTTTAAATGCTGCTAACTGCTAGAAGGTCATAAAGATTTATGG
The DNA here is from genome assembly GCA_013399455.1 of Anthoscopus minutus. Lineage (NCBI taxonomy): Eukaryota > Metazoa > Chordata > Aves > Passeriformes > Paridae > Anthoscopus > Anthoscopus minutus. The sequence continues at coordinate 203,798 of VWYI01013654.1, forward strand.
TTTACACTCCTGTAAATACCATTCTTTATAACTGATCCCCATGAGATTTACTGAATGCTCAATAACCTTTCTCTGGTGGATGCAAGAAAATCATCAGCACCACCTCGAAACCCAGTTTATTCAAGGCTAAGACACTGTGCCTGCAAATCCACCTCAAAAGTGCTGTTCCTTCCCTCCCCAGTTGTGCAAGCTGGTGGTAATGAAGATGCTGTAGTGTTGGAGAATCCTCCCAGTCAAGGCTGAACTTTAAATGTAAACTTGGAAAGAGTTCTCCAAGCCAAACCTCACCAAGCTGGCCTTTTGGGCCCAGCACAGAAGATGAAATGTGTACTCTGGGCTTTGCAGGATTACAGCTGGAGAGACTCCTTCACTTGCAGCCAAAGAAAAACTAAATGTTTGCACTGAACCACGCAGACTTGGCAAATGAAAACAGGAGCCACATCTGCTGTTAAATCACTTGTAGTTTTCTTGACTTCTGAGTCGCTGGAGATCCTATTCAGTAGAAGAAGCAGGTGAAGAAATGGAAAAATGTTAAATGTAAGTCAAATTTCTAAATATATTTGCAGGAACCTGCTTAAAGTGGTCTGATAAAATGACCTCAAATTCCACTCATAGTAGATGAGTGGCAAGAAAAATTAGGACAGGGTACAAGACAAATGATCCTTTTCATCAATCATGAGAGTTTTGGGTCTCCAGGTACTCCTAGACACCAGCATGACTGCCCAGAGCAGATCCCCAGTAGTGGGAAATTTCTGCCTCCAAAGATGCATCCCTGCATCCTTACGAAGCGAGGCAGGGCACAGGCAGGCTCTGGGGAAGCAGGGCATGGTCTGACACAACACATGGCACTGTGGGAGTCACCTGGCACAGAAATGAGCAGTCCTCAACCTCAGCAGGTTCATCTTTGCAACAAGAGCTGGTGACCACCATGGCCAGTGCCCACACAAGTGCCCAGATCTGGATGCCCCAGAGAGCAGCTGCCTGCACACATTCCAGACATGGCTGTAAATTGTGCTCCTCCTGCTTAGAAATATCCTGGAGAGAGACCTGGTCCCATTGGCTGGGACCTCCTATTTTTTAACTTTGCTTAAAACCCAAGGTCTGGCTGCAGGGTACGATTCTACATCTCTGTAAAGTTTTATAAATGCAAGAAACCTGGCATGACACTGATTTTCTCATCCCATGTAATCCTTTCTCAGGACGTAATCTGGACCTGCAGCAGTGTCCCTGCAAAGGGAGCTGTGCAGAGAGCACAAGTCTCCTGGCAGAGGATCTCAATCTCTTTTATGCCACTCTCTTCTTTTCTTGCATGAAAAGAAAAAGGCACTGGCAGGGCTGACAGGCAGTGAGGACATCACGTGCACGTGGCTCTTACAGGGTTTGCAGCCAGAGCTCAGCCTCATCTCCCTGTGGCTGCACACTCTGCCAGGAGGAGCTGGGGGGAGTGTGAGTGGGCTTTAAATCTCTGACCCCCACCATCCTGTGCAAGGGGTTTCCTTTTGGCACCCTCCTATTCTCCAGATTTAGTATTTTCAACAAGCTTAAACAAATGGCAGAAATTATAGCCCCACACACAGCATCTAAATAACTCCCCTGTTTTACAGCAGTTTAAAGCAGAAGGTTGGGAACATTCCCTCAGCCCTGAACCTTGACTGTCCCAGCACAGAAGATGACTCTGATCTGGAGTTACAGCTGTTACCCACTTAATTCAAGTCTCATGCCTCACAAAATTCCCAAGACAGATGCAAATAGACCCAAAGCTTTAAGGGGCTGAGATCTGGTATTCTGGTTTCTAACCCATTGCTAACTCAGAGCAAAATTAAATCCCACCTGTAAACAACCATCTGTTATTTCCAGTTACCCAGGACAAAATAGAATATTTAAGAAGTGATTTATAGTTCCATTTATTTTACATACCTCAAAATGAAGCACGCAAATAGCTAAATATTTTAAACCAACCAGTAAGGAGTTTCCAAGTGTCTGAAAACATCTGCATCTCCCTCACCCACACACCAGAGATTTCAGGTTTTTAAGTAAGAAAATTAGGTTTTAAATTATTCTACTCCCAGAGAAATTATATCTTAAAGGAGATAACTTGGCCTTTGCAAAGAAACAACTCCCTTGGGTGACTCTTGGAAAGACTGGAAGGAGAGTTCTTCTTCTTCCTATTCCCCAAAAACCACTAAATCACACAGATTTAAAAAAAAAAAAGAAGGTCAGAATTGTTTGAAGTTTAGCCAAACATAAATATTATCTGTGACAAGCAGTGGCCCTGGGGAGGGGGAGGATACCACTGACTTTGCAGCACAAGAACCAACAAGCAGCACCTAATGGCAGGGGAGGAATTACAAAGATCCCCAAGTATAAAAATATGTGTGCATTAACTAATCAACCTGCACATTCTCCCACACTGGTTCATTCTCTCCACTGACCTCTCCACCTCAGGACCAGGAGAAATCCCTGGTGTTGCTGATGGCCTGGTTCATGCACTGAATAGCTCAATCCAGATCAGGGCAGCAAAGATTAATGGAGCCTTTGCTGCGGGAGTTTTGCTTCTGTTCATGAGAGATATTGAAAACTTTCCCAACAGTGACTTCACACAAACAAAAATTATCCCTATCCTCCTGAGCCAAAGTGACAAAACAAAAAATTCCTTGCTTGATTCACACCCATGACAAAGGAAGCCAGAACACTACAAAAATTCTTTCTTTGCCAGTTTTGCTTACAGTAGATCATTTAATGAGAAGAAAATATTTCTTCCTTTCAAGATTCCTTTCTTATTCCTCTCTTCCCAAGAGAGAGTACACTGGAAGGTCAGTAGAGAACCAGAGGGTCTGTGTTCTTTGAACTGGCAGAAAAGGTCAGAGCAGTACATAAATGCCTACCCTGACGGACTCCAGGCAGTAATAAGGAAGGCCATAAGAAGACCTATAAATAACTGGTATGTTTGCCCTTTCCTGGCATATTTCCTGGAATGAGGTGTTGAAAGTGTTCTCAAAGACTTGATGGAAAGTAGTGCAGTGAGCAGTGCTGCTCCCCTCCTGCAGCACCACACACACAGCCTCCAGCTGCCACAGACTCCCAAAATCTGGAGTTCCATGTGCTGGACACCCTGTGTCCTGTGATTCCACGCGGCCCTAGAGGTCATCAGGCTCCTTGGCACGATCCCACAGAGGCTTTGGGGAGCTCTGTGTCCTTGTATCACATCCTCCAAGGGTTTGCTACATCCTCTTGCTCTGTCCCAGAAAGGAGTTATCACACACACACATCAGGGGTGAAGCCTTTAAAAAGTCAGAGTATGGAGCACCAGGCCTGGTTTGCTGTAATTTATTTTTTTTTTTAATTCACAAAGATGTCACCAATGGCAGAGCAGCATGTTGCTTGAGGGGCTTTGTCAGCTTCAAAGGTGTGACTTCTTCCAGAAAGGACCATCTGAGTCTCCCCTAAGCCAGCAGCAGCACCTCCAGGTGCTGTGATCACACACCTGTGTGCTGTAGCCTGGTAGGTAACAACAAATCCTCCACAGCAAAGCTGCTGGAGGTCTCCAGGCTCCACAGTTTGTGATCTGTGCTGCATCCTGACGCCCCAGCAGATGCTCCCTCACAGAGGAGTCACTCTGTGCCCTGAGGGTACTTGATCCCAACCCAAGAGCATCAGCAGTGAGACAGAGCTGGCATCACGTGCTTTGTTATGCCCAGTGGTACACCTGCAGGAGATGTGATTTGGGAGGAGAATGCTCAGCTTAGCTCTGCTGTGTACTCTGAGATGATCAAGAGAACTTGTGGAAAAAATTATTGATTCTATGTTATAAAAAAATAAGAGACACAAGGGCTCTCTTAGGAAGCAGGCAGAGATAGAGAAGTGAGCACAAGGAACTTGTTTTCTGCCTTTTTTTTTCAGCTTTCCTGAACTCCAGGGGAATGAGAGGAGCCACTTTGCATTCTGCTGGAATTGGGACTTCACAAAATTATTCACTAAATTATATCACACAACTACACTGGTTGGTGCTAAAGAAAGATGATAAACAAAAAACATCCTGAGAGAGCTCGAGAATAGAGAGGCTGGTGCTATTGTGCAGAGAGATGGAACAGAAAACATGAGAGAGGCAACAAGGAGAGAAGCCTTCATTCTCTGTGAACCCACTGAATGCTTAATAAAAATAGTATTTGCATTTGCACAGAGAGTTTGTCCAGTTCCAACATGCTGAGTTTCTGAGGGTCAGTCCTGATCTTCATGAAATGCAGCAAACTGTAGCCATTTGTGTACATGGAGAGGCTTCTAGAGGGCTAATTAAACCCATCATCTTTAATGTTCCCTGGGTGTCAAGAGCAGATAAAGTGTGGTTTTCAAAGTTTGGCTTGAAGCACTGCATGGATGCTACCAGCTAGGAAGGAGGACAGCACAGCAGAAGATTGTGTTTCAGTCTGAATCCAGCCTGTCAGTGCTAAACAGGAAATCTGGGTCTGGGGTGGATTCTCAGGATAGCCATCTGGAGCACACATCTGGAAAGAAGTTAACCAGTGGCTGCATGCCACTATAATCATTCCTCCCTCAAGTGCTGCAAATGGAGCATCAAAGCAGAAAGCAGGTGGTTCTTCCAGGAGGTAAATGAACCACAGAGAGGGGTCAGAAAGTGAGACACGCATTTGATGAGGGGTTTTTTTCCTGCTCATAAAAACTGTCAGAACAAATTACCCAATGGATGTTACACCAGATAACTAAATGCCCAACATCTCCATACTTGTTGCTTTTCAGAGATTGCAAGGTCAGTGAAAAGTTTCATCAAGCATCTGTACTAACCAGCATTTAGTTTATCACATGAGTAGAGATCTACTGTATTACAGAATTGAGAGACTTCATCTCATGCCTTGGATGTAATTACTAATTTAAGGGCATCAAATTCAAGAACTTGTAAAATCTTGGAAGGATTTAGAAAGTTTTCTCATTCTGCATCAGGGTAATTTTAAAACTCCCAGTATAAAGGGACAACATGTGCATGGAATGGAAGAAATGTGAGTTAAGCCCCTGTTCTGGTCCCCCTTCACTCCCCTGCTGGCTGCTGCCTGTTTCAGGAGGACTTCACCTGTCCCCTGGCAGTGGTCTGACATTGAATAAATAATATTAAAGCAGAGCAGGACTTTGAAATGAGCCTTTATCATGCAAAAGCCCTGATACAAAAGCAAGTTGCTGCTGTTAATTAGATCTGGTTGAAACCTTGGTCGAAAAAGAGATTAGAACTGAGAAATCTTTCTCCCAGGAAAACTGCAGCATTTTTGTGAATGTTGGGGCAGTTTCTCTGAAAAGGTTTTTCTTTTAAATTTAATTTTGTTCTTTCAAACATTACTGATAATGTAAAATGAAATGTTTTCTCAAGAAACCATTGCAGCTGGAGCCTCAGTACTTGAAGAAGACTATTCAGTCTTGAATCTGAAAATGTCTGAACCTCCCCTACGTGCGAAGGCAAGTTATGTCTATACTTCTTCAGAATCACACACAGGGTGAAGCTGGAGAAGGGGACCCAGATGGAAAACCCCAAAGCCCACAGTTCAGGCAGAAAACCTATTATAGATGTATAAAAAACTCTTAGATGGCATGGATATTTCTTCAAAACTTCCCAGACTGCTTTAGCCTAGTGTCTAGCACTTGTCCCAAGCTGTCTCTGAGGAAGTGAAACCCCTTCCCTTGGAAAACAAGCCAAAGGAAAGGATTTCTCCCATTTTCTGTGCCTGCATATGAAACTTTAAGAGCCTCTCTCAAATCTTATTCTTCTTGTTGTGCCTAGATCCCAGGCACAGAATAAAGACCATATTTAGTAACTGTGAAAGGACTGAATGGATCTTGAGTTCATCCTGCTATGAAAAATGGCTTGAAACATCAGGGCTGTGAGAGCTTTGACAGGTTGGTGACCTTTCAGCTTAAAGTGTGATTCCAGTCTGGGGAACTCTCTCCTCACAAGAGCTCCTGCCCATACTCCATACCAAAATAAAGCAGCTCAAACTGCTCTGCTGGCCAGCATTTACAGAAACCACTGCTGGCCATGGGCAGAATGAATAAACCAAAGAGGCAGCCAGAAACTCTGAAGTTTTAATGGGAACATTTCCTTGGAGATGTGTAGGAGTCCAAAACACGTGGTTCGTGGCCCATGGCCATAAATATTTTTTGTAGCAGATATTAAAAATGCAACCATGAGATTCTGAGGATTCGAGATGAGAGAGGATGTTCCCTCCTTACCAGGTCATCCCTGGCAAAGAGAGTTTAGGAGATTTCTACCATTTCATGCTCAACTCAGAAGAAGGTGAAGTCTTCATGTGTTTCTCAGCAGACAGTCCCCACACAACTTTGGAAATCAAACCAGCAGATTTATACCCAGTATCAATGTCAAGAACATTCAGGCCCAAGTAGGGGAGCCCCAGGGGACTGAGAAGCTCTCTCTGCCCACCTGCTTCCCTGCAGAAGAAACACTGATGTGCTTTCTTGGCACACCAGGACTCCTCATCTACAGATTGACAGCAATGAGGTTTGTGTCCGGCCAGGACTGATTCCTGCTCCTAAAAAGGCTGCTGAAAAGCTGCTGGCTATTTTTTGTGCTGCAGCTGCATCTACTGCCCAAGTGGTTTAGGTGAACCTTCAGCAACTGCTGCGTTTGGGGTCATCTTTCACTTTTAGCCCAACACCAACTGCCTGGGGGGGTTTTAAAGAGGCTCTTTCACCCAGCCTGCTGTGCAAGTCAATGCTTTTATTAAAGGAGTACTCCTTGTCTAGGAAAAAACCCAAAAATGAATGATGAGGAGAGGATGGCAGCTCAAATCTCTCATTGCAGGGAGATCTGCACCACCATAACCAGACACTTGGCTTTGCTTATCTCAGCCTGAGTCCCCTGCATTAACCTAAGTTAAGCATAATACCAGTGACTGGGTATTAAGGTCTTGGATTTTGGGTTTTCTTTTTGTTTTCTCCCATTTCTTTAAATCCACTTAAGAAATAAAAAAATAGAGAGTTTATTCTCCTGAAATTGCTCAAGAATTGAAATGTAAAAGGGATTAAGAGAGGCAGGAGTCCTGCCTGCACTGCACTCACCCACACAGACACGGGTAATGACTAAAGCAGGCACTGCCAGACCCACTGCCTGTGCAGAGCCCTCTGAGAGGCAGAAGTCAGCAGAGGTAGGAAACAGCTCCTGCTGCAGTAGTTCCACTGTTCTTAAATTGAAACTCTTCTGTTCAAACTCTTCTGTTCAAACTCTTTTTTTCTTTTCTTTTTTTTTTTTCACTCAGCCTCTAAACTACCTGGCCTGCTCAGGCAGCAGTGCTATTTGATACTTGAATATACCATTCTATAACCCTTTTAACCCCAGATTGTACACCTGGATCCCTCCACTCATGTCCTTTCAGACATAGCCACCTTTGAGCTCCAATAAGAATGATTTTCCAGTTATATCGGTGCACAGTCAGGGCTACAGAATGTGCAAATCACAGCCAAACACTTCTTGGTCACATCTGAACAAATATAAGTGGGTTTTACCTCCCACCTGTTCTTGTATTTTCACATTTTTCTCCTCAAGTGGACTCAAAATTATTAAACTCATATCTCAGTTGTGTTACTGGACCTGTTATGAAAATCTGGCCGCTTTGGGAAGCTGTATAAATAGGAGGTGAGTTTGGGAAAAACTCTGGCCTTGAAATATTTACATGAGGTCCTACAGAGAAGCAAATTCAGCTCTCACTGGAGCTAAACTCAAATCTCCAGAGCCTTTTCCCTCTAGCCACTATAAAAACTTCTCTTTTCCTCAAATTCTCCTCTTTCAAAAGCAGTTCCCTAAGGCATCTTCTACAACACATGAACCATCCTGACAAATGCTATCAATTTAATTCATATTAATGGTAATGAAAGTTAAATAATAGATGTTGCCCACATCATTTACACATCTGTAAATTCTGCCACATTGCTAGGGGGAAAAAAAAAAGAAAAAGCCCTGTGTTTCTCACACAGAAGAGATGGACAATTAGCTCTTTAAGGCAAAAAACACTTCATTAACTGGAGATGGAGTCATTTGTTGACATTCATCTAGTGTAATTCTCTGGAGGAGAATGATGAAGGCAGCAGAACAGAGGCTGCTCGTGCCCAGCCGTGTACCTGGGAGGCTCAGCAGCCTCAGAGTGGATGCAGCAGGGGGATCTGCCAGCAGCTCCCATGGACAGCAGCTCCCAGGGACAGCAGTTTCCCTCCCTCCCTCCCTCCCTCCCTCCCTCTCTCCCTCCCTGCCTGCCAAGGAGCACCAGGCTCCAGCACTGGCTTTTATGGTGTTTTATGAGAGCCCCCTGACAGCCCACACAGAGCCAGGACAAAGCCCTGCATGGGGCAGCTCTGGCACTGGTACAGCCAGGATCCAGCCAGCACAGCTCCAGGAAGGACTGAGGGCAGCAAACTTTAATATTTTCCATGTATTTGTAATCCCGCAATTATTTAGTTGATAACTCTAAACTCCAGATACAGTGCTAGCTACTACTTTCCCATTTTGGTCAGACAAAATAATTCCTCTCCAGGCCTGGGAATCAAGGACACCTCACTGTCTCAGGCCCCAGAAAATGTAAATAAAAGTGAGTTGAGTGGTGCAAACTTGGGGTAAATGACTTAATTACCTCAAGCTTTAACTGGAAGATTAACCCCAATATGCAAATGGACCAAACATGAAAGTGGGAAAACCTATCACCTGTCATCCATTTCTGCGTGCAGCCCCTGGCAGGGGAGAGGGTTTCTTCTGCTCCAAATGTACCTGACAGCCCTTCAATAAATATAATCACTTTTTATTCCCTTAATTTTGTCTGGCCTTTGTTTTCAGGTAGTCCCAACAAAGCACCAATCCTGTCTGGAGCTGCGTGCTGGACTGAGAGAGAAGGGGCCAGCCCTTGGGAGACACAGTCTACCTTGGTGCTCCCCTCCAGGAGGATGCCATGAGAGCTGAGAAAGTTTGCCACCTTTTCCAGAGAGGAAGCAGATAGTTGTGGAAGGTGGGAATTAAAATAACCCTTCCAACGCTGCAGTTCTCTCTCTTTTCTGCTGCTCCTGGATTTCAGGCTTTCACAGTCAGTACCCTCAGGGTATTAAGACCACAGAGCTGCACAGCACGTTTCCCACCTTCCAGAAAGTGGCCACTGAGTGAAAATCCAACATCAATTCATCACTTCAGAGCCGCTCCAATCCTCCCCTTGCCGCTGCCAGCTGGGGCTGAGCGCTCTACGTGCTGCGCCAGCAGTTGAAAGGTTAATAGCAATGGGACTGCAATTCAAGCTTGCTGAGGTAAATGGAGGCAGAGTGCAAGGAAAAGAGGCGAGGAGGATCCTTGCTGTGATTTCATGGTGATCTTTTTCTTCCATCACCATCACCTGAAGCGTGCACTCATCGAATCCCCTCTCCGGCGGGCCCATCGGAGAGAAGGCAAAGCGTCCCTAAATCCACCCAGGCAGAAGAGTCTGGCAAAAAGCAGCACCATGTCTGGTTTTGTGACACCTCAGTACCCACATCCTTGCTGAGGCTCACAGAACTGAGCTGCCTTTGCTGGAAAAACTGAACAGCTCACTGCATGCTGGAGACCAGGAGCGTTACCTGGGCACAGGGACACCCCACTGTGGGCTCAATACAGAAAACAACTGATAAATTACTCCCTCCCAGAGCAACAGCCGAGCTGCAGAGAGCTCAGACTGCATCCAGACGCCCCAAAATTCCCAAACCAGGCCCGATGTTTCCCGTTTCTAACATGGATATGAGTCATTCTAAGTAACCTCAAAGCTGGAAGCGCAAGGAGATGCTGCAGCAGTCGTCACAACAGCTAATTGGGGATATTTAAACTTAACAGGCACTTCAAAACCAAGCAAAATTTAAAAAAAAACCAACCCTTATTCTAGTTGCTCATGTTCAAGGAGATATTTTTCACTCCTGTTTTCATTTAATCATTTCACAGTCCATGTTCACACTTATCTAAAACAAAACATTTTTTATTTTGATAAACTCCTGTGCCTGAGCCAAGCAGTCAAAAGTGGCAATGAAGAATAAAAGAGAAATGAGAACAAATATGCAGTGCCAAAAGGAACAAGAAGGATGGTCTTCGAATGTAATACTTGCATAATTCAGAAAGCTGTTAACATATGTATTTTTCTGAACAAAATATTTTATTGAAACTTAACACATAATGAAGAATTATGATCAGTTTTATTTCAGTTATTAAAGAATAAAACTAGGAAGAATGTACTTAGACCCTCATCACTCAGGACTGTACAATCTGTGTTGCAATTTAACAAAATATTTAAAAGAGTAATATGAACTACATGACCAATTCTATTAATTTCAGGCCAGAATATTTTTTTTTGTCAGATGCCTTTGGGTTTCCTTCTATCAGTTTCTCATTTTCAAAAGCAGCAGCAGGTTTTTGCAGGGGAAGGCAGGTATGGCTTCAGTCTCAGTAAATAGTACCAGCACATCTGACTCTTGAATTGAGGAGATCTGTACTTACAATTCAGGATGCAGTTCCTAAAACACTGCTGGAAAACTTTTTTCAAACAAACATATGAAACTTACTTTTTTATTATTTGTGAGTAATGATAAATTACAACACTTAATGAATTAATTATGGTGTGCTAGGTATAAGAAATCAACTTTGTTGCTTCACTGATTTCAAAACAAGACCTGTACTCTATGCCCTGTAAAAAACATTTATTTCCACCCTCTTAGCAAAAGATTTCTGTGTCAAGTTTCTAATTTTTATTGCAATTAAAGTTATTCTTAAAGCATATTTCTCAGCTCTAACAAGAAAATCGAGGCAACACCAGAATGGCATTTTGGAATATAAGCAGTTTTTATGACAAAAGATTTAAATTAAACCAAACCAAACAAACAAAAGGAGGAGTGTGTCTATGAACAGTTCTGCACACTCAGTCACATGTTATTGCATGCCACAGGCCAAGCAAAAATACTTTTCTTTCATTCTTCCTGTTGTTTCTTTTCAAAAAATTTTCATTTACTACCCCATGAGCATCTGTTTGCATTATTTATAACAGCAACTTGCAACCACAAATGAGGGCACACAATTCATTTGTATTTCACACCATTAGGAGGGGTATTATAACTGCAAACAGTAAATAGGAAATATAATAGCATTCAGCTTCTTCATGCTCTGTGAAATAGCAAGTACTGAAACTTGGAGAAGGTCTGAGTAAATAAGAAACTTTTCTTTGTCGCTATGGATGTGAAGCATGAGGAAAACATGAGGTACACAAACCAAAAAGAATTGGAAAAAGATGCATGCACCAATATCCCCCAACAAGCTAATGTTTAAAAAAATTGACATAATTTCCTTTGTGAAACTCCAAAATTAAGTGCCTGGACTCCAGCCTAAGCTAAGCAGGACAAGCTTCCCCTAGAAATGCAAAAACCCTGTGAGAAACAACCATCTCTGCTTGCAGTCAGAGATGTGGGAGCTCAGCACTGGGCTGGGTCAGACTCATTTTGATGAAGCCAAGAGCTGCAAAATTCAGTTTTTAGGTACCTCCACTGTGTGTAGAAGCTTCAGAAATTGCTGGCCCCAAATCCTGCAGACTGTTCCTTTTTCTACAAGTGTGACTATAAAATGAGTATCAGTCTTTTCTTCTAGATTAGGCAACGTTTAGCAGTCCAAGGTCTTAGGAGACCCAGGTACAAAACCATTTAATTCCATCTACTTCAAAATTCTGTCTTCTTCTAGAAGTGCCAGGAACTGCAACTTCACAGCTGAGAAACAAGAGAAAATATTAGCTCCTTGGCATGTTTTATTACCTGAAAGTGGAAAATTCACAGCAGATCTCAAAAGAAAACCCAAATCAGCCAAACCCACCAGTGATGTGCAGATACCACTGCAACATCTGCCCAGGCTAGAGGGAACTGGCTTTTCAAAGATTTAGAAGGCAATAAAACATGTAGTAAACCCTGACTTCTTTGGGAGACCTCTGGGGAAATGGAGAGGCAGCCTCTGAAAAGCCCACAGTCTTCAGGAAATCCTGAAGAACTGAAGTCATTTCACCGTGGCTCCCACGGATGTATTTATGCACAAAAGAATATCAGGAGGTACCTGCTAGAACGGTAAAGAGACACAAAAAATTACTCCAGAAAGCCGCCACACCTAGCTTGGTAGAGATGGTTCTGCTGAGATTAAAAACTGTCAGACCACAATCCAAGTTTTGTTCTAAATAGAAAACAGAAATGGNTTATCAGGAGGTACCTGCTAGAACGGTAAAAAGACACAAAAAATTACTAGTTTTGTTCTAAATAGAAAACAGAAATGGGGAGACATATCCTGGGTTTCTGGTTTTCAAGAGTGAGTCAACAGCATCAAAAGATTCACTTAGAGTTTTGCAGTGATGCCAAAGTCCAGCAAAACCTCCTAGGATTTGGGTGCCTAATTCTAAGTTGTTGTTTCAAAAGCCTGAGGCTAAGGTTGGATGCATTGCAGACATCAAGGGCAAGAGCCATGGCAAAGAAGGTGACAAGTGCACTGGGACAAGCAGCAGAGACAGCAGTGAGGATGCAGAAAGGGAGAACAGAACAGCCTCTTGAAATGCCTTTTAGTTCCCTCTTTGCAAAGGGACAGTCTTGCATAATCACAGGGCTCTCAAACATTACCAAACACCCCAAGACATTTGGTAAAGTCAGGAGTGCTGCCAGCTGTGATTATGGGTCACTTCAACCTGTCCCCTGATTTCTTTGCCTTCCCTCCATTAGATGTCAAGTATATTAGGTACCACACACTACAACAGCTGCTAAATCAATCCAGCTGCCTATTTTCTAACTGACCACACTAAATCCCCTTGATGAGGAAGAAGCACTTTGAGAGCACTGAAATTTCCTGCTGTTGTGTCTGTGTCTTTGCAGAGAACAGCTCAGGGATGGGAAGCATTGCAAAAACAGCAGAGCCTCTGTGCTTCTGCACTCTCCTAATCCTATCCCAGGTGTCTGGGACCAGTTCTTTTGGGATGACTAGTGAGGTCTGAAGGCTGCTTTCTCATTTGTGCTGCCAGGGATTAGCCTCGTATCAGCTGTACTGCTTGGTTACGTTTTTTTTGTTTTCATCCTACCTACTTTGCCCTGTTTCATATGTAGGAGGGAAAAATTATACTCACACAAGCTCATATTTAACTCTGACACCCGAGAGACGTTTGGGGGTGACTTAACACCAGCATTTGGGCCAAATTGCATCTGCAATGCAGGTAACAACAGTGGCACCATCTGGCCTACAGCATGCACAATAGCATATAAACATTGATATAATCAAAAGTAATTATAAGCTGAAGTTTTGACAGCCAGTTAGCAATGTCTGGAAAAGCTCAGTAGAAATGAATTCTTGGGTTCTTCTCTGCAAAGGCACAAATCTGATCACTGGAGGCTATACAGGACGTGTACAAGGCTAGGATGTTTTCAAGGGATGTCTTCAGGAAAAGTCCATAAAAGCAGCACATCAACTTCCCAAGAAGCCTGGAAAAGAACTGCTCCCAGTTCCATTCAGCATTACCTGGCATGATTGCCTCACAGGCTTTCCATGCTCCACTCATCTCTGCTTGCTAACAAAACAACCTTGGATCTACCTCTCCTTCTTGTGGATACAGGAAAGGGTTGGCTGCAATTCCATTAGGAAGCAAAAAGTGTCTCAAATTTATATCACAACAAGGAGTATAAATCTGCCTTGTTGTCAGTTTTTCTATTTGGTGTAACTGGCAGTCGGAGCAGAAGTCATACAAAGAAGGCCAAATCACAAATAGTTTTCTAGTGATTTACTGGAAAATCCACAAGCCAAATTCATTCATGTGGAAAAGGAAAAAAAAGGCCCCTATTGACTCAACTATTTTAGCAAACTGAGACAAAGCAGTGAGCTTTTCTTCTAGGAGCCTGAGAAAGGGCTGTTAAGAGATATTAACAAGTGTCCTTTCCTCCCAGACTTTCCCAGTCTGGAATGCACTGTGCACAGCCTAGCAGGACAGAGCAGTCATGAGCTACAACTAAAAGCTTGTTTCTAAGATGCACCTGGCATTTTTTGTCTCCAAAACTTAAAGGAAGATTTTATCTTCAGTTTTATCAGCAGGCACCAAGAACAGAGAGAGAATGGCAGAGGAAAGAAAAAATGAGTGGAAATCTTTCTGAGTCCCAGAGAATATATCTAACCCTGGGTACAAATGTAAGAAATATCCAGAGGGCCAAATTTGTTACTGCCTCATACCCATGGAGTAAGAGACATAAACAAGTGCCAAGTGGATGTGAAATGCTGCCAAATCAGATGCAAAAGAACATTTTGAGCCTTCTGGCTTTGGTGCTGAATGATAAACCAAGGTGCAAAACAATGCAAAAAAAAGAAAATGCTCTGGGAGCCTTCTTAAATGCACAAAGAATTCACCAGAAGGGAGAAGGTTTAAAACTTTAAGCACAGAGCTCCTGGGAATGCAGCTGTTTTGTCTATAGAAGAACAGAGCTGTCAGAAGTTAATATGTTTTCAATTTGTGAAATCCAAGCTATTGGAGCAATCCTCACTGGATACCTTTTATTTACTTCTTCCTTGGCAAAGTCCAATTACTGAGGTGCTCCAAGAGTGATGCTCCTGGCCATCCCAGCTGACAGCCAGCTCTGCTGGTGAAAGCAGAAGCTTGTGGGGCTTTTGTGCATGGATCCATCTCACCCTTCTATGTTTGTCCAAAGAAAAGAAAAACACCAAGTGTCCTGAAAGAAATCATGCTTAAATAAGCTTTCTTCACAGACAAACTGCAATAGAGCTATTATTTAGAAACATTTCCTCAACAATATGCCCACAAACACTGAGATTGCTAATGCGCCTCAGGAAGGCTCTTGCTCTGGTGCAGTCTCCCAGGTTTTCCAGGGGATTCCTGCTCCTTCCCTTTCTCCTCTTTTTCTCTCTTTTCTTGCACAGCAGAAATGACTGACACAGAAAGGGACTCGTACCACTCAGAGCTGCTCAGAGGATTAGTGATTTAGCACCAAGGAGCACAGTGGATCCTTGACCCCCATGGCAATCATTAGGCTACCTCAGCATTAGCAGCCTCATTTTGTAATTTGAGTTGTTCAGATAAATGACTAGGGAAATAAAGTCTCAGCCTTCCCAGCCCACTGAGCTGAGTCCCCTTCCTCCCAAGCACCTTGTTTTGTTCACAGCTCCTGCCAGTGGAGATGTGTTCAGAAACAGAATCAAGGCTTGGCAGTGCTAACAATTCACAGCTGCTGAGCAGAAACTTCTGCCACAGCTCCTCTGATCTCAGCGAGGTTGTGTCTGTTGTGTGCCTGCAAACCATTTAACACAAGGATTTCTCTCATACAGCATGCACAATTGTCCCAGAGTGACCTGGGTCACATCTAGGAGCTCTCCCTGGCCTGAGGCCTCTGCTGAACAGATGCACAGGGGTCAAGGTAAGTGCATTATCCAGCTGGGAGCAGCTAGAGACGCCCTGCCCTGCTAAAATGGGGAATTGAGAGAAAAGGAAGAAGTCCCTGGGAGGACTGAAACTGGCTGCCAAGCCCCAGCATCAGTCTTGGACTGCAGGGACCAACCTGACTCCCTCTGCAGCCCTGAGTCTTACCCCACCTTACATCTCTCCAGCAGCTTCATACAAGAACCCCCATCAGAGCTCATTTCCCCACGCTGGCATGGCTGTGCACGCACCAGCAGAACATGGGGAGAGGCAGCTGTTGCCACTTTTTCCTCCTCTCTGGGCAGACCTGGGGATCTGCTCTGCAGGGGTGGTTCCTGCCTCACCTGAGAGGGATGCCATTGCAGGAGTACAGGGAATCCCGAGCCACAGCAGGTGCTGAACACATCTCCTCTCCATCTGTGAAGAAGAAAGGCCAGTGCTGAGGAACTCGAGGTGTAAAGTGTCTGTTGCCTACTAGACACAGATGATCCAGCCCAGAGATCAATCAGCTGAAACATTGCTCCTCTCCCTGACAAGTACAAACAAGCAGGAGCATTCGGTCTTCAGCTCATCATCTCCTGCCCTGAAACCCCTTTTTTAGAGATAACCATCTTTATCCCTTTCCCTCTAGTCAAAGCTATATTAAAAATACACACACAAAACATCTGGTGCCTTTTTGGAGCACTTGCACTTCTGAAGGGTGCTTTTTGAGAAATCACAACATTGGCTTTATTCCCAGCTATCACACTTTTATCCCCTTTTTTTACTTTCAATAGTCCTGTCATATAGACAGGATTTTTTTGATCTCTGGATGCAAGGAGAGCTGCATGCTAAGAGGGACCAGCCAGAAACAGGGGTGAGAAAAAAAATATATATAAATACTCCTGGAATGAAAGAGAGTCACGATGAACTCCAGTGTTACCTTAGAGGTTTAAAACTGAACTGTGGTTGAACACAAATATTTGATTTTTCAAGAAACAGTCTGGCATATCAAAGACTACTCCTCAAAGCCCAATTCATCCAGCATGTGAACCCACTCCTGTGACAGCAGCTTGCTCAGAAGTGTCCTCCCCACACAGCTCCCTGAAACCTTCAGTTTGGACACAGCTGCTTCTAAGCCACCTTTCTGAGCAGCTGGCCACCATCACACCCCTACTCTCCAGAGCTGCTCTGTCCCCACTGCTGCTGTGTCCCTTTCTCAGCTGTTCTAGTAATAAGGATCCTGATAAGGGAGCACAGGAAATGCAGCTGGGGACCCCAGTCCTGACCCTTTCCATACCTGCACACATGCAGCTCGCTTCTGTTGAGCTCCCCACAGAAATCCAGGGTATTACTCAATAACTCCCACTTACCTATTTCAGGAAAACATAAATGAGATCATTTCAGATGCTATTTGATGCAAGCAAAATTTGAATCCAAAGAGACAAACATTTATGTTTAAATTTCACTTTTGAGGACTTTCTGCTGCTGCCTAAGGAGGGAGAGGATAGCATGGGACCCATAAATGTATGGGAAATGAGTCCTTATGATCAACATTCTGAATACAAAGCACATCTTGCAGCTGATGAGACTTTATTTCAAAGCACTATTTGAGACCAAGTTTTGCTGTGGTAGCATTCAGAGGTAGTAGCTTATTTTGGAGATTGTCTCACTGCCATAAGAGACATAAACTAAGGACGGAACCATAGATTGCATCTTCAAATCTAAAATACATCTACATATTTAAATCTATGTATTTTAAATGCATCTCTTTTTCATTTCAGCAAGTCAGGGTAAGGAAAGAGCAGAGTAAAAGCCCTGGAATCCTTTACTAGAGTTTGCAACAAGCTCATCTTGAGTATCAGCAATTCAAACTTCATCAAGTCAAAATGCCAGCGAGATTGCAGAGACTCCAGGGCAATACCCTCAAACAGAGTTGGGGGACTGGAGATGGCACAGCATCCTACTGTTCCCAATTCCCACTTTTCTCTGCCACTAAAGATAGTTAGTGCTATTTCTCTTAGAAATGTATTTTAAAATCCTAAATTGCTGGCTGTCTCACACAAAAAGTGTAACTGGTTTGGTTGTTATTTGCTCTAACTGGAAGCTGGTGCCAGTGACCAGGGCACAGGGATGAGCAAGTGCTGCCAAAGTTCATTCCAGCACAAATCATACCCAAAAGCTTCAGCTTGCATTTCATATCCTCATCATACACGTGCAGCAATCCATCTACCTAAGAAAAAAATTGTGGTTTTTATCAAATCCATAATTACCCCATTCTTCTAATACTGTTTAGTGGAAGATAGCAATTTACTTCTAAAACCCCAGACTTTTAGTGATTTTAATATTTAAAATTTGGGATGTTTTTGTTGCACAGGTGGATGGGAAAGTTATTAAAAATTCTGCATATACCTTATTAGAGAGGCTGCCCACATCCCAGCTCAGACAGAGCACAGACTGATAAAAAGGCTTAATACATAAATACTTGTTTGTGTTTGGGAAGTTCCTGGAGCTTAGCCAAACATTCAGTGTGCTGAGGAAATACAGAGAGACAAGGGCCTGCTTTCAGAGCAATGCTTGTCTGCAGCTCTGTATTATCCTGACTGACATTTAGTCCAAGTACAGTAATAACACACATCCCTGCCTGCTGCTGAAAGGAAAAGCCAGATTTTAATACTGATGGAAACTTTCTTGCGTTTGGGAGCACCCAGAACTGCAGAAAGAAACCCCAACGTGCAGCTTATAAAAATATTGATTTCTCCACATAGAAATGAGCCAGTTTTCAGCAAAAAAAAGCCTCTCAGATGGTGGGTGTAACCTCCAAGCTGCTGCCATGGCAGTCTTTTAGTAACACTTGTGAGTTATACAGAGATGCTCCAGCACAGATTGCAAGGAGGCAGAGAACTTACTGTTCCAAATGACACCCAGGGAGCCTGGAAGCACAGAGCAGGCACTGACTTTTTACCCCAGCAGGTTGGGATCAGGAGGAGCAGGGTTACAGCTGAGCCACAGCAAGGAGATCACTCTCATCCTGATCCAGGCAGAAGCCAGAAGCGCATGGTTTATGTGTGTTTGGCTTTTACTGAGGTCAGTGAGATGCCAGCACCGGAGCAGGGTTTCACCGACCTGCTGAGCTAAGTTCACACTCACATCTAAATGATGGACCAGGCAATCTCACTGAAATACAGCATCTATCCCTCATCCTGCTGCCTTTGCTCCTCAGGTCAAAGGGTGCTGAGGTTTAGGGATAGGTCAAGAGAATAGCTAGCAAGAGACAAGGAGAAAGCCAGAGCTGGGATTAGTTATCAATCAGGGCTATCAATGAACTCCCAAAAAGTAATGATTTTTTCCCCTAGGATGACAGGCTGGTGTTTCTGGTAAGTGACAACAAACTCACTGATTCTAGCTGCAAAAAAGCTACCCTAAAAGCCAGGCTGAAGCCCCCTGGACAGCTGTGGGGATAGGTCCTTTCAGTGGCATGAGAATGCTACACACACTGAACGACTGCTGCCTTTGAGGGCCACAGCTGGCCCTGAGGAGCAGCTCCAAGCTGGCCTCTCCCATTTAACAGGCCTGAATTCCTTAAGGAATTCTCTCTAGAATGCTCTCTAGAGCATGGAAGGAGAGTGATGGGATGGGGAGAAAGAGGTCTGCAAAATCCACAGTGGAAAGGTAATGAGAGGGCACCTACCACCAACTTAATAAATGGGAGTGAGGGGTAGAATTTGATGAAATGATCAGGTAGCATGTCTAGCACAAATTAAATAAAGTGCTTTTTTACACAGTTAATTTATGGAACTCCTTGACACAAGTTATTGCACGAGACAAAGAGTTTTAAAAGGATTCATTAAAGGACTAGACAAAGTCATGAAAACTTAGTACCTAAAGGTATGGCTTGACCGCCCCTAAGCCAGCAATTGCCAAAAACTGGAAAAATTTAAGACAATTTCAACATCTGTTCATTTCTCCTGCCTTTTCCTACACATCTACCACTGGGCAGGCTTTGGCTGGCCAGGTGATGGCTATTCCCATATTGTCCTTGGCACTGAGCAGGGGCAGGACAGCGTGGAACAAACCCCTGCAGCAGCTGGCCCTTCACACACATTTCCTCCTGGGTCACTGCTGAGGAGCTTTCTCTGCTTTTCAAAGAGATGGGCTTTAATCCTGCCTGCCATGCAGTCACTTTCTCACCTGCACATGCCCAAAGGCCAGTCCCATCATGGCTTGCAACGTGACTAGGAGAGGTCAGAGCTGTCCTCCTGTGGTTCCCGTACCACTGCTCAGATTATCCTTATAAAGTGAAAGGAGATATTTTAAGGTCTTTTTCTCTTCTCATTAGAGCCTCTGTCACAGGAATTGCTTGTTGCCACAGGTTTAATCTTCTGCAGAGTCCAGTTTCCACGTGTTTGCATTCATGAGATGAGGGACAGAACACTAGGAGGAAATTGGACCAAATTAACCTGCTCCCATGACAATCCACAATAATAACAAAAGTGGAAAATGGCAGAGAATTAAACTGTTCTTGACAAAAACTGTAATGACCTCCAAGAATGCCTCTAAAGTAACTGTCCAAGTAACAGTTTCCAAGTGTAATTTCAAGGATATGCTATGCAAACTCCCCTGCAGTATTTTGAGCTACTGGTTAAGAAGCCAAAAAAATTTAACAATGAATTAGGGGAGGAGGTAATCAATACTATAATTAACAACTCAGTAATCTGAAACAAGGTGATTGGGCTAAATAAGTACAGGTAGATTGGATCAGTGAAAACTCTAAAATAAAGAGAAGACTTTAAATCTGATTTGGTTTTAGTACTGGGAAACGAAACACTTTAAAAGAAGTTGTACAACAGGGTGCCCTGCTCCATTTCAAACTCAAAGTAGATAAGTGGAAAAAAACCCACCAAAACAAAAAGCCAACAAGCAAAGCAAACCGATTTTAGATAGCATAGCCTTAATTAATCAATCCCCAAAAAGAGAGATAGCATCAATCAAAGTCAGGGCAGAAATGGATCAAAAGGCCATCTGAGATTGGACCAACCTGCTGAATAAAGGATGTCCAAAATAAAAGTACTTCGGCTGAGTGCAGAGAGTCTGCATGCTGCATTTTCCTTTTTAAAGCTGGCTGAGGCAGCCAGGGCTATGTTTTCCAGGGATTAACAAAGGAGAGAGAAAGAAAAACCTTGTTATTCTCTTCATAACAATGGCTGTAGCATTACCTAAATGCTCCTGTTCAGAATCAATATTTCTGAAAATGGTGTCAGTTGCCATCATGTCAAAGAAGAAATTCAAGAGTTTGTCCCTGAATCATAAAAAGAGACTGAAACATCATCTTCAGGATAATGCTGTGCTCTGACACACCAGGCACAGGCCACATCTAGGTACCATGAAAGGACTGTGGCCTTGTCAATGCACAGCTGACAGTGAAAGGTTCAAGGACAGTAGAAATTAAATTTACTCCTTCAGATAAAGCCCAGTAGTGACACAGCACTGTCATAATACACCTCCTTAATCTAGTCAAACTCCACAAGAAGAAAGAAAGTAATCCTTGGAGGATTTCCACTAAGTATAAACAAAAATATATTACCTAAGGGATTAATACTGCTCTACTGACAAAAACCTCTGAAATGTTGTACAGCTGAGACTCCCAAATTCCAGCTCTGAACAGGGAGCACTTCATTTGGGATTCATCTGTCCAACTTCAAATGCATGCAACATTAATATTTACATATGAAAAGTCATTTAGACTCCATATGTGAAGAGCTAGGCATTTCTGGAGTCCATTACTGATGGATAGAGCCAAGGAGCATTGCAGATAAGTAATGTGAAAAATGAATATTATTTCTTTAGTCAAATATATCTGAAAACTCTCTTTGCTCTGTGGCCAAGACAGAGTTTTCTTCCATTTTGAATAAAACGAAAAACTAAGAAAGCCTTGGTAGCAATTAAAAAAAAAAAAAAGGAAGAAAAAACAGCAACAAAAATACAAAAATCCCAGCATTGTGTTACTCACAAAGTCACTCATCACATACTGTGAACCAAATCCTTCTTCCAGGCAATATTCTCCAACTTCATAAGTGAGACCAAGGGCATTGGCCAAACTTCAGTTTCTTTCTTTAGCTACACCTCAGTCCCCCACATGGACAATTAATCTCTGCTTTAGGAGTCAGTCTATGGAGCACAGTTGCAGTCAAAGCTATCATTGCCAAATGAAAGCAGCAGGTAAATGACTTTGTGCTATATCTCTGGTTTTATATGCTTCCTTCGATAAAAGTCAGCTTTGAGGCAAAAAAACAACTTGGTATGAAGACACACAAGCCAGCAAAGGTCTGTTTTTTGGAAGCCTTTTGGGTCTTGGTATTATCAAACCAAGATGAGCACTTGGACAAAAACCTTATCAGACCACACCATAAAATACAGGAAAGAGAGAGGTGCAAATCCAGTTAGAACTTAAAAATTGTTTAACTTGTCATGTTCAGTATCTGTTTCTATATTCTTCCCAATTTATTGAAGCAGATTTTGGTAAGAGTGCAAGGGAGAGAAACCCTGCAATTTAAATAGACCTTTCTGACTGTCAGTTAGATTGATTACAGTTTTCTGCAAACAATACATGTTTAAATATTTCTTTATGGAGTTTATTTTACTCCCAACATTTTCCCTATTATACAAACCCCATAACGAATGCAATCACACTTCTATTCACTGCCTCTCCAAAGTCTTCCTCCCTCCCTTTTCTCTAGCCACCTGTTAGCTCTTTCTTTTCTAAATTTAACTCCCTTAGCTTTGTTTGGTAACCTTTTCCTCATGCCCTCATTATCTAAATTCTGCTCCTGCTGTGGTAAAGCTGGTGGGGAGCTGGATCTGGGTTGTTATTTTGGAAATGGGCGGGGGAGGAGGCAATGAATCAGTCCATCAGTAGAGGTTTATTTATGGCTGTTTTTCCTTAATAAATAATTTTTTAAAAATAAACCAAGGTCTCTACCACCTTGTGCAAAAAAGTTGACAGCATAAGCACTGGAACTTATTTAGAATATTTCAAAATATGTCTTACTTTTGGTTATTACATGGGCAGGGTAATAAAAAGGCACTGGATAGTCCTTTAGAGCTTTGAAAGGTAAAGATAAGCTGGAATTCTAACTCATTTGTTCACTGTTTGGTGTTAGCACAGATGACCCTGGAGGAACTGTGATCAGCACGGAGCCACAGAGTCTCGGCTGCTCCACAGGGCAGGGAGCAGAGTCCTGCCCTGAGCCAGCTGCTGCTCATCCCCAGCTCCCTCTCAGGGCAGGAGGCACATCCAGCAGCAGTTCCCACAGGTCATTTAGGAAGTTGCCTCCCTGAAGGTGCAGGTAACTGCCCTCTCTCATCCCACCCACCACAGAGGTTCCTCACCCAGCCTTGCACAGACCTATATGCTGCCTTCAGAGTCTCTCCATGAACTGGTGATGACACCCAGCCACCCACTGACAGGCACAAATATGGAAACAGATTGTTCAGAGAAAAAAAAAATAAAAACAAAGACTTGCAGCATGAAAAGACAGAGGAGCAAGGACAAGGCAGGGCTAACTGGTCATCAGACACTTCCCAAAGAGGACAACAGAGTAAATCCACATCGCTGAACAAAGAATACACTAATTATTACAGCGTGTCTTGCACTTCATTTGTAGCACTTTTGCCCAAACTTTCATGCATAAATTGCAGTTCTTTTTGGAGTTTCCCACTGACTCATCACACACAAAACACTGACAGCCCTTTGGAGGTGGAGAGAAGCTCCAGGCAGAGCACGGTTCATCCATCCTATCAGGGATGCAGAAGAAACCTGTAAGGAACACAGTCTTAGCAGAGGGAATAACTGCAGCCTTTCCCAATATCATGTTCCATGTATCCTGCTCAACACACCCTTCCACAAACTCCTTGACTCTCCCAATAAATCTAACCTTGAGCTAGTACACTTTAAATACCCTATGGAAACAGGTTGATGCACATAAAAACCATACAGTTAATGCACAGTGAGGTTACTAAATGAATGAATTTGGATGCAAATAGGAAAATAGAAGCTCTATTTCACCTACAGAAAGAGTCTGGAAACCCCTTTTCCCACAAAGCACATACTGATTTTGAAAATATAGTGAGCTTGTGTTGGGACACAGAGGGGAGATATTTTTAAAATGCCAAAGACACTGGCATGGCACCAGGCGTTGGTTTAATTTCATTCTCATGCTTGCTCAGAGCCAAAATGAGTCATCTTCCCCATGAAATAGGAATCTGTACACAACACTGGCTGTTAATTACCTTTCCTGTCTCCATTAAAGAGGGAAGTGACAGCTTCAACCTCTCCCTGGGCGAGCATTGTGTTCTCTCGCTGTCTCCACCGCTCGCCAACAAATCTGCTGCTACAACTCAAGTGGCACTTGAGATATTCAGTCTAGCATTTCAACAACAGTATAATAACTGATAATTTGACAACAAGAAGCCATCCTCAGGAAACTCAAGCCACTTACAGCCCCAGGAGAAACAAGGAGAGGTATTTCTTCATCAGGCCTGCCCACAGAGCAGCTTGGTTTGGCCCTGGCTGGCATTAAGCACTCCAAAACTGTGAGGAGACATCTACAAAATATCGGTGGTTTAGCACATTGACTCCATGAAATGAGGAGGGTCTATCCCTAATTTATTTTTGAGGCTACTACACTCTTGTGAGCACAAAGAGTAGCAGGACTCAAAGGAGATGGTGCCTGGCTCAGAGTGATGGCTCTGAGCATCCCCAGCTCTGGGCAAGTCACCTCTGCAGCTGCATTGTCACCCCAGGGACCAGGATACAAGTGACAAAAGCCATCTCCCAGCTCTGATGGCATCTGCTGGTCCATGAAGATATCCTAAGTTCCTGAGATGCTTTTTTACCTTGGCACAGGGCACTGAGTGGAAGGAATGCAAAGTGTTGCAGCAGTTGCCACCAATTAACTGTCAAAAAACATGAATCTGCCATATTCCAAAAATTACAGTGGCAAGACAAGACAAGAAAAAATGTAGTTCTGCTTGTTCCCAGGGCTTTTACTTATACAGAAGACTTTCTAATTGAAAGGCAGAAACACATTTTTTCAGTACAAAAGCCTGCTCTTTTTAAAGACCCTTTTGAAGAGCTTTATTTATGAAGCGAAATAACATAAGATTTAGAATATAGTCATAAGAAAAAAAATGGGGGAAAAAAGAAAAAGGCAACACTGAAATTGCTACTCATTTATGGTTGTAACAAAAATTCAGTCCCATTCAAAAGTGAATCAAGATCCATACAAGGCTTCTCTCAGCGAGCCCTTGGGTTTCAAATAGATTAATGTACTTGTACTGAGCTTCCCAGAAGGACAAATCTCACCTTTGTGTGCATTGAAGCAGTTAAAGAAACAAAAATTATCGAGAAATGAAAACACTAAAAACCTTCAAATGCAGCAGGGGAAAAAAGTCATACCCACTTCCATTTCTGTTCATAAGCTCAGTGTTTCACCCAGAAATAAAACAACCTCCAAACAAAAGCTTGAAGCAACTTGCTAACCCTCCTGAGGTCTCACTGGACACCTCTAAATTAGATAACACCACTGATGAGTCTTTAATCCTTTGTGTCACTACAGGAGAAGATTGATGTGCTCACAGCAAGATGTTGGATCATTTGCCTGGACCATGGCATAGGTTATTCTCCTAACTCAGCCTGAAGGCCACTATAATTTATTTCTTTTCTTATACAAGTTGCATCTGATTTATTTACTTATTCACCTGAAGAAGTAAATATAAACACCAGGGTTGATATCTTTATAGCATCCTTCCCCCTGAAGAACCAGGTTCTCACTATATCAGGATACCCACTACTATGATAAACCCTTTCTGTGGTGAATTTATTACTTTGTCACAGCATGTTCTGTATTGAGTAGAACAGCTCCAAGTGAAACCAGTTCATTAGTCATCTACTCTGTGGCTTATGGGGGAAAGCTCTGGAATTACTAAAAATAAATACACACAAGGAATACCATTATTTCTCAGAGGCAGAGAAATTTCTGTTACCACACATCTTATCTGAGAAGATAAAGAATACAGGGAAATAATAAAGGGAATTCTTGATCATTAGAGTAATTTCATGAGGGTATCTAAAAATCAAAGCACAAAACTGAATTTCAGCCTTGCAAGGTTAATCATAGAAAACTCATCTACATGAAGCACACTGCCTGGTTTACTGCTGCTTTTTTCATTTTTTTCATAAAACAGTTTAAAGCTAGTTATTCATTTCATTGAACTTTTCATGGGGCTGTTCATCACGTTTTTACCATCGTGGCAAGTGACTAATGACCTTGAAAAAAAATAAAAAGTAGCCATATGAGCATTAGCAGAATAATATATACTACAGATAAAGGGGAGAATGTTCAGCTTCTGCTCAGTGAGGTATGCAGCTTGTTCGACAACGAATGATTTATAGGGAAAGCAACAGGAAACCTCATGATGGTTTTGAGATACAGAGCAGGCATAAGCAAAGCTGTGACTCAATGCAAGCAGAATCTCAGGCAGCCACCATGGAAATAGAGGTAATTAATATGTGCTCGTGCTTGAGCTCACCTAACCTGTACCCCTCTTATTTAATTCCTTGAACTCAGGGCCATCACGAATAACAAACTCTGCTGTGTCTTCTTCCCACAGACTGGGAAGAAATGGGAACAGCTACACAGGATTAAACTAAAGTCTTCTATTTTCCTTCCAGATGAAGGAGGAATTATTCCACAGCTGAAGGTGCAAGATTTCAGTGCTACAGGCTCCCAGTGCTGTGGCCTGTGCATGGACAGAGGCACGGAACTCTCACAATTTAGCAATTCTTCCCCCTGAAAAAAATATCCTAGTGTGTCAGGGAGTCATCTCTCAATCTCTTTAAAAGTTTCTGATGCTAGTTATTTCATTGCAGGTATTCTTACAAAAATAACAATGTTACCTTCCTGAAGTCTTTGTGGTGTGCAAAGGGGGTTTTAGTAATGGGTTCCTACAAATACGGGAGAGCTATGTGCAGAAAAGGGGGGAAAAAGGAAAAAACAATAAACACAAACTCATTAAAAGCAATGGCAGAAGGGCCCTGTATTCATTCTGTCAAGCCTCACCTCGACCATGCTTTAAAGCAATTTAAGAGTTGCCCAATTTGATTCCCTGTGCAGCCCCAGCAGATGACAACATGAAAACCTGAGACACCACAGGCAGCTGAAAGTGCCCAAGCAGTGTCCAGACAGACCCTGGTCAGGAGAACCCAATGGCTGGATTCAGGGAGGGGGAAACAAACAGAAGCAGAAAGAAATAGAATTTTTAAGGACATGTCTTTTAATCTTGTTTCTATTCACTTCAATACAGGAGCAAGAACAACTTTCTCTTTTAATTTTACAAGATTTCATAGGCAGATTAAAGTTTTTTCTGTAGTTATTTCCTCTGCATTTGATCTGGCTTATTTCTTTTAATATCAATGGAGTTAAAAGAGGATGCATGCCATCTATTTTATTTGGTTTAGTTTTTCCCAGTGCAACTTTTTACAAGAGCAATCAGCTCAAAGATAAAAGGCAACACTACAGTTCTGAGCTGGGAGAATTTCACATTTACTTAGCGATCCTAGAGGCTTTTTCAGTTTCAGACTTCAGCTTCAAACTCTTGCTTTTTGGTTGCAATCACAAAAATGCCACATGCAAAAGGAGTCTTTCCAGGTAAAAGTGTTTTGATGGACACTGTGTAACCACTGCACCCTGGAACAGCTTTGGAAATACAGGACACCATGCTAAGAGGTTGGGCACATATAGATTACTGAGCTGGAAAATTATTTTGGACCCAAAGTCTCTGTACTTCAATTTTATGGGTAATTAAACCTAATGTGTTGTCATTCAGAAAGCAATTAAATCCAATATCTAGAATGCAGTGTCCCCTTCCAGTGAGTGATGGGGAGGAAGTGACAGGATTGACTGTGCTGATGGATCATTTCTGGGAACCCCCCTCATGACCTTCGGTCCTCTCCTGGAAGGGAAACTGAGCAAAACAGGGAGGTGGAGCAAGAGGATATCCCTGGGGCTACACCTTGCACCCATTAGCAACTGTACCTCCAGGGAAGTGTGCTGGCTGACTCAGGGAGAGCTTGGAAAGGAGATTTCCCAAGCAATTAGACAGCTTTATCTGGATATTGCTTTACTAAAGAGACAGAAATAGCCAGAGGAGAGAGAGATCGAGGATGCAGCAACGATTTCCATTCTTTGGGGATTTCACATCAAACATACTGGGCACACTAGGGGTCTCTTCACTTTTTCTGTTGGCAGAAGACAGAAATTCAATCAGGCTAAAGGCACCCAAACCATCAATAAGGGTAACCCAGTCATTGCAAAACCACCTTGGCTGAGAGCCATGCTCAGCGTGAGGCTCTGAATCCTTACACACCACAAAGTGCCCAACCCTGGGCAGCCTCACAGCACTCCTGGTGTGACTGGGAGCAGGTCCCAGGCCATGCCCACAGCCCCAGGTGGATGTGAAGCAAAGCAGTGCACAACAGGGTTCCCCTGGACCCCCCAGACACCCTGCACAGCCCAACTGCACCGATGCTGCAGCAGCTGGGGTGTCCTCTCCAAGCAGAGGCGCTGCCTTGGGCTCCCTGAGCCCCATAAATTACACACGACCTGCAGTCCTTGGCCATACAAAAGGTCAGCTGTCCCCAAGCTCAGTGAAAGCCCTGAGTTGAGGCCTTCAGAAAAAAAAAGAGGCAAGCTTATGTCAGAGTACCCATTAATATCACAACATTTGTTTTAAATTCTGTGTTTAAGTATCATTAGGTTTAATAACAAGGGTGTGCTGAGACATAATTGTGATCAAAAGGTTCACCCAAGGTTAGAAAGAAAGTTGGTTGCAAAGTCACAAAACCAATCTAATCTCCTGCTGTGCGGACCTGTACTTTGGGAGGAAGATAATTGTTACTGAAGCTCACCAGTGGGTAGTCGCCATAAAGCAAAACTTAATAATTTACACTGTGAATAATGCCTATTTTTTTCAGTTTAACTGTGGAATGGGGAATGAGATCGGTAGGGAAAAACTAAAATAAATTAAACAAACAGTACCCTCGCAAATATTGCATCAAACCACATCTCAGAGATGCTGTTACAGTCATGCTGTAAACATGTTTTTTTTGACAGGAAAAGCTAACACCACAGTGGGATTTCTTTAAATATTTTTCTCTTCCTCTGTTATTTTTTATACCATTATTTGAATGCACCAGCTTTCTGCTTATTTCATGACTGGGCAGCTTAGTGATAAGCCAGGGCATTACAGATCTTTTCTCCATCTTTGAGAGCAGTGTGTAATATCATTAGATTTACAGGGTTTGCTTTGGCAGTGGATGTTCAGTGGACAGGCTGGTCCCCCACCACAGAGACAGGATCAGCTCTGAATAAGCAAGATAGAAGAGCAACATTAGCAGAAACCTATTATCTCTGTTCAATTTTCCCAAAGAGCAACCAAGGCATCTTCTGCAACGGAGAATAAATGAATATATTTATTGTCTGATAGAAATTAGTAAGCTGCTTTAACACATGCCTGCTCTGGCACGTTTTCTCACCGATTACAGCACAAGGTAGCTTCAGGTGGTGAGCAGAGAAGGGCTGGTGACAGCCTCAGCCACAGACTCCCAAGGACCTGGCTTGAAGAACAAGAGGACGAAGCTACAAACCCTGGCATCGCTACTGGGGGAGTCAGTATTTAGTGTGCAACTCAGATTTCCACAAACAAAACATAAAAACCACAGTCCTGTTCCTCTGCCTGCTTACAAGCTCACCTCCCCCTTTCGAGCTGGCAATGCCACATTGTCCCTGCCCCAGCTGTTTTGGGCCAGTTGTTTCTGAAACAGAAAGGCAGCACATTCACAGCAACATCAGCCCATCCTGGGCACTTCTGGAAGGTGAACTTTCCTGAAATGCCAGGCTTGCAGTCTGTTGTACTGCCTGGCTAATTTTATACCTTTGCCCATCCAAGAGGATATGGACAGCATATGAGGTCTGTTAATGGCTCATATTTCTGCATCAGGTCCTCCTGAGCTGCTCCACAGTCTGGCAGTGATGTGTGACACATCAGGAATTTCCCAGTTTGTTGACTGTCACAGGTTTGCTTTCACCTCCCTGGAAAATCAGTCCCTGGAGTCGAAAGCCAGATTTTCACTCTCTACTTCAATGCCTCTGTTCAGCATGTGCAGGTTAATGATGGTGTGTAATAATCAATAAACAGCTCCTGGCTTTCAGCTGATGGTGCATTACTGCCAGGTCGGAACAGGAAGGTGAGCCATGCAATTGCTGCTTGCTGGGGAAGGCTCTCTCGAGGCAAACATAACCCCTCACAGCTCCCTTGCTTGTCCTGCTGGTGTCATTACCACTCTCCTCAGTCTCTGCTGTCAGCACATTGCTGTGTTCTGGAATTAGAAGGCTGACAGTGATGGTTTTAATGACATGCAAACAGGCAGCGTTTCGGTGAGTTCCAATAACTACGTGCCAGCATAAAAGCTGCTGCTTCTAAGTGAGGGAGGCAGATCCCAGAAAGCTTTATGCTTACAAAACCCAGTGTCCACATGAATTTGAGTCAGGACCAAGCTGAAGCCTTTGGCAGGAGAGCACTGCTCACCCAGCACAGGTCTGTGGTGCTCATGCTGCAGGGTTCAGAGGTTGCTTTCTCCTTGTAACCTGCCAACCTCATTTGGCCTGCTAATACCAAAGGTTTAAAGTGAAGGAAAAATGCTTTTTTAGTAAAAGAAGGAACCAAATATCAAAATGAAGCATCCTCCCAGCTTCAGAAGATAGCAAAGGAAATTATTTAAGATTTCATTATGCTTTCCTTGGCTATTTCATATCTGCACCCGACAGCAAGTGACAACCATCCACACTGTCAGACTTCTTTCCATCATGCAGAAGGACAGAAGAAATCACTCACTGACATCTTGAGGTTGCAAAGACAGAAAGAGGGGACATGAAGGGGTTTAGCATTGAATGAGCCAAGTACCTAAATCCATTTAACTCATAACTTCCAAACAATTTACACTTGACTCAAGCAAGGAAGCAGGGACACATTGGATACCAAAACAAAACCCAAAAACTTTCAGGCTTTAGCTCCTCAAGATATGTCATCATTCAGTACCTACATAATCCACCCCATCTAGTTTATTTTCACAGGTGTGCTCTGGAGGTGGCATGAGCACCCAAAAGAGAAACCATCTGAAATGAGCTCCCTGCAAGGACAGGCAGGCAGAGCCTGGGCCTCCTCTGCATGGTCCCAAGACCCACCCGGAAAAAATGCAGTCACCCCACGCTCCAAGGGGTGGCTTTAAGCTCTGAAACAGGCAGGATGCAGCAACCCCTCTTCACAAAGGCAGCCAGCAATAGCCCCCCTCCATGTGGGCAAGCAGCTCCCATCTCCCTGCAGCGCTGCTCCAGGGAGCAGCACATCCCAGATCCGGCCCCACAGGTTCAGCAGTGCCCACACTGCACAGTGCTCAATCACTTTTTGTGATTTGTGCTGAGGAGTTCTCAGGGGCTCCTCTGCCTCTGCCACGGCCTGTGCTGCGGCTGTCACTGGCTGTGATGGCACCAGCTGGGTGACAAACCTGATTGCAGCTGTCACATCTGCTTCCAGGACCTGCCACTTGGTGCCTGGTCCAACACAGACTGAGGCATTTGCTTCTGGAAATTGCAGAACTTTGTACCTCAGTGGGGGGAAGAGCCCAAGGAAAGAGAGATAAGCAGCTGGGGTGGTGGAGGTTGGTTTTATTTCAGATCCTCACCCACTGAGAAGGGGTCCAGGCACCACAAAGACTGACCAACCATCTCAGCAAGAGCCAGGTGGAGCAGCAGAGTCTGCAAACCACTCTGGATGAAACAACAGCATGAAGTCTGTGCCTGAGGATGCAGCTCCAAGACAGGCAGAGGAAACACCAGTCCAAATCTGCTACTTGCTGCTTTGGACTCCAGATGTTTTTACCCTTACTGAGAACACTTGGTCTTACTTGAATAGCAACATGCTTGAAATCACCTCTCTGTTACAAGCTAAATTGTCAGTATTCAGTATGTCAGTAGGCTGAGTGTTTTTCCTTTTTTTTAATGAAAAAAAATAAATAAAATTTTTAAAAAACCCACCAAAAAAAACCCAAACCCAAACAAACAAACCCCACACCACTTGAAATCCCTGTACAAATTTGCAGCTTCTGCCAAGCTTTGTAGAGAAGATGATGTGATGCAGCTAGAGAAGGTGAGGAAGCACAGAGGATTCCCATACTGTTTACCCTCACACAATAAGGAACAATCACAGCAACTCAGTAGCTTTGATGAAATGAATCTCACACCTTAGGTTAGCATGGAGTGAATGGCTGCTCCCAAGTCTCTCATGCCAGTGCAATGAACCTGGGATGAAGAGGCATTGCTGAGATGCACTGAGACAAGGAGAATTTTTGTTGCAGCTTCTGCTAAAAAAATTAACAGAAATAGCTTGGGAATGCTACAGAATAAGGCCAACATTTCCTGCATTTATTTTACCCTCAGAAAAAATAAAAATACAAAAAGCAAACAAAACAACAACCCAGCTGAAATACATGTCAACATTTCCTCTCAGTTACTAAGGCTTCTTCTGCAAACTAGATTCAGCAAGTGGCATTAAGCCCATTCCAGAGCAGATAACTGCACTACAAACCACTACCCTGGAGGTGAGAAAAGCCATAGCCCATTCCAGCGTTAGGTGCCCTGTGCTGAACAGTCCCACAGCCATTAAAGTGTCATGTTAGGGAACACACAGTATTTTCCTACAAGAGTTATGCTATGCCATAAATTATCTTTAAAATATCAAAGAAAGACACACCAAAAAAAAAAAAAAAAAGCAGACTTCATCCTTGGAGGGGAATACAGTCAGACTGACTCCAGGGCAGAAGCAGAGCAAGCAGCAAGCCACACTCCTGATCACTAATTCTTGATTAAAGTTCTCTCTGTTTGTGGACGTGGGACTCCAGTCCATTCAACCACCACCATTTGGTTTTAGACAAAGTGAAGAATTCAGGGGAAATGATAAATTTGTTTAAAAAAAAAAAGAACATGAATGGCAAGAGCTGAACTGCTCCCAGTTCCCTCAGCAGACAGGGACCAGCCCTTACTTTGTTTCTGCCAGGTGAGAGGGGGGCCTGGTGACTTCATTGACTCAACAACCAAGATCCTTTCATCCTGTGGCATACCCCAAGCCTTTGCTGCAGCCAGAATGGTCTTATTTGGAGCCCCAGGATGTGGCATTACTCAATTTTAGGGTTCATGATTCCAGACCCAGCTCAGGAGATCCACCACCAGGTCTGTGTGCAGAGGGGTCACATACTGACGTGCTGGTCAGAGTGGGTTTGAATGTGACAAGACAGATGCAAGCCCTGACCTATTAATGGAGCTGAAGTGAACAAAACAGGGTTCTGCAACCCACACTCCATGGACAGACAACTCTCCAAAGGGCTCTTTGCATCCTGTGCTTCCTCCATCAGCAGAAATCCCTCCTAGCAAAGCTTCCATCCGAGGAAGATTTCTGAAAGATGGAAATGGGTCATCTTCTCTCCCAAACACTCACATCTTTCCTGCTCTGGGGAAGCACTTAAAAGGTGACAAATGTTTTGTTGCCAAGTGCTGCAGAGGCCCCATGGAACTTGTCTTCTGACACCTCTGCTGGTAAAGGAGTGAGTGCCATAACAACATGACAAGGGATTTAAAAAATTAAGTCTCCCCAGACATTCCCTGGGGGTGCTTTTGCTACAACAGGCAGACTTAGCAGCACTGTTGCTTGTGAGATGCCACATTCCTACATTTCCTTGTTTTACAAGAAATGGATTTCTCCTCTTATTTAAACTTTAATGTGACAAAAGGAAGGGGCACTGCAGTAGTGCTGGGATCCATTTTTTTTAGACACCACCTTGTGCATACAAGGTTGCCTGTGGTAGAGCATTCACCTTGCTCCTGGACTTGCCTTTGCATGACCAGTCATTCAGATCAGAATTAAAATCCCTTTCAGAAGGAATAGCCAGAGTGAGAAGGTTTTTCCTGTGAAATTTTCATGCTGGAAAGTGCTAGGAAGGGAAACAAAGTTAGAGGGGGTGGACAAGGCAGGTCATTGAAGCAGAATGGGACAGGCCACGTTTCAAACATCTTGGCTCTTCCTTCCCAGGGGTTTGAGACATGGGAAGGCTGCTCAAGACATGTAGGAGCCCTTCAGGGACAGCCCACAGCTCGTCTCAGCCTCCAGCAGCCAAAGCTGTGTTATCAATGGCTGTCTCCTCACTTCCAGTACCTGCTGCTGTAAATCATAGCCCAGAGCAATGCTTAAGAGAAAGCATCTAAATCACAAAATAAAACAGGTCAGAGCTGCAATTATGATCAGTGAAGCAGTCATCAGTATGTTGTGCATAATTAAAATGACTGTAGGACTTCTCTATAAATACCAGCCAGAAAAGTGTCTCTTTGTGTGTGGGCATAAAAATGAGATGCAGGAAACAGCCTGCTCTGATGTGACAACACGACCTTGGAACAACTTTGTTGCCTCCACACCAGAGTAATTACACTGTTGAAATGTCTGATTGTGTCCCTCTTGCCATCAGCAGCAACCAAGGCTTTGCAGCAATAAATGTGGAGCGAGTAACAGTTCAATAAAGATCCACAGATAGACTCGTTTTGCAGGGGCTGCTGCTCCTTGAAGTTCTCTAAAGCTGCAGTTCCAAGATCAGAGGCTTTAGTTTTCTCCTTTAAAAGTCTGAACTCAGCTTGGAGATGAAATCTACTCAAGATGATAAATGGATACCATGCAATGCTTGTCTTACACACGTCTTTAAATATTTTACTTACTGCTCATCAATCTTCCCCATCTATGCAGCATTCTTAACTACTTTGCAGTAAGAAATCCGATCCCTCCGGGGAATTTGGGAAGCAAAATACATTCCCAATCTTCAAAATGCTCTGATGACAGGAAATATGGAAATGTTAAATGGAGAGTGGTGCTAAAGCAGAGAGTTGCTCCAGACAACTTTGTTGTCGCCACACTGAGCCGTGGGGCAAGGGCTGGCCCTGGCTGGACCCACGGGTCAGGGGCAAATCCACATGCTGCATTTTGGACCTTGTGAGTCCCAATATTCCCAGTTTCACTGGCAGCAACTCAGAACCACAAGTCAAGTCTGAAATGCTGTAGAAGGCAGGCCCCACATCTGAGCAGGTGAATAGCATCACTGTTAATGAGCAGCACAAAAGGATTCTTTCCATTAGCACAGAGAAAAACCAGAAGTTTGGCAAGTGACAACAGAGGAGGTATGTTTTTATTCAGAGCTATTTCAAAACACAAATACTTCAATCAATAATCACTCACCTCCCATTCAATACCCCAGTAATCCCCTTTTGTCCGGCATAATGC
This sequence comes from Anthoscopus minutus, assembly GCA_013399455.1. Classification (NCBI taxonomy): domain Eukaryota; kingdom Metazoa; phylum Chordata; class Aves; order Passeriformes; family Paridae; genus Anthoscopus; species Anthoscopus minutus. The sequence goes on from VWYI01013654.1 coordinate 238,642, forward strand.
CTAGACACAATTTTATTGACCCAGCAGTATTCTCCTAGGACGCACCATTCTTTGACTGCTAATGACCAGTGGCTACATTTCTCCCTGCAGCCAAGTATTTATCAGGCAGAAGGCAAATATGGGATTCATTGATGCATAAAACATTGCAGATAAATAATAATGAAAGACCTCTGCATCATTCTTGTCAATGTGCTGAGAAGATTTGCTTAATGCACAGAGGTTTGGGGTGGGGGGTGGGGAATAATCCAAAGTGCTCATCTGCAGGAACAGATATTGAGGCAAAAACTCACTCAGGTGCTGAAGAGACTTTTCCACCAAGACCAGATTATTAGCACTGTGAAATACACAGCTTGATCTTGTGTCCAAAAATGCAACATCACCACATGCTCCAAGAGAAATGCTCTAAACCGTCTCACAACCCAAGGAATGGTTATAAAATGTACATTGAGATTGGGGAAAAATTATGGGATTTAATAAATTAAGGGCTATACTTCTGAACTTTTCACAAGCTGAATGAGTAAAAGAGTACTGCATAAATTCGTTCATATATATTATTTTCTATATGAAATATTAATATGCTGGACAGCAATCAAAAGTCATGAATTAAACAAAGTAAAAGCCTGCAATGAAATGAACTGGAACACTGTGAAAAACAGGAAAAACAAGCAAGTTGTCATTCTCAAATCAGTCAAATATAGATCTTCTTTACAAAGAATAATAGTGCATCCAAAATGGTCATTTCCTTAAAATAACCTATATAAAGTACTAAAGGAGAGTCACATAATACATGGCACTGTCTCAACTCTGTCAGGTCACCATTTTCTTTTTAAGCTGTTATACTGCTTGAGCTTCTGCTGGGAATTCTCCCTAATAAATTTCCTTTATATGTCACTTTTCAGAACTGACATTTGAGGGATGCTATGAAAAGATTTGGAGATCCTCTGGAATATCTAGGTGGAGCTGGTAACCCTGAGCAGGCAGGAGCACGGCAGCTCCCTGGGAGATCCCCACTTACAGATCAGTGGTTTTGGTGCAGGACAGGAGCCAGGGAGTCTCAGGAGCCACTGGGACACAAAAGAACTCCAGGTTCAGATCCTCTCATGCTCTGGGAACACACAGAGCAGGCAGCACAACCTGTGTGCAGCATCTCAGCACCACCCACCCAGTGGGGACAGACTTATAACAGAAGAGGGGAAAAAAAGCCACCTTGCAAAACAACAGGCCAAAGCCTCTGTAACCCAGTGCTGTGCTAAATAAAGTGGAAGAAGTGCTCTGAAATCCCAGCCTTGGCACAGCTCATGGAGCAGCCTGGTCCAGCCTGGCAGCACTTTCTGCATTTTACCAGGTCACCCATCTCCTGCTGCTCAAACTCAGAGAAAACTGGCATCTGTCTGTTAATACATTGCTCTGTCAGAGCCTGCTAGGTGCCCATCTGCCCTTCTCCACATCCCTCACCCTCGCAGGAGACGAACTCCATTCAAGGCAAGTAACATAAAGAAAGCTCATTTCCTCTGAACTTATTTACAAGTTTTACCATTAAACTTGCCCACATTATGCAAGCAGCTTGCAATCTTCCCTAATTCTCTGACTTTAATTATATAATTGAACAACCTAAAAACTCATTTTTTCCAGGAAACATTAAACATTACCATCTTAATGAAATTCTTAATGAAACCGTCCTCCCTGCATGCAAATGACTGGCACTGGATTTGCTTATCACACTGATAGACAAAAGGACAAATGCCCTTCCTTTTGTCAATCATCAGGAGTGACAGCCTTTCCTGAGGACACTCCTCCTGGATGGTTGGATAAGGCTGACACAATCACACAGGAGGAAGGCATCGCCAGGAAGGGCGAGGAAGCAGCCAGGAACTGTCAGTAAATGGGAATAAACCAACAGATATGCAGTCAAGGCAAACATTTTTCCTTAAGCTCAGCTGATTTCCAAGGGGCTCTGCATCAGCTGAGTTGTAACACACAGGGTGGGAAGAGCTGGAGAGGTGAGTCAGGGTGTCAGCAGGCTCCTGTTGCAGCCATGTTTTCCATAAGGAAAAAACTGTGGGACATTTTAGACACCTGACTGTTTTAATCTGTTTCAAGACACATGGCTCAGCCTTCCCCACCTCCAACACCCTCCTTGTGTTGCCTTTGTCTCAGGGAGACTCTTGGCTCCAGCTCCACTGCTGCAGACATGGTACACTCACCAAAAAACAAGAAACCACCTGGGAAGGAGCCGTGCCAGTGGCTGGGAACACTTGTCCTTCCCCGTGCAGCTGGGCATGCCCGTCGTGCCATGGCACAGAGGGATGCTGCTGTATCAAGCAGCAGCTGGACTGCTGGGACCCAAGATACCTGCCAGGGTGAAACCTCCAGAAAAAGCTGCAAGAGAGCAGGAGGGAAATAGAAACCAGCACTGATCTCTCATTGCCTCGCTCACCTCACCCACCAAGTTGCCAGTCCTTTGTACTAAACAAAGTAGGAGTGTACTAAACTGCAGAGGAGAGGAGCATTGTCCCCTGCCAGGGGTGTGGAGGTATCTTTTTGGACCCAGGTCCTCTTCTGGTGCCTGGCTGCTGCTGCTGCTCTTCACAGCAGACTTTAGAGGCATTGGTCAAGCCATCACTCCAAATAATTTGATTTACAGGCTACGGCACTGTTTTCCCAAAGCAGACCCATTCTGCTCCCTTCCAGCCTTTTCTTGCAGGGTATTTTTATGCCTCCAAGTTCTTGTGCAGTACCAAGGCTCTACCCAGCTGAGGAAATTTTTGTCACGAATACTTCAGGTGCATCCTTTCCTTCACTGTCACTTTGAGACCTCCAGTTCTTGTTTTTGATACCAGTTCAAAGACACCACAAATGTCTTTCATTTCTATTCCCATCAAAAACACGTGTAGTTCAAAGACACGACCTTGGTGTCTGCTTCTGCAAACAACACTGGCCTCAGTGCTACACCAAAATCCATGTCACTGAATCAGCTTGCTCAAGCCTCTTCTAAATCTAATTCTTTCTAAATCTAATTCCCACAGATAAAGAGCAGAATAGTTTTATTCAATAAGCATTAATTAGTTCTTTTTTTCTCCACTCTCTTGCTTCACTGCACTTACACCGTCCTACCCCTTTGGCCCACAGGTACATCTCACCCTGCTGCAGCTCCCAAAATGTCCTGGTGATTTGTTGACAAGAACACTCAAGCCCCAGGTGCCTTTCCCAATTTTACACTCAGTTCTGCAATTATGTAATAGGTGGTCATAGCAAACTTCAAAACAAACAGAGATAGCTGTGATTAGTAATTCAGAGGGAAATAAGGAAAAAGCAAAGAGGTGTTGGTGTCATGGCACTACCCTAACCAGAAGGACTGGGAGGGAATATTGCAAGAGTTTAAGATCCAGCAGAACTTTGGAGATGGGGATCTGAACCTGAACCCTGTGTGGCCTCCACTAAGACCATTCTTCTCCTCAGATTCCTGCTGCTGTCAGCTCAATGTCTGGCAGCTTTAAAGGCATTTGGTCAAACTGGTCTTTTCCATTTCAAGTCTAAAAAATATAAGTATTTTTGAGTCAGCTACAAATTTATGACAAGGTAATTGCTTAGTATCATTAGGAGATTAAAGAATTAATTTTATTTAGGTCATACATGTAATCCAGGTGTATTTCTTATGATAGTTTGAAGAAAATTGTTAAGGAGCCTTGATTTGACAAGCTCTCACCACCAGTCTTGATTTCTCAACTAAAAAGAATCAGCCAAGTTTTCTCCACAGTTACAAATAAGTTGTGTTTTCTAGCTCTCTATCTTTCCTTAAAGTACTACAGCCCTGCCAGCACCAGAAAATTATCAGTGTCCGGAGCAGAAATGCTTTTTAAAGCTCAGGTAGGCAAAGAGGTTCTTGATGCCATGACAGCTCATGATCCTAAAGAACCACAGGAATAACCTAACTCACAATTAACAGTCTTGGTGCTCGAACAATCCAGCTGAAACCAACTGATATATTTGTCCAGTACAGTAAGAAAACATCCACAAAGCACAGGGGATCAAAACATGGCCATTGAGACCCAAATCAACTCATTAAAAAAAATAAATGGGAGCAATTCCATTGACCTCAGGGGGAATTCAATCCAGTGTACAGCTTATAAAGCACTTTCACCAAGTGCCTTTTGTTCAAGGCTCTTAACAGCAGAGGTGCGTCATTATTTGTTATAACCCCAGAACCTTCCCCTGGTCTGGTTTGTTTTTCACTCTATGATTCATTCCAGTCTCTCAGAGTATTCCCCAGCTGTGCATTTTTGTCCCTGGCATTGTTTTCTGTCCTTAGCATCCCAAATGCTGTATTCCTCAGCAATTATTTACAGAAGGGACTCATCCAGCCCCAGATCTGTGCCCCCAGCCTTATGTCAGTGCAGCTCCAGATGTTTGTCTCCCAGGGATTCAATCACCTTTCTGCTTACAGGCTGCAGCTCAACATTCCTGACAGCTCATTGTCTCTGCAGGAGCAGAGCTCCATCTTCCCACATGGAAGCATGGAAGATTTCCACTTAGCCCCCACAACAGCCATTTGCACATGGAAGCATGGATTCTAAAATGGGAGTCCCCAAAAATCTCCTTTTTCAGGCTATCAAATCTAGGACAACACTGAAATCCTATTTTACTCTGATATAAAATTTGGCTCTTTAGTCATCCCAATAGAAAACCCTCTTGGTTTTTTTTTATTACCTGTATCATGGTAGCATTTGTGATGACAAAAAGCAACTCTAAGTGCTCAGATCACACATGCTTGGACATATGAGCCCAAAACCAAACACTATCCCCAAACCAAAGCTCTATCCCATTTGGTACACAGACTTCTGTCTGACTTGGTTTCCTCTATCACCTTTTCTCTTTCCTCTATGATCTTTTCCCTTTTTCGCCTTTCCTCTTTCCTCTATCGCCTCTTATCCTTTCTTTCCTCTATCACCTTTTCTCTTTCCTTTCCTCTCTATTCTCAATTTGTAGAAGAAATAATTTTCCAGGGGGGAAATGTGCAGGGACAGGGGAAGGGACCCTTCAGCAGTGGGAAGGGGAGGGCAGTCAGATGTAACCCTGAAAACTACAAGCCTTCTGATGTTTTCTGAAGTTTCCTGATGTTTTCATAATTATAATCCACTTTCCCATGAATATACCATAAACAACTTGTTTTTCTACATACAATGATCTCTTCACAGGAGATCATTTTGATAAACTTTTCAATTGACCAGTGGAATTGGAGAAGAAATCACCTTATTCTCCAATCCCTGGTCATAGTTCAAAATCTATATATGTAGATGAAATCAAAATAAAGTATTCATTCTTTCTTTCATACACGAGTTGAAGAAATACTGTGTTCTTTTTGTGTCCTATAACAACAGCCAGATACTTTGGATATGCACCAGAAGTGCTGACTCTGCTCCTGAAAAACAGCAGCAGCCTCCTGGTCACATTCCATGGCCCGGAGCAGGAAGGATGCCCTTTCCAAAGGAGGGATATTGATTGCAAGGAGCCATCCCACCACCACCCCCTGCCAAGAGGTCACTGCAAAACTTCCCCTCCTCTCACTCACATCCATCTTGTTGACTCTGTGGAGATTCTGCAGATTAGAGCAAAGCAACTGAATTATTCCAGCTAATGAGAACGTAATGTTTCATCACCAACTTCCTCAGTCACTTAAATCTATCCTTATCTAATTAATTTTGCAAAACAAAAAGTGACTAGGCAAATAAACTCCACAATGTGACAGCTGTAGCATTATGAGTTACTGTTCGGTCAGCAAACAGACCAAGAGAGTGTAAGGGGAAAAAGAGAAAAGGATGAAGAAATTACTCAATGACGATCAACTTTAAACCACTGCAAAATTTGAGGAGGGCAAAACCCACTTTAGCTCTGTGAAAGTGTCACCACTGCCATCCTGCTATTGAAAGGCACAGAGGCTTATGAGTGGCAAACGAAACAGAGCCGAGCTGCTCAGAGCTAAGGCAGCCACAGCCCATCTCAGAAAAGCAAAATTAAACAACATTAGCAATGACCCATTTCCTCACTCAGCAGGGGCCAGCCGAGCTAATCTGGCACCGGAGGAAACACGCTGAGGGCTTTCCCACACAGAGATTGCTCTCTGCCAACACTTCCACTAATCCACCTTGCCCCAAAATGGTTGACCATTTCTGTTTAAAGAAATAAGTGGGGATTAAGAGGAGGAAGCCTGGAATCCAGCTGTATTGAAATCAAACTGGCAGGGAAGGAGAACTGCTGAGAAAGAGGGATTTGCTCTGGGAAGAGCTACAGAGCTGCTGTGGGATGGGGGTTGTACAGAGGGTGTAGCTGTCACACCCCACTGATGCCCTCACTAGCATGGGAGAATGTTCATTTCTGGGGGTTTATATTTGTTTTTTTTTTCTTTTTTAAGTACAAAAATGAGTTCCCTGCCTGTTCACCTCCAAGGGAATAAGCTCAAATATAACTTTGGCCACACAGACAGACCCTTCACTTGTGCTGCAGGTGTTTTCACTTAAGTAATCTAAACTGCAGTGACAGCAAGGTTGGACTCGATGATCTTAAAGGTCTTTTCCAACCTAAACAATTTTATGATTCTATGACAGCTGCTGTAAGTGTTTGCTCCCATCCTCTCCCCTCATCACACTTTCACTTACTTTGCCTGTATCTACAGACATTTGTATTCTCTTTGCTACCAATTCCATTTGCCTACTCTTTCCTTTAAAAAAAAAAAAGGAAAGCAGCCCCTCTGCTGATGCCTCCTGGCAGAGATCTTTGACTGCAATCAGAGCAATCCTCATTTATTCCAGCTGAGGATCTGACCCCAGGACTTCCAGTGCTTGAGCTGTAATAGAAGTAGAATCAGACCAGGCCATTACATGTTTGGGAGAAATCCAAGACACTTTCAGGTGCTGCAGAAAGCAGTGCCAGCAATTCTGCAATTTGTAAGGATATTTTTTCCCCCTCATCTGAATCAAACAGGGATGATCAGTGCAATGGGTAGGGCACACAGAGATCTCATCCAGGCACTCTTTTGATTATCAAACATGCCAAGATCTGCCACAAGGTTTAGTTGCAAAGTGAAGAGCTCAGGGACATGCATCAGCCATTTTACAATTCAAGACTTACATTTCTGGCTTTTTTTGTTTTCAGTCCAAAAAGCAAGAGACCCCCTAAATCAGACAGTCTGGTGTGGTATTGCTGCAAGGGCCACGACCCTCAATATGTGCCACTTCTGGCAAACAGAGCCATCTTCACATCCAAATTGGGACAATTTAGCAAAATATGAAAGGAAGTTCAAACTACACAAAAAATCCAATCAAAGCAAACAACTGACACAAGGGACTGGTCACATTTTATACCCAAGCATCCAAAGAGAAGTTGATTTTTATTCTCCCTTTCCTCCTTCAGACTGAACAATTTTATAATGTTTTTTCCTACTTCTCCACAGCAAAGATAGTCCAAGATGAGACAAAGGACAGACACCAGACACTCCCAGGTTATATCTTGAACCACCACATTTTCAATAAGAACATGTAGTAGTTACATTCACAACTCTAAAGCGCTGCCTTCTTCAGTACACATGGTCCAGTCCACAGGAGGCTATTGTACAAATCTTTGGGGACAATAATGATAATCTTTCCCAAATCTTCCCCAGTCAGGCCTGGATAAGGGACAGGGTGCATTCTGCTTAACCTGGAATACTAAAGCAGAACTACCAGTTCCTTTCTACCTGGCCGCTCTCTCTAGAACAGACCACTCCTATTTGCTTAATAAAGTGTTTTGCAAGACAAACCAAGAGCATCACAGGGTGACAGTGACACAAAAGCCACCCTCAGCCCAAGAGCTGTACCAATATGTCACTGTACACATGGACCAGCAAAGAGGCTGACCCTGCACACACCGACAGCAGTTCTTCCTTGCAGGAGGAGAACTCAGCCAAAGCCTGACAAACACAATTAACAGGTGAGGAAAAACACATCCAAGAACAAACATGTTTATTTGTACAGTTATTTTTACACCAGGATGATGCATTCTGGCATAAGTTGCCGTGCCCTCCATTTCTGTCCCTCCAGCACTCTGCCAGTCTCCCAGGAAGGCCGGGAAAAGGAATGTGGCTCTTCTAAGCAATCTCATTTCTTTCTTGGTTTGTCTTTCTCTGCTAATGTCTGGGGTTAACTAATTGAATTTAAGTTGCTTAATTGAAACATCTTGAGTTAACTAATTGAATTCAAGTTGAGACATGTTATATGCAGTGCTTGTTTCTGATGCAGCAGGAAGGGGGAAAATCCCCAAATAGTGCATGTCAGAGCCCTCTGCATTTGCTGCCAGAGCATTTCCTACTTTGACATGGATTAGGATCATCAGAACAATATTGTGGAGACTATTCAAATTTCTAACCAAGAAGGAGAGAGAAGATACCCCTTTTGTACAACAACATTTCTGTAAATTTTGTTTAGCTTGCGTGGGATACAGTTAATTACAGTAATCTATCAAACTGGCACAAGGTAGTATTCACACACAAAGTTTTTCCTGCAGTCAGAATCCTTAGTTTTATATGAGACTGGTTTGTGCTAATTGAATTTTCACTTGGGTAGATAAAATCTTTAACAACTCTGGAATAACTAAGTGCTCTTTGTTCAATGATGTGGATCAGAATGATTTACAGCACCTTTCACATAATCATGCTAATTTTGCTTTCATATGATTAATTAAAACAATATGTTCTTTCTTTGTAAAATAGAATTAGTGCACCCAAGGAGACAGGTTTTATTGCAAACTTCTTTTTCTGGTAATAAAAGCAATTTTCACACACCACCTTTTTGGCAAAGCTAAATAAACATGCTTAAGTGGGCAAGGAAACTGCAGCTGGGGTCAGATCCTTCTGTGAAATGCCACCAACAGGGTTTGCAGGTTGCACCAGGGGTGGCTCAGCCCCAGTGCTGTGAAGCAGAGCATGGCCAGCAGGAAGCTTTTGGGATCTCCAGGCCAAAGCCCCTTCCCACTGCCAGTTTCCTGTAGACCACCTCTCTCCCATCACAGCTAGAGCCAAACTGAAGGGCACTCCTGTAAGAGCACAGAAACTCAAATGCCGAAATGGATGGTGCTCGTGGTGCAAGCCCTGGATCCAGCACATGCCAGTGGAGCAGGACCCAGGTCACAGCTCACATCTGACTGCAATGGTCACGCCAAGCCTGACCTGGGGATGGTCAGAGGGAACTGGACACTGCTCTGTGTGTTGGCTGCCAACTTCACACTGTCCCTTCCAGTTTGCATTACTCTGCCGTGGCAGGATTATTTAGGTCTTCTCCTTGAGGTAAATACTGATGAAATACCCCAGATAATGAGAACTGTTAGAGGAGAATGGTGAAGTGGATCCCGTGGGGGACTCTGGAGGGGAGGCAGGTGCTCTGGCTGGTGGCAAAAAGTGAAGAGGGAACCTCAAGAGATGCTGTAATGGCACCAGAGGGGTAATTGTGCAACCTGATCCATGAGAATGTAGATTCACAACCATCATTACAATTAATAGCAACCATGTGGTTGGCTAAACTCCCCACAAAGAGCTCTCAGTATTTACCTCCAAGGACTCCCTCCTGCCTTATTTCACTTCAAGTCTGCACCAGAAAGGTTACCCAACCCAAAGATTCAAACACACTAAGGTATCACAACACATGCCTGGATCCAAGCATGCTTTACTGCATGAAACCGTGAAGGAAATCATATAGTGCTAGCTTTCATAAACCAATTTTAAAAATTCACAGTAAGAAGTTTATTTTCATCTGTCAATCCAAGATCTCAAGTCACTTTGCCTGAAGCATCCATGTGCACCAGCAAAAAGAAACCCCTCAACTGTCAAATGTCACATTTCAAGTAGTTTACCCACCAACCAAAGCACAGAGAAACCTGCATAGAGGCATAAATACAAGAAGAGTAAAGATCAGTCAAGATCAATCATTTGCATGGCAAAAAAAGAAGAAGAAAATCAACACTGGACAGATCAAAATAGAATATATCCAGTACTTGAATCTAATCCCAATGCTAAAACATGCTGAGCAGAAAATGGAATATTTTTAGGAAAGAAACTGAAAAATTTAGGCACTAAATAGAGACAGCCCATCAGCAGGTAAAAGAACTCTAGAAATCAGTCAAGTTTAGGGCAAGCTGAGTATAGGTGGAACAAGCACATCCACTGGTGCAAGGAAAAAGGAGCACTCCCAAAGAGCCTAGAAAAGGCAGCTTCTCAGGAAAGCAGGGCAGTTGATATGCACACTGAAATGAAGATACTTAAACCCGGAAAAAACTGATGCAGAACAAGCCAGGAAAAAGAAATAAAGGGAAAAGTTTTTTGCACCTATATTTTTCTGTCCCAATCAAAGAGTTTTCAAGTGCTGTCTGATTGAAGAACCTTCACTACACCCTCTGCTGTAACCATCTCCACATCTCAGCTTGCATTCTCCAGCAGGAAGGAGGGTGCATGGTTATTGGGAAAATTCCTGCTGCTGCAAATAACTCCTTGTGCACACGGTTGTCTCCAGGGCAGGGGATGAGCAAACCAGCAAACTGCATGTGACAGGCAACCTACTGCACTTCATGGCAAAGCCCAGGATGCAGTTTGACTACAGTCCTACCAGGCTCTAATTTAGGTGTCATGACTGCTTCTCTTCAGTGCCTGATGCACAAAGAGGAGCCCTGGCTTGTTCCTGGTCTTAACCTCTCTGTGCTCCCTGCAGCTTATGTGATACAGCAGCTGTGGCAGCCAAGGGAGCTGCCCTTAGGTCATGTGTCCTCAGTGACACTGTATGAAATAAAAATTCCACCTAGAAAAGCAAGGAGAGAACAGACTAATGGGCTGCTCCTGGCTCAGGGTGGTCTGGACAGCACCAGTGGTCAGACAGTGTGGTCAGTCTGTCCAGCCTCTCTCTGCATCCATCAGTCCTGTTGGAGCCTGAGCAGGTGGGAGCCACACTCTGCTGACACCTCCTCCTGTGACTGGCATTTCCCACTGCTGTAAAATTAATTTGATGACTGAATTAAACTAATAATTGTTTCATTTACAAATATGGTCTCTGAGTGTGTTTGACTTAGAGCATGTTTCTCTTGGGATGTGTCAGGGAGATCCAGCTGCATTACTTATGGAATCTGGGCTAATTTAATTACTTTTTGATGGAAAGTGCACGATTTTGCAGACGGTAGCTGTCCGCAGGGCCACACACAGTTGCTGATATCTTTTCACTTTCCTCTGTGATGCAAGAGATGATAAAGGGCCCAATTAATAAAGTCACCTTGAGAAGGAGACCTTCTGTTAATAGGAGAACCAGAAGTGATTCACCATTTGGGAAAATTCTGCTTTCCTTATTTCCGTCCTATCAAACACTCACCCACTCACAATATGCCTCTTGAAAACAGCTGAATGCTAAGGGAGTCCATATGTCCAAGCTTTCACAAAGTCTTTCAAAGCAAGGGAACAATTAGAAGCACATTTATAAATGACATGTCCTTTCCCTCTTTCACCTCCAGTTCCATGTGCTCCCACTGGACCCTGCCAGCCCCACACAAGGGTTCTCATCCCAGTTTGGAGACTGGAGTGCTGACAATGCAGAAATAGCACCAGAGTAAATGACAATAAACAGTTGTTTCAAAAGTAACCTGAGCTGTTCAGACAATTAAATCCCATTTTCCACTCATCCCCAGGCAAGGGAAGAGTCACAGACCTCCACCCAAGAGCAGCCTCTAAGTCATTGCTAGGGCTTCTAGCAATCTTCCTAGGGAAGGCTGCTCCTCTCCACTCTCTGCCTTAAATTCTGCACAGAAAAGGAAAAATACTTTTGTTTCTTGCCCTCCATCTTGGCTGCCCAGATCACTTCTTCTACAGGTCCAACCACTGCTCACTGTAAATACACAGAATCCAGTCCTGCAAAGGAGCAGGGTCTCTGATTTCACAGGGATTGAGATGCCAACATAACACAAGCAAAATGGAATTGAACCAGTCAGAATTTCCTGATAAGTGCCCTGTCAGCAGGCAGAAGAGAGGTGGAGAGTATCAACTCAGAGGAAATCCTGACAGGCACCTCAGTCTGCAGAGCATGAAACACAATGGTAAAGATGCATCTTGGAATTTGAGATTTACTCTCAAGGGCAAAGCTTTTGAGTTCTGCTGAACCATGCCCAGCTTTAAAGAGCATGAAGAATAAGGAGCATCAACTCAGCTGCTTTCTCCAGAAAAGATGCACGAGATCTAGGTCATTGTCTGCCAGCAGTGAGGAGGAAACTTTCCCAGAGGAGGAGGAGGAAGTTTGGAAGCGAAGGTAAAATAGTTTTGCAAAGAAAATGAGGAGGTAAGAAGAAGCTCTCCAGGGCTCTGAATCACCCTACAGATTTAGAAAATGGTGGATTTTAGTGGTACTGTGAGATGCTGAGTGTTCTCAACCCCACTCCTAAATGTGGATCATTTTCTATTATTACTTACAAAACTTTTATTTCCATTTAAATATCTATTCTACAGGGGCCAAACCACAATTTGTAAGGTTTTCTCCCTCAAACTCTCTCAAAGCACTGGAGGAAGGACTAGCAGAAAGCAAATGGCACATGCAGAACCATGCCCATGCCTTGGAAACTCAGGTATCCTCTCCTGAAGCACTGTGTTCTGCCAGGGACTGCACACACATCAGCAGGAGCTGAGGATCTCCATGGGATTTGGTGCCTTCACAGCAGAGGCTCTCACCATGAAACCCTGGCAGTGACAGATTATTTTTACACACAGTTCTTTCCTATTTATTACAGAGTCACAGAATGGCTCGGGTGGGAAGGGGACCTTTAAAAGTCATCCAGTTCAAGCCCTGCCCACACTCAGATTCTTGAGATGAGCTTTCACTCTGGACATTCATTTCTATTAATGAGGCTCAGAGCCTGGAAAATCCAAAGCCAGAAGAGGGAACACACACAGCCAGGAGCAGGCACACACTCTGACAGCAGCCAGCCTGGTGCCTCGTGACTCCCCTTGGGACACAGGAGGGCTCAAAAGAGAAATCCTCGATCCGGCAGCGCTGACGTTATAGGGCCTCCAGTACAACATTAAATTAGAGGCTTGGTAGTCCCTCTAGGACCACATACTTTTATTTGTAATACAGTTGAGTTACACTTATAATGAGGACTTATGAAAGGAATAGACTACTGCAAAAGGAATTAATTTTCTGTATTCCAGATCAGAGCCATAGGACTGAAGTGAGGCCTTTGGAAATAAATGACCAAAAAGCAATAAACCTATTAAAAATAAGCTTTTGCTGCACAAAACGGGTGAAATAGTGACCTGTCAAAGGGATAGTGCAGTTAAATGAACATGTTTTCTGTTTTGCAAATCAAAGCAAACTACCCTGAGAAATTGATCTTTTTTGAACAATTATTTCTTTTGGGACTGGGCATGTTAGAACTGCAGCTTGACTCTACAACATGGCTGTGCATTAAGCAGAGTGCTATTAAAGAAAAGAAGTTATGGACATAGTTAGTCAGGAAAAAAATTAAAAGATGACTATCAGACTAGTCAGGCATTAAAGACCTTGAGAGAGACTTCCTGGCATGGAAAATGCTGTGCAGCTGCAGCTTTCAGTGCCTAGTGGTGACCATGGCCAGTGCCTTGAGCAGAGGCACAGACCTTGTTCAAAGGTGAGTGTCCCTTTTCCCAGTGACTCTGGCTCCAGCCTGTTCTTTGCCAGTGACAGCTGTGGTTTGCACCTCTGGTAGGTCACAGCAAGGCCACATCCAGTTTATTCCAACCTCTGGCCCCTACTCCCTGAACTTCATGACATGGACCAGCCACTTTCATGTCCTGTCATAGGGACCTCCATCAGGTCCCAGAGGTCCTGTGCATTACCTGTTCTCAGCCCCATTGCTCCAAAAATATGTGTACTTTGATAAAAGTCCTAGGCTTTGATGACAAAAAAGGTTTGGCTTTTCCCCCAGCCTGATGTAGACTGGTCAGAGATTCATGATACACCTATGCAGATGATGGTAAGAGTTTTGTACCTTTGAAAACAAACACATCAGACTAGGAGCTGCAGTTCTTCAGAAAAACATCAGGCAAGGACTTAAAATTAAAATGGCAGAACCCGCAATGGTTGTGTGCACCCAAAACACATCCATAATGCTGAGGGGGATACTGCCTCACCTTCAGGCCTTGGAAAAATTCATCCAGTCTCTGCAGTTTTCCAAAGTGACAAGGTTTTATTTACCTAAAAGAGATGTATCCAGACTTTGATGAGCTCTTGATGCTTTTTAATCTATCACTCAGAGAGCAGCTCTTGCAGAGAGCATTTGACACTGAGTGAGAGGCAGCAGTGCCTGGCAAAACCTGACTTGCCTGTTTTTACAGAGGCTGTGTCTGAGCATCCATCAGGTGTGCTGCACACACAGCCCAGCCAGACTCTGCTCTCTGGCAAGTTTGGCAGACATCACAGCACTGTCTCTCACTCAGAGAGAGTGTTTCTTCTTCTCTCACTACACAGATGAAGGAGAAACTCGAGGAGACAGTCATCCTTCCTCCTCACACCGCTTTTGCACTTCACAGTGATGGCTTTGCTGAGCTCTACAAAGTCTCCATCTTTTTCTTGCTCTCAATGAGGTAAGAGGCAGCAGTTTTATTCCACCTTTAATAACACAGAAGCTGGCATTTAATTTTTAATGCTAGCTTATAACCCAGGAGGTTGCTGGGCTTTACAGGCGAAATCAATCTCCTCTTGGGTCATTTAAAGAGTTCAGGAGTCCAACACTGCTGTGGGCAACTAATCCCTTCCTCCCTCTCTCAAACACCCTTTGAATTTTCTGGGCTAAAGGCAGGGGTAAGGTCAGTGACTGGCCAGGCTCCTGGGGTAGTGTAGGGGCCGTAAAGCAACAGGAATTAAAGCAGAATATACATCCAGGTTCTTGAGCCCATTTCCTGGCCAGGGCAGTTTAGGGGCCCACAACACATTCACTTGTGCTTTACCTACAGCTCTTGAACAGAACTGCTGTCCCTTTCTGGTCACTTGGACTTTGCAGCTCTTGGGATGACCTGCAGTCTGGTTTGATCCTACCTGCAAGGTAGAAAGAAAAAGAAAATCCAATGTATAAAGGAATAGATAAGAACATATTCCTGCAGAGATGAGTCCCTGAGGTTTTAGGGTTTCCTGCACTACCAGCAAGTTCACCAGACTTGTGACATGGGTCCATGCTACCAGTGTTTTAAAACCTACTTTAGAGAACAGACTGCTTTTTGTACTCTTTGGGTTTTCTAAAGGGAAAGATCAAGAGACTAGAATGGAAGAGGGGAGGGGGAAAAAGCCACAAATAGGATCAGTTCCAAGAATATCAGCTACTTGTCAGCTCTGCAAAATAGCTGCTAATTTATAGAGGAGAAGTGTGCAGGTTCTTTCAGAGCCATACGTCAAAGCTTTCTCACTATGATACCTGGCTTTATTTGGCCTTCATGTTATGGACCAAAATGGATTTCTGTGGTTCTGGATAAACTGCACAAGGGTGATGTACACTGTGATTTATTGCTGCAAGTGCTTAAAACGCCTCCCACTAAATTTGTGGTGACCTTATCACACTATTAAAACCTGAAGTAAATAAGTGCACTGAGTAAAGGTTAACAACACCTCAAATAAAACAAACAGCAAACAGAGGGAAGAGGAGATTCTCAATCCCATCACCAGTCCAGGGAATGAAATTGCTGGATGTCCTGGCAGCACCAGGGAAGAGGCCAGAGGATGCAGAGCCATGCAGAGACAAGGAATGTGGTTTAACACCTCAGCCCAGCAGCCCACGGAGCACGACAGCTCTGCTGGGATGTTTTCACCTCAGGAAGCCTCTGGATCAGGATTCATAATAAGCCCAGGCTGGGCAAACACAGCAGCACAGAGGCTCACAGTGTGCAGGGAGCCTGCACTGAGCATCAAAGCCCAAAAATCACTGAAGGGAACAGAGCAGTAACTTCTTAAGCAACGGCTCTGCAGCCACAGAACCACCTTTTGAGAAAAAAAAAAAAAGCTTTATACTGTGGTCTGAAGAGTCATCACCAAATCTATCTCAGAGTTTTAATCAAGAGCTGAGTATTTTTCCTGTAGTAATTGATTTAGGTTTATTTTCTAAAAGATCATGCCCAGGTCATACCTTTTATTGTCTCCGACAAAGATTTATAAGTTAGCAGATATCTGAATAAAATTAGTATCAGGAAGTAGAGAAGCACTTGGAAAATTGTGAACAAGGTAAACAAATGCAGACACTGAGAAAGAAAATAAACTCTTAAGCCAGTGATTTGAACAGATTCCTTACTGGTTTATAGAGGGAAATATTCTCATCCCCATGTCCTCATTGTTACAGCCAGATAACAATAAAGCTTTCTGCAACTCAGAGCATCAGAACACACCTTCCCCACTTCAGAAATCTAATAAAAAGCAAAATTTATTGAGAGAAAAGCATTTTTCATTAGAGAGCCCCCAAAAAGGTGATTTAAGTCCTCAATACAAAAGGAAATAATAATGAACCAATTTCTTAATGGAAGCTAAAGCAGGTTTTGTCATTTGGCCTCTGCAGTTAGAAATGGTTTTTTATTCCAAGATAAATATGCATTCCCCATTCCACATAAGTGTGAAGTTCTGAAAGTTCCTCTCCAAACATTAAACTGCTTGAATATAACATTTAGCACTCTCAGCCTCAGCAAAGGTGAGTCAGGTCATAATACCCTCCTTACTTTTTATTCCAACAGGAGTTGTGATCATAAATTCATTATTTTCATAATTGCTCCATTATAATTTAGTAATAGATTCACATTAATTTCAAAAGTCCTACTATGAGGCATTATCCAAACAAAACAAGAAACAATTAAAATTATATTTATCTAAAATCCTATTTAGAAGGCATTATCCAAACAAAATAAGAATACATAGCATGAAATTTATCTAACATCCCATTAAAATCGATAACTTTGAGGCCAAAGAAAATATTTTACATAAAATCACACAAGATAATTGACTTTTTCTGCTGTGCTCTTGAAGCCAGGGCCGACAGCCAGTACTAGTGCTAAAACACACATGCTGGGCAGCCACAGGGGCTTCACACCCCCAGGGCTGACCCCAGCAGCCCAGCCAAAACCCCTCATCCAGGCTGTCTCATCCTCCTCCTTTAGGAATTCAAAGATTTATAACAGCAGTCAAAGACTCAGTTTTGCCAGGACAGCCAGAACGTCTCGGGAAGTTTCTTCCTGCTGCCTTCAAGCCTCCAGGTTAAGAAATTCCTCCTCTGGAGCTGCAGGGAAGCTCCATGGGTGGTGTTTCTTGCTGCCAGCCCCAGCAGGTACCCACAGCCTCACCAGGACAGCTCCACACCCCCAGAGCCCCCCACAACAGCTGTGGGGAGAAGCTCTGAGCACTTAACCACAAACCCTTTCCACCTGCTTTGGCCTGGGTCACTCACTTAACCACAAATCCTTTTCACCTGCTTTGGCCTGGGTCACTCACTTAACCACAAATCCTTTTCACCGTCTTTGGCCTGGGTCACTCACCCAGGAGCAGAGTATTTCAAGGGGAAAATACTTTTAAAGCCAAGGCAGCTGTTGCTCCTGCCTGCTTTGTCCAGTGCTCCTGCACTCTCCTTGCAGAAAGCACAGCAGATTATTGTTTGTCCCCTAGGGTTCCCAGATCTTTGTCTCACCACCTACCATCTTGAGTCATAAACTGCTTTATTGTTTGCCACTTCAGGGAGCAGCACATAGCTGAGCCCTGCCTTGGGCTGCTCTTTTCAATGTCCCTCCACTGGATTGTAGCCACTTTTAATTTAAAACCCTCATAATTTTTGTTTGTTTTAAGCATGTGTTGGACTGTTCTTGCTGGAGAGATGTGTTTTCTCAGTACTAATGGAATTTGTGTTGATGCAAAGCAGCCTTCTGTGTAACAGATACATGGTAACCTGACCATGCTTCTGTATGTCTCAATAACTAGGTCATGTTCAGCATTAAGAAAAAATGCTGCAGATCAGATTGCTGTCTGCCATGCCCCACAAGAGGAACTCACAGCATGATTTTATATGATTAACTTGATCTCAGTGTCCAGTTTTACATTTGAGAATGTATGTCCATGGACAGAAACACATTAAAGCAAACACTTAATTCCACCCATCAGTTATCTCCTGTCTCAGCCTTCCTGAAATGAGTCATTAGCTGCATTTCATCTCTTCAGTTCCAAAATCCTCAAATTCAGCTGCAAAAATGGAACCCCTTTGATCTTAGATTGCCACTAATTCATAATTGATAACCCAGTCTGGAAGGAAAGGAAAAAAAATTCGTCCCCATTAGTTGTTCCACTTAATATGTTCTGGTGCTTCAATTATGCAAAACCCAACTCTCAGGGCCTGACTGCTTTCCAAAATGTGAGTCAATGGGGGGAAGAGAAAAGCCCAGATCGAATTATTCCAGCTGTAAATCTTTGTAATAGCAGAGATGTCACGAGAGCAACACTCAACACTGAACAATTCTGTTTGTTTTCCGTGCTGTTCCTTTGTAGAATTCCCAAGGCATCCATAAATGACTCCAGAGAGCTCAGTGGAGGACTCAGGACATGTTCTCCCTCACTTATATTTTTTCTGGCCAGGCCATTAGGCTCTGAGTTGTAATGACCCTTTTTGGCCCAAGGCACTAAAAGCCTTGGAGTAATATACAACCTGGTAAGTGAGTAAGTGAGGAGGAATAATTAACACAAGTCATTATGCTCTTTATTTTGTAGAAGAGAAACTGTCACTTCTTTCTGAAGACCTTTGCATTATAAATGTTCAGAAGATGAGCACCGTGAAGAAAACAGCAGTGCAGACATCACTGGGCCAAAGTGTGTTTTTCTACCTGGAGACTGACAGAAGCAGGACTACACAGCAGGGAACTCAGCTGAAAAGGCACAGATGCCTGCAGCACCTCATGAATAACCAGCAATCAAAGATATGGATATGACTGTACCTGTGTTCTGTCATCCAGCAGGTTGTTGGGCTTAAAGAAGAATCTTTGGACTTGCATGAGACAAAACTGTACAACCACGCAGCAAACTCCTGGGAATCAGGGGAAATTAAAGCCTGCAATTGCACAGGAGTGGGTCAAGATCACCTGTTCAGGGCATTTTGGTTCCACAGTTCACCAGAATTCACCCACATTAGGAAAAAAAAAATTAGTTTGATTTTCTAGTGGCTTGTGTCAAGCGACTGATGGACTTCATGCTTTAGGGAGGTGGTAACTCCAGGTAGGAGTTTTCCTGGATCAGGGACAGGATAAGGTCTCTTTTCTAGAAGGCATCACAGCTTTTCTTTTTCAGGTACTTACCTGAAAGAGGATGTCCCCTCTTCCTGCCACTGATTTTCTATAAACGTCAATCCCTTCCAAACTTGTCCTCAAAACCTGGTCAACAGCTTCTGGGAAGCCTGGGAGATACTGAGCACTAAGGCAAGGGTTTCCTTCCTGGAGTAAATCATGCTGAAGAAAAACACAATTATTTTGCAACAGAAATTCACATCTGCTCTTTTTTCTTACGGCAGAGTAAAGTCAAAGCCTTAAGGCAAATGGAGGTAACATCTTCACATTGCCAGAATGTGTCAAAGTCATCACATAAACCTCCTTGTGTTTTCTGGTACATTTTAAGGGCTAAGCCATGAACTTCTCACAAGAATAAATCTATTGAGTTCTCCAGGCTTCTCTCGCTCTGTTATTATTGGTACTTGGAAATTGAGTGGTACACCATGCCTTTTACAAACAGACAGATGCCACTTGTGCTCACAGACCACTCCCTTCTCCCTCTGTCTTTGTCACGTGCTGCAACACACCTGCTGTTACAGGTATTCATTCTCACCCAAATTCGCTCTTGTTTCTCAAGAGAAATATAAGTCTCAGCCTTACACAAGTCTGTGAGAGCAGGAAACTCTCAGCTGGCTTCTTTGGGCCATGCAGATCCTTGTCCTGCAGGTGACAGAGCTCTGGCTTTGCTGGCAGACTTTGGGGATCCTGTCTTGTGGCTGGCAGGACTGGGGCCATTGATCCAGGGCCAGTTCTTGCCTTACATTTTGCCTCTCCTGCTGCCTATTTTCCTGTTGTTTTTATTTTTCACAGACACCTGGCAAAAGAAAAACAACCCTGCACCTCACAGACATTTTAATAATTCATCCTCAACTTCAGTCATGGAAAGTTTAATAAACAAGTACTTATTAGAATACAATCGCTTCTTCTTAAAGCAGATAGTTTTAAGGAATGAAATCACAATTACCTGTAAGAATATGTATGAATAGCAAACATTCAGTTCTCCTGTTTTCATTCTTTCATTCATTTGCATGAAAAACTTCCCCACTGTTCCCCTTGCCTCTGTTTTAGCAAAGACTTTGCTTTTAATTGGACTGAATATTCAGCTGGGTTCAAACCCAAATTTGTATGTAAAAAAGCTACACATAGCAACCAGCTCATCCTGGAATCCATTAAAAATAAGAAGAGAGATTGGAATGAGATTATTTCAAGAGCTCTCTTGCATTCGCAGGAAAACAGATTTATTGCACTTGCAGAGAAGCTTTCCCAGGCAAGGGAGATGCAGGTGATAACACAGAGTCCTCCTGGTTTTTCCTCTTGTCCACAGAGCAAATGAGGATTTCTGAGCTAATTTCATCCCTGAAAACCAGCTTGCCATGCACTGAGAGCCTGTTATCAACACTGCCCTTTTCTGCAGCCTCCTTCCCTCAGCCCTCCCTTGGGAAGCATTGCAGGTCCCTGTGAAATTCAACCTGGCACTAAATGGAAGCAATGGAGAATACTGTACAAAAATAAACCAGGTGCTGCTAAGTGGCAACTACAATAAAAACACCTGCAAGAGCCAGGAAAGCAGGCTGAAAAGCTGAGAGAAGGTAAGCCCAGCAGCCTCAGCACTGTGCTGGAACAGGGGGGTGAGCACATCCTGACCACCCATCCTTGACCCAGCAACCCTCTCACGGGGCTCCAGTGAAATTTGGGCTCACCAAACAAAAAGCAGCGTGATGCCCTAATAGCAGAGCACAGTTCCAAATTGCAGCCTGCCACTTCAGCTGCCACCCCTCTGGGAGGATGCAGGCTGTGTTTTCATTCCAGGGGAGGTTTTTTATTTCTCTCACTTAAAAAATAGCTATTTTCATAAAATGCATCTTTCCTGCACTCCCACTCACAGCAAGAAAATGGAAAGTGATCCAGAGACTTTAGGTTCCTCCTTCTAGCTTTTGATAGGGAAAATTTTCAGGAGGAAAAAGAAACCCTGCTTTAACAAGATAATTAATTGTTTTGGGGGACAAGTGTTGTGGAACTCTTGAATGGAAGAGAACATGGGGGTAGGAAAATTTTGACTTTCTCAACAAGGAAAAATAATACCTTTGGAAATCAGAGGCACACACACCCTGAGCCTGTAGCTGAATTTTTGAAGGGCAAGTCCTCTACTAAGACTTTCCTCACTGGCTGCCCTGCAGTGACCTCATGCAGCAGCCCCTGTAGAAGCCTTGAAGTCACAATGTCCAAAGGCACAGGCTGGGATGTGCCTCCTGAGGAGGATGCACATTTAACTCCAGGGCTACAAACGCAGGCCAGGTGAAGGAGCAGCATGTTCTCCTGTGTCAGGTAACACATGGCCTTTCCAGCTGCTTTTCAAAACAGAACATCTTCCTTTGGACCATGGAGCCGCAGGCAGCACCAGCTTAGGGCTCTGGGGAAAGGTTTGTGAGAGAGGAGCTCTGATTAGAAGCTAAATGAAACAGGGTAAATTTGTAGAGGTTTTAATAACAAGTTTTACTGACTGCCATGCACTCATAAGCACTGAAAGTCTGCTGATCTGAAAGGCCTGGGCTGCTAAAGTCACAGGAGCCAAGGAGGTTTTCTTTGAAGTCTTGCTTCTCGTTGCTTACAACTTGCAGTCCTCAAACTAAATGAGGGGCAGTTTGGCTCTCTGTAGATAAAGGTCTCACATTTGCCCTATACCCAAATTGCTCCAGAGCTCAGTCATTGCTCTGCACCAAGCAGATTTCATCCCTGTAAAGCACAGTGGGGTCTTCTGGTGAAAGGCACCAAGTCCCACATTTTCCTGCACATCCCACATCTCAAGTCTGTTGGTTTTTTTCATTAAGAGTAAACTAAAATGGACTGAACATTAGTGTGGCTTAGTTCTGTAGCAGATCTTTAGCTGATATAAATTAGTAGAGCTCTGACCTGTATTCCTAATTAACACTTCTTACCAACCCAGGAATGGGGAGCGAAACACAGCCAGGAAGAATGCAGTTACAGTAAGAGCCTTGGCTTCAACAAGATCAAGGACTCAGCTTTCTCCTTCATTTTAATAACCCTCATGCCAAAACCAGAAGAGGAGAGAGGCATTTATTTCACTGTCCTGGAGTTCATTCACTCTGTGTTTCATAAGAGCCTGTAACTTTTGTGTTTTCTCCCAGCTCATTTTCTGTGGTGCACTGGCAGGCAATGCCGGGCAAACACAAAAATCCCAACAAAAATACTGATCATGTTTGGATCTAACATACTTTGGGAATCTCTGGGATGCAGAGGAAGTTGAACTGGCTACCCAGTTCCAGCTCTGTAAGAGCGCCCTGGCTTCTTTTTAAGCTTATTTATGTACAGATCAAACAAACAGACTTCCAAGCGCTTTCATTTAACTTTGATGCCAAACTTTGATGTCTTCACCATTTACAGTAATCATTTTTATGTGCATTTAATATTATTTTTTAGTCCAAAATGCTATACATAAAAAGACCAACTTCATTTAAAATATGCAGCATTTTTGCTATTTGAAAACTCTGCATTTTTAATTTGTTTCTTATCAGCAGAGTACTTCTGGGGCAAGGAGAACATCAAGTTTTTAATGCCTTTCAGTTGATTTAAATTAATATTTTATGTTTTTATTCAAAAGAGCTGGCTGATAGAAGGGTGCTGACATTTTTTTTTCACACTCCTTCTCTGGTATGTGTTATATGCAAAGTAACGGTTATTTCTTAAATGTTTGGTGCTTTATTCCATGATGAGTACCCAGAAGATGATATTTCCACACAGTTTAATGCATTTGGATCACTGCTCAAATGTCCAGGCTGGGTAGGAAAGGGTCCCCAGACTCTCAAGGTTAAGATTTATATCTTAATATATCAAACGTTTGTTTTAGAGTCAAACACTACCTTTTGTGTGCTTGAAAGCCCCATCCCCACAAAACAACAAAGCAGGGAAGTGTTTCCCTCCCCAGCTCTGTATCTCTGCTGAGCTCTTTTCAAAAAACATAGAAAGCCAGAGAGATAAGAGTGAGACTTGTAATCAAAAGGGGCCTGAATGATTTCTATTGCATTTAATAACCACTTCATCACTGTCTCTAGACAAAAGTGCTGTACTGGATTCCATAGCTGACAAGGAGTGGTGAGGCAGGGGACAGTCTTCAATTTGGAAGCTGCACCCCACCCCTTTTCAAATCAGTGGAGGAGTATCTGAAGTTACCTTTCCACTGCTGAATGCTTCCCCTCCCTTTACCTCAGCTACCTCAGAGGCTGGTAGAAATCTGGTATCTGCAGGATGGTGCTCAGAGAGGAGTCACCAGGGATGCAAACTCACTAGACTATCTCTGCTACAGCTCCCACAGACACAGACAGGATCTAGAAATGTCTGGAAAACTGAGGGAACTTAGAGGAGGAGTGTAATCACACAGCCAAGTCCCACACAGCACAGGCTACAGCAGTATTAACGCCACATTTTCACTGAAAGAAAATATTATTGCCATTATCCATGAGGGCAAAGTACAGGGGAGAAAGTTTTTCTCCCTAGGGCAGATGGAAGAGGAGGAGAGCAGAAAGAAGAAATCATTAGTAAAATAATTGGCTGCCTGCTTTGCACAGTTGCCACAAAATGTTTATGCTGTCGGTGCCATGAGGGTGTTGACTTGCCAAAGTCACATTTGTGCCAAGGAACTGTCAACCACGGGGGCTGTTGTTGCTTTTCACCTTGTGGGTATATGGAGCACCCCTGGGTGATCACCCTCACTGCCCTGCTTTCCCAGGAACCGTATCAGAAAGATTTATTATCAGCCTCCTTCTGAAACCTAGGATTTTGGCCCCTGCGATTGCTATCAGGAACAAACATAACATCTGAGAATATCTCTGAAAAATAAATATGGGATACTGTGTGATAAAGGATCTGAATTAAGTTTGCGGAGGTTTTTTTTAAGTGAGTAATAAGTTGGAAGCTCCTGTGTCAGAGAACAAAAGACCTTTTGTTTTTCCCTGCTGTAGACAGAAAAAAATGTTAATATCTTACATTCAGGCAAAATGATACTGAGTTTATTCCAGGACTGTGCCGGAGAGGGGCAGAAATGTCACTTTATTAAAGCAGTATTGCTTGCTTTTTTACCTCATTTTCCTCCTAACTTTCCCAAAACACAACCTGAAGAAGGAAGGATGCCTTTGTTTTCTATCAAAGCAGATGGATGTAAAAAAGAACTCCTAAGATACTCAAAAGTGGTTAAGTGAGCACAGGCAGTCATTGCAAAAAACCCATCAAGAAGCCTCACTTATCAGCAAGAAATCATACTAAAGAAGGGCATGGTCTGGGGAGGAAAGACATGCACCACACAGTAACATATTCATATATTACATGTGTAAAGAAAGCTTCTAAGAGCCCAATCCTGAGAGCAACTGCAGCTTCCTGCAAGTTCCTGCTGCTCTGGGGGTGGTGAGCACATGGCAGGATTTACCTCTCATGGCTATCTCAGCCCAAAGCCAAACTGTTAAATGAATAAAATCTCTGCATACTAGAGCAGGACATGAGAAGATTGCCTGTGTTGCTGAGAGATTATCAAGCGAATAAATCTAGCATGTGATAGATAAAACAAATACCCATTAAAAATACAAATCTCTCAACACTAGGAAGAGAAATGCATTCCCAGCACAGACTCTGAAAGCCTTCAAAAAGACAAGCATATCCAGCATCAGAACAGATGGAGAAGATGAACAATGATTGCTTTCCAAGCATTCATCCCCACAAAAGCAGTGAGTACAGGCCCCCTAAAGAGACAGATAATAAGAGCAAAAGAAAAATGAAGAGTATCTCTGAAACACCTTGGACTTTATGAGAACAGCTGGGAATTTCTGCTTGAAGTGTGACATACTGGAGACAAACACAGACACTTCTGGCTACTCAGCCAATAGTTCAGTTGGTGTTGCCTTGATCTCAGAAATTTTCACTGACTTTTGGAGCTAAGAGAGGTCTAACTGCACCAGACTTCTGATTCTTGCTCTTGACTCCAGTCAGACCAAAGTAAATCCAAGTGTCATATAATTTTGCCCCTTCCCTTCCCTGACCCTGGAATTTACCTTCCCCTCTGAAAGGCACCTCAGTTCTGGTTGTTTCACACTCAAATTTCTCTAGATACACCTTGGTCTAGAAGATGAAAATTGTCTTGCCTCATTCATCTGTCAAGAGAAAGGGTAGCAACACTAGGCTTATTATTAATTATTTAATCAGCCATTTGTGGGGGTTTCTGGGCTCGTGCCAGCCTTGCCTTCAGAGATTTTGGACAAACATAGCATGAGGGGAAGCACTCCTGTGTGCTCTCCCAAGCTGTTCCATTACACCTGATTTATAGCATGACACTACTCGTTCTAGCCCATAACCTTGAGCTTGTAAACTACACAGGGGAAAATTTACTAACTACTGAGTTCATCTCAATGCACTGTTGGGAATCTTAAGTGGGGGAAAAAAGAAGGCAAGGAATCGGGCATCTAGAGGAGCTGGTTTTGAACAGAAAATCCTGTACTGGCCCAGTGCAGTGCATCTCACTCTGCTTTCATTTAAATAAAGTTTTAATTTACACAGCCAAATACAGTAAGGACACATGTTTTGTCTTGCTCTGAAGGTGATAATCAATAGGAGAGTTGTAGACACATTTCCCAGCTTATTAGCTGCACACATGGATGGATTTTCCCACAACAGCATGTACAAATGCCTTTACTCCACTCTTAGCTGGCATCAGAGTTTGATTAATAACAGGAGACAGAAAACTGGTTTGCAATTTTTCTATTAGGATAGAAAATTGTCACCCACATAGCAGACAAACTCCTAGCAGTAAAGGAGTCCTCATTAGTGTAAACAGAAAAGCTGAGAGCTGGAACACAGGTGCCACAGGTCCTTGACCACACAAAGCTTGATGGCTACACTGCGGTGCCACCAGCACCACCCACAGAGGCAGCAGTTATTCAGATGCTCTGCCCCACATTGTTTTCAAGTGTATTACACAGACTTTTAGGTTAATTTCCCCAGCTAATACTCTTGAGGTGAATGTCTAATTTGCCCAAGGTAGAGTTAGGGTGTTGATGTTACAGAGTAAATAGAAAATGAGCTCTGCATTCACTGACTGTTCCCAAGAAACATCTTGCTCCTTACTTCAGTCTAAGTACTCAAAAGTCAGTCCCTGAATCTTCTCCTGAAGTTATTTTCTCCATGTAAGGAGAAACAGCAACTTGTGTTACTATTTCTGCCATCACAGTCTCTTACTTTGTTCAGCTTTTAATTATTTTTAAGGCTGAAGTGCTGCTGGATAGATGTCATTCAGCAATAAAGGCTTGTTCTTTGAAGAGCCTGAACAAGGGGCCTCTTCAGCAGGACTGTAGCTCATATGCTGGGGAATGTCACACTCTGTGGTTCACTGAGGATATGAGGAGTAATTTCTATTTCTATTCAAAGTAGAATTGTGTTTGCAAATTACCTTCCAGCATCCCAGCAGTGGATTTTCACAGGGACTGGTAGGAAGCAGTGATTCCTATTGTTCCTCCACTGCAGAGACTGAAGGATTTCCCAAGTGACAGCGCAGTGCAGAGTGGACAGGGCTGCCACACATCTCCTGTTTGTGCCAACAGGGAGCCACAGCACCTGCACTGCACAGCCTTGGTCGAGCCAAGTTCACATCAGGTACAGCAACACAGCTGAAGCACTGGGCAGAACACTCCTGTCAGTGCCCAGGTGCCTCTGAACCCTCATGCAACCCACCTCAGCACAGCAGCTCCCAGTACAGACCTGGCCAGAACCAGTGGTACCCAACTCTCCAGTCACTGACTCTCACACTCCCATTTATCTTCCATGTTTAAAAACGGATGATGATCATTTCATAACTACAATCATGAGCCTTTCTTACTTTACCTTTGATGAACCACCTCATTAATAACTGTGCAGAAGTCTTAAAAAGTTAAAAAACAACCAACCACAGACATCCATAAAGATATCAGGCTGCCTGACTAAAGTACTTCTACTTTCTCACTGAATACTTCAAAATGTTTATGAACAAGGCCAACAGCAGGTTTACAAGTTTCTCCTCAGTTAAATCTCTCATTGCTGAGCAGAGCTCACAGTTCTGCTCTCTTCAGGCTTCCCTGAAGCCTCACAACATCTTCACACGTAACTTGCTCCTTCTCGTGTTTCTGTACCACCAGCACAAACACACGCCAGTGGTGAGTTTACAGCGCCCCCAGATGTTACTCATGAAATCAGCACCAAGCAGAGGCCTCACTGCCTCTCCATCCCTTCTGGTGACTCTTCATTTTAAAACAATATTTGAAACAAGTCTGTTAAAGGCTTATTGCAGTTAGCATGGAATTTTAGTTCTGAATCTGTACCAAACACCTAACTGAGGTGCAGATGTACTAATTACCATGAAAGCACAGTAGACTCAAACCTCTAAAATTTATAAACATACAATTATATATAGAACTTGCCAGTATAAAGCTGTGTCACTAGATCTTACTAAACTGGAAAATGTTCAAGCTCCTAGAATTCTGATAGACCTACCACAGAAACCACTCCAGACACTCTTACCATGCTACCAGGGAAAGGCTGGGACCAAGCCAATTTCCCACCCCATCTCCCACCACTCCTGTCACAGACACAGCTCTGGAGCTTCCTTAGCCAGCACCGTAAAGATCAGCTCTGGGTTATTCATGTTTAAGACAGCAGAAAATGCTACCAAGGAATAGAATACTAAAAACATACCAAAAAAGAGTTTTCCCACTTACTGTCTTGAAGAAGAAACAAGAACAAGCAACAACCTTGTTTTTTAACTGAAAAATTTTTAAAGCCAAGGTCTGTTTGTTTAAAGGACTTTCAGGGCCACCTGCATATCATAAAGCTGGAAAATACATCAGTCACATTCTCACTTCCCTCTCTGTGGATTCATAACCAGAGTAATGATATCTCTAAGGATATAGCATTCTCTGGAGGTCCAGAAAGGATCTGAAGCAACATGTACAGCATGCAGGAGAAATAGGGACTGGAATAAAATTCCTAGAAGCCAGGTTTTAGATATTTAGATGTGTCTAAGCATAATATATGTGAGTGCTTATTAAACTTGAATTATTTTGCAATTCTTTAGTCTTTTCCTAGATCAGTGATCCCCAAAAAGATTATAAACAATTCAAGTTGTAAGAGATTCACTCTGACAGAGGAGTTTAAGGGCAGCTGGCAGAGCCCAGCACAGCTGTTTATCACAGTACAACAGAAACCGTTCTTCAAACACATGAGGGACTGCAGAGATAGAGTTTTATCAGAACACACCTTTCAGGCAAGTTACTAAATCGTGGCTTTACAGTATGGAATGTGTTTGAAAGTGCACTGCAGACAACTAGACTGCAAAAAGGCCCCCACTAATGGTATTGAGTTCTCAATGGGCTTCTGGTGTAACTTCACCATCCCTTAATACTCATTAAGTATTAATTACTTATGAGTAATTAATGAGACCCTTTCTTTGGTAGCCAGAAGAAATCACTCTGTACCAACGTTTGTTAAGACAATAAAAATAATTTGTTTCCTCACAGGAATTGTCCCTTTGCCATCATCCAAGTACTGATCAAAATAAACACATGTAAGAAAAGCTACCATGAGTTGTTGAGGTAAAAAGACCCAAATGAGGTAAGCAATCTATCTCCTACTCTAATGTTCCTAGAATGGAAAAGAAAGGTCTAAATATCAGACATTTGCATGCACAAGCAGCTGATATTCTATTTTCATGCTGATGTTCATCAACTTTGGCCAACTTGAT
The DNA here is from genome assembly GCA_013399455.1 of Anthoscopus minutus. NCBI lineage: Eukaryota > Metazoa > Chordata > Aves > Passeriformes > Paridae > Anthoscopus > Anthoscopus minutus. The sequence continues at coordinate 267,708 of VWYI01013654.1, forward strand.
TTGAAAATCTGACCGTGAAATGAGATTCCCCCTATCAATCTCAGTCTTTTTCTCTTTAAATCAGTAATGATAAAAATGGGATTGTTTTCAGAGAACTGAAAGCCTGATGTGTGTATGCAACAAGCCATTCTATATTAAAATCCATGGAGTGTTTCACTTTCCTCAGTATTACAAAAGCAATTTGTTTCCAGACAATGCAGAATTAGTTCACTCTTCACCAAAAAAACTTTTCTCCTTATTTTGCCTGTTATCCACATTGAATTTCCAGAGAACAGCCTGAACTCCATACCTGTATCAGATTATTAATGCCAGGGGCCAAATCCAAAACAGTTTGACTATTCTGAAAGTTTTCACTGTCACTTCCTCTCTGACAAACTAAATATTGCCACCTACTGACTGCCAAAGCCTGAACTTCCAAGGATTTTTTTATTTCCCACTCCCAAACACAATGCCCAAGACCCACAACAAAGGCTGTTACAGCCCAAATAAAACAAAAATTGATGTCTGATATTCTGAAATATTATTGTTACTTGGTTTTGTCCACTGTTACTTGTTTTTTTCCAATGTTGTAACTACTTTGTCAAATTTTAGTTTGAGGCTTGATCTTGCAACATGACTGTCAAGCACACAGTCTTAAAATAAAAGGCTCACCATACATGATAGAGACACCAAGCCTTCTAACAGCACCATATGTTTTAGATTTGACAGTCTGGGGTCAAGTTTGAATGCTGTGGTCCAAGTAACTCAGAAAAAGTAACATCTGCTGCTCCAAGATTTTTCCATACCTGTGACTTGACAAATAAGAAAAAAACCCATGATTTTTCTCACATCATCCAGCTCCAGCAGCACCAAATACATAACCAAACCATGACTTTAATTATTCCTTTATAGAATTACACTGCCCAACAAGAGATATCTATACGGCCACTGGAGCGTGTCACAGTGTGTGAACGAGGGTTCTGTTTCGCAGCTGCTGCACGTATTCCTTTGCTTGCTCAAAGCCAGTCTTTGGTGGCTCTGGGGGAGGAGGAGGACCTTCCACCAGCTTCACAAAGTAGTGGCACCTGCTGATTTTCATCATGCCAAACATGCCCTTGCCGTGGCACCGCACCCGCTTCACGTAACGGCCCCTGCCCGTCTGCGACTCCGCTGAAGGAAAAGGGAGAGACGAGGGAGAGATTATTCAGTCAGGAACAAACTGCTACAGCTGCAATAAAACACCTGTCTGGCCAGGGTATTTTTCATGGCTGCTTCTAGGAAGTTAATTCTACTTGGGATTCTCCCCTCCATCTTTCTTCTGTTACGTTTAGCAGATCACTGCTACAGAGGAACCCGTGAGCTGCATTAACACTCTTCAGGAGCACCAAGAAGGTGAATTTAGAAAGCAGGCACATGAAGATAAATATGTGGTGAAGGACAAATCACACTGAGCACTTACTAGATTATATAGCTCTTCTGAAGGTGGTATTCGTTTCACTGCCTTTCAGTAGTTTGTCTCATGAATTCCTGAAGTCTTACAGACTTCATTTTCCCTCCTTTCTCCCTTTATTGCATTCATCACAGGCATTTTCATTATCTGCACATCCAGTCCTGCACTACAGCTGAGCCTTCTTGTGGCAGAGGCCCAGAAGGCTCCAAAGAATTCTAATCAAATCTCTCTACAGTCCAGGTGACTTTAAGCATATGAGGTCAGTTTAGTAAAAATTATATGCTACTAGACAAAATGGGAATTTCTTCCTTTGGGCCTCAAAACACCTAAGAGTAAACATTTATCTAACATTTTTCTAGGCTGAAAAGCACTTTAGCTATTACAAGCTTATCTTGCAAATCATCTACAGACAAGTCTTTTCATTAAGAAGTTCACTGTCATTACCCAATTTACTTTTATACTGTGTCTGAAGGAAGTTCAACTTTGAATCTCCAAATCAAGTTATACCAGCCACAGACAAAGATTCCAGCATCTCTGACTGGCAACATTAAAAAGCAGAAAGAGTTTGCTTCTGGTTATCCAATCTTTCATATTTGTGTCAAGCATCTTCCTCTTCAGGACATTCTATTCATTAAGGAGCAGAAATGCCACTCTCAGATGGTTACATTCATCTTAAAAATGCTGCAAACACGTGCTTTTCATGTTTAGGTAAAGTCAAGTTTAGCAGAAACTGTCCTCTATTCACCTCTGGTGATTTCAAGCATCAAAATCTTGCTACTGCATTTTCATAGGGTGGGATAGAGCAGGATGACATTTTTCTAATGCACTTAATTTAAAAAATGTACCTATGTGTAAATTTGATTTGAATTCCACATTGTGCTTTCTTACAGCCATTTCCTGTGCTTCTAACAGAACCTGTAACAAAAGGAAAAGAAATGGAAATACTGAGGAGGAATTTAAGCAAAGCTATTTCTTATGTCTAGATAACATGAAAGAAATTACAAGTTTAAGTCAGTTATAGAAAAAGTATTTTATAGAGATAAAATCTGTTAAAAGACAAGCATCTTTTACATATGTTCTTTGCATAGAATGAAAAAGCCTCAGGACAATTTTATTACACTTTTGGGGAGGAAAGGGAGTGGAAAAGTTGGTTTCCACCTGCATTTGTCAGCCTTCCATCCATGGACCTTTGTGTAATTAGACATCCAACTAAATAAAACCTGAAATAAATTCCAAGATGGGCAACATGGACCTGGTCCAATCAATACTTCCAGCTAATACAGGGCATTTCTCTGCCACAATTATGCCAGAAATCAATGCTTCAGCCAAGAAAAAGAGTAAATCAAGAATCCAAACTACTACAGTGTATTCAAAGCTTCTGTGCCTTTACAGAACTCAGTCCTCTCCTTAATAATATCCTTCATCTCTTACAGTTTAAGAACCAAAGCACACAGAGGCAGCAGCTCTTAGTGACCAGGACTCTGCACCTTTTACCATGAACTTAACACCACGCACTGCTAGAGAGGACACCCACATGGAATTTATCATCATGACAAACTAGAACAGCCAGCACAAGTGACCCAAGCATATTCAGAAGTCACTTTATATGACTGCAACAAAAATAGATTGTTAGAATGTGCTCCCAACAGCTTACTTGAAACACAAAAACCCACAGAAGCAGAAACATCTCCAAACTTTCGGTGACAGGTATTGATTTTAAAGTTTTCTGGAAACCAGGAGTGCTAAAGAATACTGCTATTTACCTCTTTGATCACCTTTGCTCCCTTTTTGTCACTGAATTCCAGCTGAGCAAGAGCCTGATCAATCGACATTCCTTTTATCTGCAATCAAAGTGTTAAAATTACCTTCTGCATTTACAAATACTTCCTTTCTCTTATTCCAAGAAGACATTACTTAAATTACACTGCTATTATAATAACAAAAATACTGTTGTTTCCTTAATTACCATTTCTTCAATGTAATATCTTACAGCTAAACCAAACTACAAACAGCCATTCCCTGTCCAGATCCATGTTTGTCCCCAGGACTCTGCTATAAAGATGCTGATTAAACTGTGATGGAATGAGGCTGTTAAGACAAATACAGCAATTAAATTTTGCATTCTCTCAAGCACAGCAGCAAGTACTCTTTGCTTACCAGTTTTGCCAGATACCACATCTTATCTTTGCTGTATTTTATTTCCCTCCGACAGTGATATATTTCCTAGGGACAAAAAAAAAGTTAAAGGATGATTAATTTTGCTGTGAAAACAGGAATGAAGCATCCAGGTCTGCTCCACAATCTATGTTCCTACTAGGAATAAAATAAGAAGGGCTCTGCCTGCTATGAGAACAGCACATCAGGCATAGCTTTGACATTTGAAACTGAAAGCACTACAAGAAGATGCTGGCACACTGGAAACTTTAATACAATCTCATGACACTTAGTTCATAAGCAGAAATCCCTGAAAAGGATAATCAGAAGGTTTATCACCATCCTTTCCTCTCATCCTCTCCACCTTTAGATGCAAAGATTGACATGCCCATTCAGCCTTAAAAATAAAGGCTGAATAAATAAAAAACTCTGCTGCCAACTCAACTTACTGGGAGAGCAAATAAACAATATTACCAGGATGAACTTAATTAGCTCTCCAGAAGTGAAGAGGGTTTCAAGTTTGATTGGCACGAAGTTGCCATCAAGTTTGATGGGCCTCCACAGACCCATTTACCATCACTGCTGACAGGGACCAGCACCAGCTGGTAGAATCTAACATCCATACAAACTTGAAGGAGATGGCACTCTAGATAAACAGGTAAAACACTGATTTAATAAACAAGTCTTTGAATAGCTGCATTTTAACACATACTGTATCAGTCAGCACAGTCCACAGCAGGGATTTCTGTGTCCTAGGCCATAATGTTCACAGGAATAATCAATATATACTCATGGACCACAAAAAAACATGCCCAAAAATTGCTTTTTCTTTTTAAATGTAAATACTTTTACTGTACTGAGCAGTATGTCTAAGAGAAGCCACAACACATCAACTCCTAATGAAGAAAAATGATAACAACAGAATTCCAGAATATCAGCTCTATTTCTATCTCCTTGTACTTCAGAGACTTCTGCAGAGGATGGGCCCCTTACAGCTTGAACCACACACTGAGTAGGTGATCAGCTCCAAGCAACTTAAGGCTCCAATATAATTTAGAGAAGGGAAGCATTCCAAGTGATGCTAACTTCTACAATACAGCCAAACTGAGTAAAATCCTAAATAATGAGCAAATAAGCTTTCAAACTAGTGCCTTGTGCAGTCACCCTGTGCAGACAGTGACAATCTGTTCAGAAATTGCTAAATGTTCTCAGGTAAGGACATTCACAGGTGCATGCTTACAGCTGGTCTGCGAGGCTCTCCAGGCAGCTGGGGAGGGTAAACAATCCTGTTCTTCTTCTCCCACTTCCCAATTTTCTGCAGGGATGTGCTCGTGTGGATGCATGACAGAGGAAAAAGGCTACCAGATGCCAGCCACCTGCAAGATAAGACCACAGCCTCAGCTGCTGAACACAAGAGTTCTTTCTCCCTGCCCAGTTTACCTGAAAAATTGTGAACTTGCTGTCTTGAAAAATTGATCCGGCACAGTTTTGTACTCAAAAAAACAAATTACCAAAGTCTTTTATAGTTTATGCTGAAAGGGCTTTTTTAATTCAGCAAGAAGACTCAAGCTTCTTCAAGCAAACCATGAAGATTGGTATGAGATTCCACATTAAGCGTCCTCAGATTGCCACACAAAGTCACAGTCACCTCTGTTCTGATGTTCTTGTGGGCTTCAGGACTCACACAAATCATTTGTACCTTTCCCAAGGTACAAATTTCTAAATTTCTAACTCCCAAGGTATTTTCCCTACTTATTTAACATATATAGCAGTGAAAATTTCTAGTTTTTCAAGGGGCTGAGTATCTCAGAGCATTAAGGATTTATAAACAGCATGAAATTTGAAAAGAGAGGTGTTCTAAACTACTTCCAAAACACAACCAAGTCAATACAAAAACCAGACAGCTGACAGCAATAAAATTAAGTTTTCAGGCAGTGTGCTCACCTCAGATTCTGAGAAATCAAGCTACATTTTGCCCCCTGCTGCCTGGATAAAGCAGCACTGGGCAGCCACTCATGACTACAAGAAACAGATGAGGTCAGGACCAAATATAAGTTTTACTGAGCCTCAAACATCTTTGTGTGTGTGACCAGCCCGTGCAAAGCATCTTAAAAACTACAGGCAAACAGAGCATGCTGATCAGTTTAAAAAGGACATTGTCCACCACTGCTCATATCCTATGAGGAGAGATTAGCATAATACACATATTTCAATGTCATGGAATATTTCTTCATCTATTTGCAGGGATATAACTGGCAGTACCAGTGCTCCTACAGCACAACTATGGGATTCCTCCAGAATAAGGGATAACTTCAGCAGCTAAGAAAAGCAGTGACTGGGGAGAGCACAAATATCACATTACTGAGACCTGAACCTGAAGTCAAAGAACATATGGATGTCCAACAGAAAGAAGTGAGGAGAGAGACACCTCCATCACACCACAAACTCTGAATACACAGGAAGACACCACAGGAGCAAAGAGTCACCTCTTCCCCACAGCTCCAGGGCTCGGTGAGATGGCCAAGCCAGGCAAGCCCAGACACCAGCCCCAGGTACCCAAGCAGGGCAGTGCCTGTCCCACTGCCCAGGGCACCAGGGCATGGGTGACATAGCCACACTCACCTCTCCGGTTGTGCCCAGCTGAGGAGACCCCGCGCCCAGGCAGCACCTGAAGGGAAGGAAAAGTGAGCGAGGCATGAGCAGAATCATGAAATCACAGAATGGTTTGGGTTGGAAAGGACCTTGAAGACCACCCAGTCCAACCCTTCGCCATGGGCCGGGACACCTTCTACTATCCCAGGTTGCTCCGAGCCTCGTCCAGCCCGGCCTTGAACACTTCCAAGAATGGGACAGCCACAGCTTCTCCAGACAACCTGTACCAGGGCTTCACCAGCTGCACACGGAAGAATTTTTTCGTAATATCTAATCTAAATACACTCGCTGCCAGTTTGAAGCCATCCCCCTTATCCTATCGCTCCAAGCGCTTGTAAATATTCTCACTCCATCATTCCTGGACTCTCCCTCCAGACGCTGAAAAGCTCCAACTTGGTCACCCCAAAGCCTCTCTTCTCCAAGCTGAACAATCCCAATTCTCCCAGCCTGCCCTCATACAAGAGCTGCCCCATCCCTCCGATCAACCCGGTAGCCTCCTCTCAGGCTGAACCTCCGAAACCAGCGCCGCGTCCCCTCAGCCTCACCCGCACTCAGCGCCCCGCGCGCCGCCATCTTCCCGGCCTCGCTTTGCGGCAGCGCCCTGGGCGGGCGCACGGGCAGAGGCGCGGTTTGCGACAGTTTGCGGCGGCGTGCGCGGCGCTCGGCGGCAACGCCCGGGGCACGTGTGACAACGCAGGGGGAGCCGGGGCGATGGCGGCGGACACGGGGATGGGGACGGGGATGGGGACAGGGATGGGGACGGGAATGGGAATGGGGATGGGGGTGCGGGCACTGCCCGCCTCCCCCAACTGGTACAGCAGCCGCTGCAGCGACGCCAGCAGCGACGGCCGCCTCTTCGGCTTCGCGGCGAGACACCGCGTGTGCCTGCTGGATGTCGCCGCCGCCGCCGCGCCCGCGTTTTACGGTACCGTCACAATCTTTCCCGGCCCCCGTACTGTACAGGGGGGCGTGGGGGCCCCCCGCCACAGGGAGCCCAAGGAGGGCACGTGGGAGGCGGGGATTTGGGGTTGCGGGAGGTTTTGGAAGGCTCCGGGTGCCCCATGACGATGTCTCGCTGTCGCGGCAGGGGAGCTCATCGGGCACTCGGACAGGATCTCCGGATTCACATTTTGCCACTGCCCTGGGCAGAGCAAACTCTGCGCCAGCAGCTCGGACGACGGAAGCGTCAAAATCTGGGACAGCGGGACGTTGTCACCGGTGCTGGAGTACAGCCTGCACCAGGTGGGAGCCACGGGCAGGGGGACGCGCGGGGTGAGGGCGGTGTTTTAGGGCTCGCACACGAAGCACAGTGAGGCTGCTTTGGCCAAAAGTGATTTTCAAACCCGGTGGAATCAAACCCGTTGGACGCTCCTGGCCGGCGCTTTGTTCGTAGCCCGGAGCGCTGTTCCATCGCTGTAATTAGCTGCTGTTTGCCGTCAAAGCCGCAGTGAAGCAGCGTGCTCGTGGGTTGGACTCACTGCTGCTTAACCCGGCTCGCCTAAAATGATCTCAGCAAATTGCTGTGGCCCACCGGACAGACTAAATGTGTATATGATGGCTCAAGAGTTGCCATCAGCAACAAACCAGGCTGATGCTGGGCAATGCTCACGGATTATTTCCTGCCTGTTATTCTCTGTTAGATGGCAATAAAACAGCTTTAAACGTTTCCAATGCTGTTTATTCAGAACGCGATCTCGGCGCTGCACTGGTCACCTCTTGTGAAAGATCTGATCGTGTCTGGTGATGAGAAAGGTGTCATTGTTTGTTACTGGCACAACAGGAGTGACAGCCAGCAGTTCTTCCCAGAGCCCCGGACAGTTTTCTGCCTTACCTGTTCTCCTCATCATGAAAACCTGGTGGCCATTGGGTAAATGCTCATTAGTTTATATTCCTTACGGGTTTTTTTCCACTCTTCTTTTGCAAGAATTTGATTGTGAGGTTTTGCTACATGGTTGAAAGTTAAATTTTAAGGTCTTGGTGGCTGTTCTTTTAGTTTTGGAGTAAAACAAATTAGAAATAATGTAACATTGAGATATGGTAAGCCTGCAAAGGCAGAGAAATCTGTAAAAGCATGATGGTCCAGGCTGGCTTCTCTGTAATAGGGTGATAGTGACCCTGGAAAGAGCCTGTAAATCACCTTGGATATTATTGCACGAGCATCCAAGAATTTCTTCATTAATTTAAATGTCTGCTTTCAGCTACAAGGATGGCATGGTGGTGATAATTGATATCAGCAGGAAGAGAGAAGTTGTGCACCGCCTGAGAGGCCATGAGGATGAAATCCATTGTCTGGCCTGGTGTCCTGTGCCTGGGGAAGAAAGGCTACCTGCTTGGCAGGATGAGCTCCAGGGTATGTAGATATGATTAACAGTTTGTGGAGTAATTTTTAGTTCATGTACACGTCCTTCTAGAGGACTGAATTTTTTACAGAAGGTTAGTAACTAGCTAAGCAACTGATGAGTTCAATAAAATACGTTCTGGTACAAATCAATATAATTTTCAGCTCATTTTTATGAAGCTTCGAAATTTAAAGCATAATGACATGACTTCAATGGTATTCAGCAGCTCCTTCAGAAGAAAGCAAGGTTCCAAATGGGGAGCTGACACAGGACACAGCCACGAAGAAAGGTTGTTACCTGGCCTCTGGAAGCAAGGATCAAACTGTACGAATATGGAGCTCCACCAGAGGCAGGAGTAAGTAAGAGATAAACAGTAACAAGGTGTGCAGTGGCTCCTGAACTGCAGCCTTTATGTGCTGAAAGCATGGGGAATGTCATTAAAGCTGCAGACTCACAGAACTCCTTTATCTGGTTGAGAATGGAGGTCCAGTGATGCCTCCTGGTTTCACAGGTGTGATGACCCTGAAGCTGCCACCCACCAAGAGAAGAGGTGGAGCCGTGGATCCGGCGGTCAAGGAGCGCATCTGGCTGACTGTCCTCTGGCCTGCTGGCCATCCCACTGAGATTGTGTCCAGTGGCTTTGGGTAAGTGGGGCACTCAGCAGCAGCTGCACATTCACTGAAGGAAGTGCTGAGGAGAAAACACACCCCCTTCTTCCTTCCTTTCCAGTGTAACAGAAGAAAACAGGCCAAGATTTAGAGTGCAGATGTTGAGAAAATTACTGTTTGTCACATAATCTAACTGGATGTTGACTGCCAATAGCACTAATTGTGGTTTTGCCCATCTACTGGGAAAAATGGTCAATTTTCAAGTGATGTTTGTGTGTGTAGCTTTTTAGAGGCATTGGATGTCTGCAGGACTCTGTTACACCTGACTTGCAGGGTATTTGTGATATAGTCTGTATAGAGCCTCTGTTCTTCTGAAGTGAAAACTTTAAATGAATTTCAATTTTGCAGAGGAGAACTGCTCCTTTGGAATTTGACCCAGCCTGGGAAACGCAAGTGGACTCTTCTGGGATCTTCAGAAGGACAAAACCACTCCCGAATTGTGTTCAATCTCAGTTGTGTGAAGCACCAAGACAGAGAGCTCCTTTTTTCCATTTCAATGGACAGAGATGTAAGAACCATTAAAAAATTAGCATAGGAATGCCTCTACAGTGTAGTTTGACTGAGTGAGACTAACCCTTTTAGGGCCACAGTTATTCTCTGGAAGTGGGTTTATTTTAGCATTTTATAACATCACTTATGTTTGTTCTGAGCAAAGGTTCTGTATGTTTCTGTTGTTTATGAGCTCAATCTCTTAGCCTGGTGGAGTGAATGCTTATGACATTCTGGACTTGAATAGTAAGCATTTAGTGAAAGGTGTTTTTCACTTCTTTTCCTCTATGTTTCACTTTTAAAAGACCTGGTTTTCCTTCTTAAAACCATTTAATTGTACAAACTAATGCATCTATTTTTTAATCGGGTTTTCTTTTCAGTCCTTGACCTTTTACAGGCAGCAGAGTATTTCCTGTTTTGAAATCAGAAGAAAAACTTAGTCAAATATATTATTTGTGTCCATTCTGGTCTTGCAGCTACTGCAGCCCTGTCTGTGACATGGAATCCTCTGGGTTCAGATCACATCTTGTCAAGCCTTGAATTTTACCCTTTGAGTCCTCATTTCACTTTTACTTTGCTTTTTCTTGTCCTATCAGTCATTCTGTATTTAACCATTCCTTGCTCCTCAAATATCCTGCAGGTGAAATGCTGGGATCTGTCAACTCTGGATTGCAGCTGGACCATGCCCTCCCTTGGAGGATTTGTCTACAGCCTTGCCTTCTCCCCTGTGGACACAGGCTGCCTTGCCATCGGGGTTGGGGACAGCATGATCCGAGTGTGGAATACTTTGTCCATGAACAACATTTATGATGTTAAAACCTTCTGGCAAAGCATAAAGTCCAAGGTTACAGCAGTAAGTGTGCTTTGGATTCCTTTTCCCCTCTCCCCTTATCCCTTCACTCAATTTTTTTCAAGTATGTTTTTTTCTCTCTCTCTCACTCTGAAGGTTTGTCCCAATTAAAATGATATAAAGCCAAGTTGTTCATTTTATACTCAATTCTTTCTGTATACAATACATTTTAGAATCTGGCAACAAGTTTTTAGACCTATTTACAATCTTAGAAGCTTGCATTTACGTCTGGTAGAAATAAGCTGAAGTCCACTGGCTGTTACGTTACTTTTTCACTTTTATCCTCCTTCATGATTCTTCCTTGGTTTGTCCATGGTTGCCCTTACTCTGATCAGAAGTTTGACAGATAAAAAAAGCAATACAACCAACACAGGTGTCTTCAGTTGGGATTTAACCACTGATTGACCAAAAGCCTGGTAAAATAGCTGGCTGTTTTGTAATGTAGCTATCAAATAGCATTTTAATGATTTTAGTCCCTTGCATCATATCCCACCATAACTAGAAGGGGGAAAGATTTTGATACTTGGAGCAGAGTGATCAAACCAAGGGGCTGTGGTTGGAAGTGTGGGTATAAGGTCCTTGCTCAACAGTTTCAGTATTTTCCTTTTGTTAATTATTATATAGCAATAAAGTGTCTGTAACTTAGTTCATTTTGTGTCTCTTTATATTTTTCTTGCAGTTATCCTGGCATCCAACTAAGGAAGGCTCCTTGGCTTTTGGAACAGATGATGGAAAAGTTGGCATATTTGACACCTTGTCCAGCAGGTAAAAAAGTAGCTTTCAAATTAATTAGTGTCAGATCTTGCTGATGTGTTACAACTCAGGGGTGGTGTGGTCTTTCTTGAGGGATACCTTTGCTGTTAGATGAGTGAGATTAAACTAAAATTAGTCAAACAGTTGGATTTTCGGAGCATTTTTTCATTTTCATTCTGGCTCTGAGCTTCTATGGTGAACTTGCTTTAAGGTAAACTTAAAATTGCATGACCAGAGATCGCCTGGGGGGGAACCTCAGTTCAGGGAGACTTTACCCAGAAAGGCATTTTCAGGGAAGGAGGAGCAGCAAGGAGGGAAAGGTCACCAGGACAGTTTTAGTGGTGTCATACAGCAGATGTTAAAGAAAGCTTGGTTGAGCCATGGCTTTAGAATGTTCGAGCACCTGGTGTCTTAAGCTATGTTGCTTTGATTTTATCTTCTTTTAATTCCCATTTGCTGAAATCTGACTGCCCTCCTTCCTGCCCAGTGCTAAGAATAAGCCACCTCAGATCTCCAGCACTTACCACAAGAAGACAGTGTACACACTAGCCTGGGGTCCTCCAACTCCTCCTCTGATTTCAGGTGAGTCTTCCAACACCTTGTGACAAAGTAGAATGTCCATGCAGAGCACACAGATGCCGTGAAGCTGCTGTTCCCTCCCTCCTTAGGAGAGGGAGCCCCATTTGCTTGGTGGCAGTCCTTTGTGTTCTGCTTGAGGAGCTGGTAACAGTTTTGCAAGGGTGCAAACTCTTGTAGTTTGTGAATTCTGGTACCTTCAGGAAATAGGTTTGAGTAGTGCCCCACAGCTCTGGGCTTGCTTCAGGGTCTTACAGACCAGGAGCTTCACAGCAGCAATTGCATCAAATCAAATACAGGTTCCAGAGTTTCTGCCATTTGAACTTCATCCTTCTTACACACCTTGGATTTTTTTATTTTAAGGACCAAAATTTAAAGGGAATTTTACTGTTTGCAGTGATTGTGCTATGGGGGATCTGTTGGTAGAAATGAGAGCTCCTTTCAGAGGGTTGTGCTGTGAGAATTTTCTGCTGCTGGACCACAGGCAATTGAAGGATGTGTATTGCTTTTTGAAATAATGCTTTGATTTATAGAGGGAGAGATTAGTTCTTTGAAGACTAATGAAGAACAGAGTGTAATTAGCTCTTTTTCTCTTTTGTATAGGAGAAGAAAGTGAACAGCCCTCTGTAACTTTATATAGTTGTGCTGGAGAAGGAATTGTTTTTCAACACAATCCCTGGAAGCTTAATGGAGAAGCAAATGACATCAACAAAGTCATCAGAGACACCAATTCCATCAAAGTAAGGATGAATTTGGGGAGGGTTTTATGGATTCATAGCAACCACACCAGAGTTTCCATGGCCTTGTAGTTGTAAGTTTCTGATTTTGCCTTTTTGAGGTATCTGTAACACAAAACACAAACCCCTCAGTCTCCACAGATGAACCTCAGTGACATTAACTGACTCAGACTATTTGAAGAGTTTATATATTTGTGTCTGAAGAGGGTGGTTGGCATTTTTTTCTCCCAGTGTTGACATAGCACATCTTTTTCTGGCATCGGTTGTGCAATTTTCTACACTACGATTTACATGGGAAAGATAAAAGAGGGAATAGAGTTTGGGTTTAAAACTGTGTGGCTGTTTAAAATAGTAGGAGATTTCCAGTTTCCAAGCACTTGAAGTGATATCCTGAATCATATCCTGGCTTAGACCACATGCTGGGCATGCATGAGTTATTTACCTCAATCCCTTTAGTTCCCCTGCTTCAACTGTGAACTTCTTAAAACAAATTTTTCATTAAAAACAATAATGGCTTTTCTGGAGGCTGTTTCCATTTATACTGCAGCCAGTGCAGAGTGGTTACTGATCACTCAGTATCTTCTCAAGTGTGATCAGTCATTTCTTAGTTGAAAGTGTAAAATAAAAGTCAGCTGGAGTCAGTCCAAGGGTATTGATTTGTATCAGCTGGGTTTTGGCTTCTTCCTTGAGTTAAGACTCTCTGGGGATTAAGTGAGTCATGTCAGAGGCATTGAAATGGTCATATTTAGGCATCTAGGTTGTAAATTGTAAATAGCTTTTGTCTGAATTCAAATGAATAGGGATCATTAAAAGTAAACTTTGGTTTCTTTTGAAGTGTGAAAGAATTTGCTTGCAATGTCTGGTGTTTCCAAGGAGTCTTAAGGGTATGAAACATCCAGACAAAAACTTCAAAATATTTCTCTGAACTAAACAACAATAAAAAACAATCACTGGTTCTTGCATCAGTTATTTCAGTCTTAATTTCTCAGGTTTATGTCACTGCTACAAAAGCAATGGACACTTGTTTGACTTTTCATTTTGCAGACTAATTGCAGCTCTGTCCAGTTGCTAGCCTTGCTCATTGGTGGATGTATGTGAGAGAGATTTAAGAGTTTTTGGCAATAATTCTCTTCTTTCTGCAGCACAAGCTGCCTGCACGTACAGAGATCAGCTGGAAACCAGATGGCAAACTGCTGGCTCTTGGCAATGAGGATGGGTATGTCCCACCTGTGGGATAAGGTGGTGTCTGTGCTGGTCTTGACTGCAGTCATTGTGATGTAGCAAAAGTGCTTTTTGTTGCCCTGGTTTGTCTCTGTTCTTTCACTGCTGATGTATTTGAGTCATGATAATACAGCATTCCCTGCTGTTATTTGTAGCTGCTCTTGGCATGGAAGATCCTCATTATCACATAAAATTCTATTTTAAGGATCCACTTATGGTGGAAATGCACTTTTGGTGCTCAGTGAAACCAGGGTTTGAGTTGGATCCAGGAAGCACAAACACAGTTACTCGAATTCACATGCTCTAATTCTGCTCATGCAAGACAACAAAAATGTTCCCATTTTCACCAGCTACTGAAATTCTTACACTGTTGCTCTTACATTTCAGCTCAATTGAAATATTTCAGGCACCAAACTTGAAGTTGCTCTGCACTATCCAGCAGCATCACAAACTGATCAATGCCATTCGTTGGCACCATGAGCATGGGACCCAGCCAGAGATGAGTTACTTGATAGCTTCGGGCTCCATCAATGCCACCATTTATGTGCATAATCTGAAGAATGTTGTAGGTAACAGTTTGCAGATCACATTCCAAATCTTGGCATCTTTTTTTTTTTAAATCTCTGTTTTGGCTTTCTGGCCATACTCAATATTTTTTCATTTTTTTTTTCAGAGAACTCTTCAGAAAATCCTTTGATGATAACAGAGCCCTTTCGAACTCTGGCTGGGCACACAGCTAAAATCACAAGTCTTTCTTGGAGCCCCCACCATGAGGGAAGATTGGTGTCTGCTTGCTATGATGGCACTGCACAGGTATTGTCCAGAGCACCTCAGAATTGTATTTCAAATCATCCATTCCACAGCTGATCAAAGAACAAAACTTGTTTGTATGAGTTAAACTATTGAAGTATTGCAAGTTTACTTTTGGTAACCATCTTGGTTCTGGATAGCTGATATGCAGATTAGGTTGTGATTTGTGAATTGATTTGTAAGTCCAGTCATTAAGGTTTTCATATTAGCACTTTTGAATCCTTAGAAAAGAAAGATGTTGTGCAGCTCTATCAATGCAAACAAAGGAAACCCTGCATTTTCTCCATTTGCACATTGGTGTTTGAAATACCCCTGCAAAATCCCAAAAGATAAGTTCCTACCTGTGCAGATCTTGAGAAAATGCAGAATATTGGGTGAAGAAGTGGCTTTCTGAGTAACTGGATTTGTTTCTTGTTGCCAAGGTGTGGGATGTGATGAAGGAAGAGCCACTCTGCAACTACCGAGGGCACCAGGGCCGCCTGCTGAGTGTGCAGTGGTCCCCAGTGGATTCAGATTGTGTTTATACAGGGGCAGATGATTTTTCTGTTCACAAATGGCACATCTCCAAGCAGGAACACACACGGCCTCCTCAAGGTGAGTGTATTCAAACTGAAGATCTTTCCTGAAGGTGATGTTGGAGCTGAGAAATGGAGAGTTGCCATGTTGAAGTGATGCAAGTTCTTGAGCTGAATTCCAGATCTGCCTCTTCATCTTAAGGAATAAATTGTGTCTAGGTTTAAATTGAGTGTCCTTATTTGGAAACTAAATGTTGATCCTGAGATACGAGCAGTTAATGACTGAAATTTGCACCTTTTACAGGCAAAAAGAGTATAGAATTAGAGAAGAAAAGAAGTATACAGCCAAAAGTCAAAGCCAAGAAAAAGAAAAAACCTGTAGGCAAGAGTCCAGGCAAGCAGGATGCAAATGATGCCATGAATGGAGATGACAGCATGAAGGAAATGCTGCTGGAGGAAAATGGAGTGTCAGACCACGAAGGAGAAAAAGAAGCTCAGGAGGCAGAGTTGGTTGATAAAGTCTCTGTGACTGGTAATAATCAAATCATCTTACTTCAATGTTTCCCAGACTGTTCAGTCCTCAGAGCATCACCAAGTTTAATTTTCATGCAGATTTTCTCATTGTATGGTTTTATTGAAATTGTCCACTTGAAGGAAAAAGGCTCTGGAATGCCTTTTATAATTTTCTAAACTAGTTTGGGACTAATTGTCTTCAGATTAAACAAGATTCTGGCCTCATGAAGAGAGTTACTGTGTTTGGCTTGGAACAATGCCATTTTTGATCAGCATTGATAAATCTTTACAGTACTGGTGGATCTTCGTTGGTGTCTCTTGACATCTCATTTAGCCTTCTGACAGTTCTCTGTTTTCTTGGTATTTCCTTTCCCTAAAAAGCTGTTCAGTTCTGTGGCAAAGTAAAGCTTTTGTCTGTTTCAAAATGACTGTAACAGAATGTGAACACATATTCATGTGTACGTTTTCATTCATTGCTTTTTTTTTTTTTTAAATCGCTTGACTCCCCAGTGTCCAAGGATACAGCTTCATCTGCATGTGATTATTCTTCATTCAGCTTGCCAAAGCCTTTTGTGACCCAGAAAGTTGCTCCTGTGAAAAAGGATCCACCTAAAGATAAACCAGGTTAGTATATGTTTTAGGAATTTTTAACAGTCCTGTATCAAGGCTGAGTTCCTCATGCTAGGCTTGTTTGGCTGCAGATTCCCTTCCTAATATGACACCAAATAAGTGCCAGAGAAAGAAAAGGATGCTTTTGAAATAAATGGAGGAGTTCTGCTGTAACTGCAGCAGCAGTGACTAAAGTGTGTCTGATTTTTCAGCTCCTGATGCCTCTCTGAAGAAGAGGAAGCCTCGTTCTGTTCTGCCCTTCAGCATCTTAATGGATCACAGATCCAAAGAAGAATTGCATCAGGACTGTTTGAGGCTGGCTGCATGTCTGAAAACTAAAGGTATCAGTATAAAATTTAAAATACTTAGAGGGTAGGTGCTCTCAAGTAGCCAAAATCAAGTGTCCAGGGACTTGACATTATTTCTTAAACTCCTCACCTTTATCTAAGAGTTTGACTTGGTGTTACATCAAACTTAAATCTGGGTGTTGACCAGCAGATTATTAAATCTGCTTTACAGGAAAGAAAGTAGAAGACAGAAGTATTTGCCAGCATTTGAATGGTACAGTTACTTGTCACATTCCAGTTCCCAGTTGTGTTAAATCCTAAATAGTCTTTCTTCTTACCTGCTTTAGATAATAATGAAGATGTGTCCCCTGACCTCAAGGACTGCATCCACTTGGGGCTGTTCACAGACAGAGATTCTCTGCACAAGATGATTGATGTGGAAGGTAGGTGTCATAAAGAATATATTCAGTGTAACTGTTATATACAAGTAGAAAACAAATTGGGAAAAATGCTTGAATTTTCTTTACTGTGGATTTCAGGCTAAGATTAAGAATGCAGCTCTGTGTGAGAAGAATATAGATCTTTTTCCCTTTGATAATTTTTACATCTTTCAAATGTAAAAAGCCTTATCTTAAGCTTGGATGATTTCTCTTTTGCCAAGCTATTTTACTATGACAAATGATGCTGTTGTACTCATGCTGATGGGAAGTGTGTTTGCTTCCAACAGGAAAGCACCTCTTGGAGAACGGGCATGCAGAGCAATTCCAGCAGCTCATGCTGTGGAAAGGAGACATGAAGGGTGTCCTCCAGGCAGCTGCTGAGAGGGGGGAGCTGACAGACCAGCTCGTAGCCATGTCACCCATGGGTATGTTTGCTCTAGCACCACATAAACTGGTGGAATTGGCTGCCAAGGGTCCCCTCATTCTGGTGGTTCTGGACAGAAACTCAGGAATTAGTTCTTTGTGATATGCTTGCTGCTGGTTCAGATATGCTTTTGTTATTTTACTGGCTGTGAGGTCCTGCAGTCATGTTCAAGGCCTAGTTTTGCCCCACCTCATTGACCTCTGGTAGGATGGGTAAGAATTAGAAACTAACCTGGGGCAGAGAAGAGGTTCATATTGAGGAAACAGTGATGGTATCACACAGGAATTCTTCCAGTTATTAAACTGCCTGCAATGGTGTTGCCTTCTCTTTTGCAGTTGGATACCAGGCCTGGGTATGGACAGTGGAAGCCTTTGCCAAGCAGCTGTGTTTTCAGGAGCAATATGTGAAGGCTGCCTCCCATCTCCTGTCCATCCATAAAGTCTATGAGGCTATTGAGCTCCTGAAAGTGAACAATTTTTACAGGTTGATGTATATTTATGTTTAGCACTTTACCTTGGGTTTTTGGGGGGTTTTTTTTGTGGGGTAGATTGAGCATCCTGGCTCACTCTTTGCACACAGATTAACTTTTCTGTCTGGTTTCCCTTATGTGCATTAGGGAAGCAATTGTAATGGCTAAGGCCAGGCTGCGCCCAGAAGATCCAGTTCTGAAGGATCTCTACACCAGCTGGGCAGCTGTGCTGGAGAAGGATGGTCACTATTCCATGGCTGCCAAATGGTGAGTGTTACTGGGGAGAAAGCAGAATTGGTTCCATGCCTACAACAAAAAAGGTTCATGGTTTTGTATCGGTTGAAATCTGTTAACTAGTCTGGTCACTGGTTGTCTAAGGTGCTTTCTGAGCCTGTCTCACTAAATTTCCTCTAATGTAGGTGGGAAAAGAAGCTCCAGAGGGTAGTTCAGAGCAGAAAGTCCAAATGCCATATTACAGTAGAGCCACCTCTTTCTGCAGACATTACTGGAAGTTTTTGAAAACTAGTCTAGCAAGACTAAGATTAGGTTGTGTACAAAAAAGGCTGAAATTTCCAACCTTTCCACTGGAAACATGCAGTGCAGCAGTTCATCTTGAGTTTCTTGAAGCCTTAGGTGATATCCTGGTCATTGGGTTACCCTGCTGCAACTGGAGTGTGTTAACTTTGTGACTACCAAAATTACTAATACCCCTTGAAATACTTTGTCTGGAGTAGTGTCCTCTGCTTGATGCTGATTTCGGTTCTGGCATTTTTGTGGGTATCACACTTGTGGAAGGATTTGTATGAAACCCAGAGAAATGGAGTAGGGACAAACAGCTGCATATAACCTTCATCTCTTGAATCTGGTTTGTTTTATTGCTCATCCAAGCCATGTGTGGTATGCAGACCACCAGAGATTTCAGTCCTGGCTTTAAGGCTGTGTGACCTTCCCTTTGTGGCTTTGCATCAGGTTGTTCACCATTGCCTATAGTAAACTTAGATAAGAAAAAGTGATGAGAGCTCTGAGAACCTGTGGATAATCCAGGGTCATCTTCATTTGCATATTTGTACTACTGTGTTGCAATACAATTTAAAAACTATTTTGCTACCCATCAAGTTGTTTTGCTTTTATCTTTTTCAGTTATTTGGGAGCTTCCTCACCCTATGATGCAGTTAAAGTGCTGTCAAAAAAGGGGGATGTGACATCTCTTAAAACTGCTGCTGAGCTTGCTCTGATATCAGGGGAAGAGGAGTTGTCAGCAACTTTGTCTTTGAGATGTGCCCAAGACCTGCTGTTATCCAGGAACTGGGTGGGAGCTCAGGAAGTCCTTCAGCAGCATAAAACTTTATTTGTGAGTCTGGTCCTTTCCTTTCCACCTTCTTCAGTGTTGCCTCTCTCCAGAGTGACATAACTTGGCACCACTTCCCATATGTTTATAGTCCACAAGTGGTCCTTTGAGTTGGTTTTGCCTCAAAATATTTTTCTAGGAGTATATTGGAATGACCCTATGGAATGGTCATGGTGGGGAAGAATGTAGACTCTGTGCTTGTTATATGAGAGGTTGTAGAGAAAAGTGAGATTCTTTTTTCAAGTGTAATACTGATCATGAGAAGAAAGAAGTGAAGTACTCACTGTTTACATTAAAGGAATAAGTGAGCCAAGTGGAATTCGAGCTGCTGGAGGCTTACATTTGAAATCTTTTTGTGGACTGAGAAGCAGGTGGCTGCCCTGGCTTGCTCTGAAGTTTCCTTCTGACTTCCCTTAGGCTCTGTCACCAAGAAGCTGCTACCAGGCATGATGTTCTTAAGTCACTCTACCTGCTGTGGTCAGCAAGGAATTGTTTTTCTTGTTGCAACAGCTCAGTGCTTTTTTTATTTCCTTTAAAGGGACAAAGACTTGTTTTCTGCCTGAATGAACTGCTCTGCAGGTGCCTCAGTGAAAGGAACCCCTGTGAGCGAAAGAGCCCCGTGCCCCCCTGTTACCACAGCTGGGAGCTTAACAGAGAGGCCTCATTTTTTGACATGGTGACAGAAGTGTGGCAGAATGTGCTGGGCATGGACACCACTGAACAAGCTACATGTGCACAGGAGCAGCTTTGCAGGATTGAGCATCCTCCTTCAACCAGCAATACACACCCAAAGCAGGTAAATGGATTTTGATCTGTGCAGGCATAAATCCTTACTTGAGCATAGGCAGTAAACCCAGCCACTCTGGTGTTGCAGCAGCCACTCCCAGGGAACTGATGTCTGCACCCTGCTGCAGAATGGGGTTTTAGTCTGGGAGAGAGATGATCAGCAGCTGGGACAGCTTTGTGTAGCCACCAATTTGTTTCTGCCTTTGTTTCTTGCAGGGTAAGAATTGACAGAGCTGAGTAGTCTCAGCACTGATTCAGGGGTTTGTATTGGACTGTTAGGGGAGGTAGAGCTGCCTGTTATCAGTTTGCAAGGTGCCCCTGCTGCTCTTCTCTGTGACCAGTCAGTCACTGCTCCCACTTCTCTGTTTACTAAGACACAGGCAAGCACAGTGGCTGAATTTACCACTGCAAGTGATGTAGAAATGCTCTGTCTCCATAATAAAGGAGACATGTGTAAATTGCATTGTCACTAAAATGGCTTTTGGTCAAGTCATGTACTTCTGGGCTCTTCCAGTTGTCATAAGCTCACACTTTGCAATAAAACTATTAACTGTGCTCTCTGGTGCTTCCTGTAGGTGCTTTTCCATGTTTCCCATGACCTGGCCCTTGCAGCCCTGAGCTGTCACTTGGGTATGTGGGATGAGGCAGTGAAAAGTATTCTTGGGGCTGTGTCCCGCAGTTTTGATGCTGGGAATTTCACTCTGATGCAGGAGATCTGCAGTATCATCCTTCCAAAGGGTAAGTCTCTTCTTGTGTCTCTTCTGGCACTGACAGGGCTGGCTCTTTCATGCCAGCACAGCTGCATCCATTAATGTTCCTAGGCTAAATAATGTTTGGAAGCAACAAGACACAGCCACATCTGTGGAATTTGGCTAGAGCAAAGGCCACTGGGTGATGAAAATTCCTGACTGTGGAAGGAAGCTCAGCTCTGTCACCTGGTGTGAGTGATGTTGGAAACACAGTGAATTATTTTCTGTGAGAGAGATGGGGGACATTAGAATCCTGTGTTCATTTCATAGCAACACATACTCCAGCTTGTCCTTAGTTCTCTTTAGAGTATGCAGTGTATGTAGTTTGTGGCTCTTGATCATGTGACTCTTGTGTTTTGCAGCTTGGGACCAAAGAAGTTTGCTGTAGCTGATGAGGACATTTTAGCTAGAACAGAGTATTGTGTTCACAAAGATGCCAAAGATGTTTTTGGTTTCATAGTTTGTGTATTGTTCTGCCAGCATCTGAGTAAATTCCTGATTTGGGTTTCCAGGCTTTCCTGGTTCATTTACCAGATCTGCTCATTGTCTTTGGAAAGTTTGATGAACTATTTGTAATCCTTTTCTCCTTATTAGGCTGTGATGACCTGAGAGACAAACTGGACAGCACAAACTGTCAGAGCATGGATGCCTGCAGGAGTCTGGAGGGCTTTGTGGCTTACAGACTGCTCTATGACCTGTGGTGGAACCCACCCAAGGACTCCCTTGGCCTGCAGAAGGCTGTGCTGGGTCCTGTGCTGTGCCCCAGTGAGCAGACAGCTCTTGAGAAGAACTGTATTTCAGGTGACCCATCCCCTGAGGAAATGGTTCAAACTGCAGCTGAGATGGGTGGAAACCTCTGCAGTACAACTGAAGTCCCTAAGTGTCACACAGAGACACAGAGTGACTCAAGAACTGACTCTGTTGATTTGGTAGACAGACAGTCAAAACTGAAGGGTTGCCAAGTGCTCCTTTCAGAAGAGATGGCTGCCTTGCAGAACACCCAGAGAGACATAGCTGAGGTCCAGGAGACTTTAGCAGAAATGATTCGCCAGCATCAGCAGCAGAGGAACAATCTCCAGGAAAACACAAATGGAAACACCCAGGGAAGCAACCTGGAACAGAGTTCAGAGACTGAATCAGACAAACCATGCTCTGACAGCAACCAGATGAATTGGTAAGATCAGCACATGAATGAATGGATTGAAAAGTGTTGCTTTTTGTGTGTGTTTGTGCAGCAAATTTCTTATTTTGTCTAGACTGCCTTTAATCTCCATCTCATCACTGAGGAACATTTGAATATACAGCTCAGAAATCTTGCATTTCCCCTGGGCTGAACCACCATGTGCATAAACTCAGTGCAGCTGAATAGTTTAGTCATGCATGTTCTTACAGTGAATAAACAGGGCAGCTTGAAAAAGGGAGGATAATGAAAAAGCTAAGCACAATCTAAAAGTTCTGTTTCTTTGCTGAACTTTGGTTTGGGACTTTGGCAAGAAGGAGCTAAAGCATAAAACACTCAGCCAGCTCTCTCCTGTGCTCCTTGTCCAGGAGGGAGGCTACAGAATCACCTAACAAAAGAGTTGCTCACTACACCTGCTCTTCTCTTGACAGCAAAGATGAAGCAAAGCAACCGGTTACACTTCCTGAGCTCACGAAGCAGCTTCTGAAAGCAAAGCAGAAATTAGCTGAATTCCCAGACAATTTAAAGGTAAGTTTTCAGAAAAGCCATTACACTTCTGAAAAAAGTCATTGTGTAAGGGCAGCCTCATCACAGAATCCCTTTCATATAGAAAGGAACAGTGACGTTCCTTGTGATCCTGTGGCAGTTTTGAAAGAGAACTGACACGTGGCATCAGGGTGGTGGTTTTCTTTCAAGTGTAATTTTCCCCATGCAGTTACAAAGCAGAGCTAAAGCTCCTGTGTGGGAGAACTCAGTGAGATATCCTGAATGGAACATCCCATGCGTTTTGAGAGTAATCCCTTGCTCCTTAAATTACAAACAATGAAATAAAAAATTTATACCTATAAAGTGCCCTTTATAGGTTAGGAACTGTAGAAAGTACACATCACAGATTCAAAAACGTGTAACCATGGTGATTGGGCAAGAGGGGGCAAACCTGGATAAATGAACATGCATCTGACTCCTGATCACATGCTACAAAGCAGTGTCTTTAGAGAGCTGCTTTTATGTTGAACAGCTGTGATATAAACTGTAGACATCACCTCATGTTCCTTTTTTTGCAGGTCTTCCCATTCCCTGACGTGCTGGAGTGCTGCCTTGTGCTCCTTCACCTTGGATCCCAGTGTCCTCCTGAGCTGCAGCAAGAGGCTCTGGCTCTCCTTAGGAAACAGGGCAGTGCTGGTGTTTACAAAAAGGCTGGCAGGAGCTTCTTGACATGACATTTGGAGACCAAACTGTCTCCCTTGAGCTGCCTCCAGCTACTTAACACTAGGGCTGCTCTTTCTTCAAGTGAAGGATTCTTTTGATGGCTGTGGCTGTTACTGATACAAAATGTCAGGTTTATACACCTCCACTTGTGCTGATCCACTGATACTTATTTAAGGAGACTGCTAGAAAACCGAAAAGCAATAGAGCATGGGCTTGAGCTGTTATAACAGATTTTTGTCGTTTTTCATTTGCTGGACACTGTGCTAATGAAAGCTCTTGCTCTTTACATGCAAGAGAAAGTTTTGAGCAGCTGTGTAGTCTTTCAGCAGAGGAGGAAGAGTAGATGCCCTCAGGAAAATCAATGGTTTCTGTAAGAAAACTGACCCTTAGGCCAGTATTGTTCTTAAAAGCATTGTGATTTTTTTTTCTCTCCTTTAAATAAAGTCTTCTACTACTATGAATTGGTATTTAATTTGATGTGTAGAAATAAGTTCTCTAGAATGGTGCTGTTCTAGAAAGTGCCAAATCCACAATTCTGGATTTTGCAGTCTTGAAGTATTTTGACCAGTCTAACAGCTTACTTAAAGGCTTAGTCTGTCTTGTTAGAAAAAACATAAGAAGAAATAACTTCTATGAAAAGCACAGTGAACACAGCATCTGTCTTAGTCATTTTCAGAAGCAAGGTTTTAAATGTAGCAAAAAAAGCTGACGGGAGAAAGTGTGCATCATGAATTTAGAAAGTTTCAAGTACAGTAAAGATTAGTAAGAATTACAAGGAGTAGTGATGGATTTTTTAGATCAAAAGCTGTTCCAGATTCTTCCAGCCAAAATGCAAACTTAATCCTGACAGATTTCCAGCTTCAAGCTAAGAAAAGCCTCAGAACAGCTTCCAAGAGCAGCAGGTGAAAGCCAGGGGTTAGACTGAAACAAGATCCTGCTGTAGATGCGTTTAATCTGTGAAGTGTTGCCACCAATTTGAGTTTGTGAAGTTCTGTCCAAAGCACCTGAAAACCAGGCGGGGGAGCCAGTGCTTAAGCAAACTGCCTTCTGCACTTCCAGCAGGAACCACTGGAGTTCCGATGGAGCTGAAAACTTCACATCTAGTTGGGTCTTTAAGTGGCCACTCTGCAGCGCAGGAATACTGCACCAGACTGTGTGCTGTACTGAGACCAGCAGGGAGAGAACACAACTCTGCAGAGCTCTTCAGCTCAGCCTTCCTCAGCTACTGTACAATAAGCTCAAAAGACATTTTACTAAGAGCTACCCCAGGAGCACCTCATAAATGGTAAAGGAAATGAGCATCTTCAGGCATGTATCTCCCAAATTCAGATTCCAAAGCCTCAGCTGGAAATACTAGTGCTTGATGGAAAATCCAAAACAAAGCCTGGTTTAAAAAAATTTATTTTACAAAAAATAAAAACTAGTCTTTACAAACATTTCAAATACTAGCTCTAAACCTCACCTCTTTTAATATTGGATTAAGCTTGTTCAAAATGCCAGACAAAGTCTTAAAAATGTTTGACATATCCAAAAGGGTTTGTTCTTTTAAGAAATGTCATTACAGAGTTGTTGAAAGGAAAATACTATAGAATGTTTTTCAAAGTCAGAATCCCAAGTTCTTCATCCTCTTAACTACTTTTCAGATGTTTATAATGAAAAAAAACCCAAACTCATGGAAAAAAATCCAGAAACTTTACCTCTTAAGCATATTGTAAAATTAGGGGCTGGAAAAATGGGGGAGGAACAAGTATTTGTCCATGCTGACCTGGTTGTGTTGCAGGAGAAAAATAAAATTTGTAGGTTGAAGTTGAAGAAAACTGAAGTCAGAGTATTGGTCCAAGCTCCTGTCAAAGGTGAATTTTTGGGCCTCTGAATTTCTAGAACAGTTCCTTAATACCCGTAAGAACAAAGCCAAGGCTTAGTATGGGCCAAAGCAGTAATACAGAGAATTAGAAACTAAGGAGTACTGATCAAAACAGCTCCATTCCCTCGGTTGTTAAAGCAAATCTCTGAATATTTTTAGCTGCAAGGATCATTTTTAATGTCACCTGTTCCCAAACCTCTGCAGTGATCAAAGGGAGCAATTTCCACAGAGATAAAATAAGCAACACATGAGGTGAAGCTGTTACCCTCACAACATGCAGAAGTTTTAAAATAAGCTTTATAAAACACAAATTGCAAATTTGCGTGTGTGTCTGTGTCCAT
Organism: Anthoscopus minutus; assembly: GCA_013399455.1. Classification (NCBI taxonomy): domain Eukaryota; kingdom Metazoa; phylum Chordata; class Aves; order Passeriformes; family Paridae; genus Anthoscopus; species Anthoscopus minutus. The sequence goes on from VWYI01013654.1 coordinate 293,120, forward strand.
TTTCACTGCATTTCCCAACCCTTAGCTCTACCCAATATTCTGGTAAATCTTCCTTGCAGATACAGTATAAAGAGGAAAAAAAACAGAGGTATACACAGTAGATTCTGTCCTTTGCCCTTGGTATTAAAAATATGGCAAACCACAAATGCTGGCATTAGGAATTCAGTCAACTCTTCTGGGTTTCAAAGGAAAATGCAGCTCTTAAGCAAAACTGCAAGGCTTGGTGCAGCCTGTGTACTGGAGATGCCTTTTGTTTGAGACAGTTTGGGGAAAATGGTTGAGGACAGCAGCTGCCAATATGGTAAACATGTTCTGCTGAGGGGCACAGCTCATCACGGCTGCATGTTGTTGATAATGGCCAAAATGCTCATTTTCTCTTGGGCTGAGTCCACATCTTCACTTTGTTTCTGAGCCACTCCTGTGCCAAGGCCATACAGTCGTCCGCAATATTTTGCATCATCAATTGTATCCTCGAAAAATAACTGCAGATTAAAAAAAACCAAAAGAGGGACAGCTATTGTTTAATTGTGCCTCTAAATCAGAAAACATCCAATGTTAATTAACAGTTTATTTGAAACCAGCCACCTCCATGATGGAGTGAAATTAAAATAAGCACATGAAAAACGAGTAAACAGAAAAAGTCTGTGCCAATTATCAGCAATTCCTATTCCTGACAGTTTGAAGTGGGATGGCCAAAAGGCTCAAAAATCCCAAACCAAAACAAGCAACATGCTGTACATGTTAACATTTATGACATGAAGTGGAGAAGGAAGAACACTGTAGTACCTCTTTCATTCTGAAAAAGGCCATTCCTGTGAGAAGAGAGTCTGATCCTGCCTGGTGTTGTCGTCCAATTCGCTGCAAATCCAGCTGATCTGCCACTTCCTGAAGGCCACCCTGCAAAGAGAACAGAAGAGATTTTATTTTGGAAGATCCATCTCTTGCCCAAATTGCAACATTTCTCCAAAACATGAGGGCAGACAGGGTATGATGAACCAATGCAGATCCCAGCAGTATGCACCCTCCAGCTGTGACTGAAACACAGTAGGAAACGGTGCTCAAGAGTGCATAAATGACTCTTCTCAAATTTAGGTGCCTTCTTTTCCTGTTGCAGATACTTGAGATAACTGTGGGTACATTCATAGGTTACACATGCTGGGCCTTTCCCTCCCTTTACTCAAGGCTGTGATTCAGTAGATAAACTACTTTCAACCCTCTTACCAGTTAATCAAGTAATGGAGTATTTCATGTAATAGAAATACTCTTGCATAGGAAACATAAATATGCTGAATTATAATTAGCCTCTGATACACAAACCAGAAGGCTGTGGCAATGTCCCCTTTATAATAAACACATTGGTAAGTCTGAAACTTGGGAGGGCAATATCCATTAGACACAAACTATGTCTCAGGTGCTTCTGTGTCACTACTGACTTATACACATTCCCATTTTAAGACAACATATGCAGCAGTTCTGCCACTTGTATTCCTGTACATGCACAGTGCTGATGCCCATAGCCTGCCTGCTGGGGAGATAAAAGTACCTTGAGGTTTTTGCAGCTCTTCATTAAGTACTTCACATCATAGATAGATGGGAAGAAAAGGTTTAAGATATGGAAAAATTCATGTTCCTCTTCTGGTAACCTGGAATCTGTCAACAACTTCACCATGTAGCCAAAGTCATAACCACTGAAAACAAAACCACAGAGAAACCAGGTAAGCAGGCAGTACCTATAATTCAAGGCAGTAATACCTCCTTTTTCAACAGAATTTTACTTGCTGTGCCCTTCAAGCCTTAACATTTTCTGACATTCATAAAACTCTAGATCTCATCCAGAACTCATCCTGATTTTGTCATCATAGGACTTTGGGATGCTCCCCAAATGCCTTTTGTGAAACAGCTAAGCCATTGGGAAGAATACACATTTCTTCCCAACTCTGTACATATCTGTGGCTAAGGGTAATACAGAAAAGCAGGAAACTCTGCAAGTAATCCTTGAGGGAGAAGGAGGTGGTGGCAAGTCCTTTCATTTGGACCAGAGGCTTCCTAATCAAGTTGGTTGACATGCTACAAGATGTCTTAACCACATAGGTGGAAGTTCAGAGCACCAGCAACAATGTATTTACTAAGTGTTTGGCCTTCATGTCCTTAAGTTTATTTTAAGAACTGCAGGACTGCTAATTTTTCTCCTTAAAATCTGTCAATCTCCATGGAAAATGGAGGGAATTAAGAAGAGATTTAACAGGGTCAGTCAGCACCCTGGACACACCTGTGGAAGGACAGCCATTTCACGCTGTCACTGAGGACAACCCCAGATGTCATCAGCAGCTCAGCAAAATGCAGGGTATCTATCCCTTCTTCTTCATGCTTCTGGAACTGCAGCCCAGAGCTGGCAAGGAGGTCTATGGAGTCCTGAGAGTACATGTCTTCCCTGAAGTTAAAAAAAAAAAAGTAGGTTTGTTCTCAGGGTGCTGTCAAGACAAGCTCATTTTAGAAAAATTCTCTGCACACTATGTCAAGAATTGGGCTAACTAGTAGGAGACTTCTGGTTCCAGTTTGTCTCTCTAGAAAATCCAAACTGACTCCATTTCAATACCACTACTGCAGCCTCCTGCATATCTAACAAGCTGTTCTTTGATCATAACTAGTTAACACTTCCATGGCTAGTGCAAATTCCAAAGATTGCATCTCCATAGGACTGAACCCAACAGTTTCAAACAAGGACCCTTCTGCAAGGCAAAGGGAAGCACCACAGATGAGGGCCCAGAGGAAAGGGGAGCTCTCCCAAACAGGAAGATGTGCAACTCTAAAGCACTGACCATCATTCCTCTCTACATTTTTCCTTTTCACCCCAAAGCATGTACCACCTTATCAGCACCTCCACTTCCAGCTCTGGGAGTAAACAGAATTGCATCATCCTTGACTCAGGAAGGAGGACAAGAATGATGCACTTGGTGGAGAGCTGAGCAGGAACCTGACTTCTTTACTGGTTTGTGTCACTTGAGGGGAGGGAAACACACAGAGCCAAGTTCTATCAATACAATAACTCATTTAAATGAAGTGATCACACAACAAAAAACACTTCACTCTGATTTCAATACCTGTAAGAAACTCACAAATTTGTGGAGTAAAAAGTGCAACTTTTGGGGTCAAGAACTGGATGATCTGCACATAGTAGCTACAAATTTTTGTAATGCTTTCTAATGTTCATAAATGTTTCCAGTTTCATAAAAATAGATTGATTTCCTCTACATATGTGGTTTTGCCAGATAAACCCTTTCTTTATTTCCAGACAGCTCTAGTGGTAATTATGCTGAGTTTATCTTTATAATTACAGGGGAAGGGATAATGAAACTTGCTTCAGCTGCAACCCAGGATATTACAGTATGGAGGAGACAAGAACTGCCACACTCCATTTAACAAGATTTATTCTCCTGAACAGATGTGATGATTACACCGACATGTTTTTAGATCCCAGCTTATACTTAAGCCTGGATCTGTAAAGAGGTCTTTTGCTTTTTGATGAGACCAGCACATCCATTCATTTTTAGCAGAAAGAGATGGAGTTTTACATAGATAGATAAATATGAAGTTTCAAACATCATTCCAGAAAAAAAAGGCCCACAAAATTATCAAGAGAATGGGTAATAAGGAGAATTTTAGCATGGCTCTGGCACTCCAAAATAGGTTCCCACATAGTCTGTACTAGAATCTGAATTGCTCAAACCAGCCAGCAGTGATGAACACATGGACACTGGTATTTGCCAAAGAAAAGCATCACTCCAGCAGAAGGGAACAGGAAATTACTGCCAAGTCCAAAGACTCACGTAAGGTTGAATTTGAAGTTGAATTGCCAGGTGTTGATGCCAGAAGGATATTCCCCCTTCTCATTTGTGAAAGTCAGGCCCAGCTGGATAATTTTCAGCAGGTCAACGTTACAGCGCAGGAGCTGGTACTGATAATCTATGGAGCTGCGGAATTCACCGATCGGCCTGACAACAACTCCGGGGAACTCCGTGTCCTGGGAGAGAAGGGAAAGTTGAGTCTCACTCTAGTAGGAGTCATTATCACCACTCTGTGAAGAGAACAGTCCAGACACTGAAAACCGTCACTGCTTCTGAGGAACAGTCAATGCCTACATTAACAAAAACTACTCAGTCAAAACACACCTCTACAACAGCAGCCACCTTTTAGATGAAAAACCATCTATTAGATGAAAATCCTCTTCCTCAGCCAGTGACTGTGTGCTATCTTTGCTGAACACCAAACTGCCATACTGTTTTTACCCTCAGATTGGGTCACTGAGCTTCTACTGATTATACACAAAATCTTTCACAACCTCTCCCTTGCCCAAGAGGTTTATCTGTCTACTCTTACAGCACAGTCACTAAAACAGACCCTAAAACACTTTCAGTGAGACTAAAAAGGTGCAAAAAGTTCATTTCCCATTGACAAATGTTAACAAAAAATCATACTTCCTCAGCTGAATTTGACACCAAAATCCCACACACTCTGCAGAGGCACCTGTCTTTTGCCACACTTTTAATGAGGACTTTTCATATCTTGATGTTCAGTGCTCCTAAGCAAAGCTGGCAGAACTTACAGTATCACAGCTAAAACCAGTTCTTTATCTAACACGCTGGAGTGCTGCCAAGCAGATACAGACTTGTAAGAGCAGGAGGAGATTCCTCCCACCTGGAGGAGATTATGCACTTCTTAAACAAAGCCTTCTGAACATACTGTCTTATCTACAGCCAGAATATTTTTCTTCCCTAAGAATCAACATCTGCCCTCATTAGAAAGGAAGCAGCCCAGCCAGCTAGCAGTCACTTGCAGGCCTTATGACCTCCAGTCCCATGGCATCTTCTACAATCAAATGGAGAAAAACATTCAAAGGACAAATACACTGGTGGAAAAATAAGGATTTAAACCCAACTGTGACTTGTTTCATTTTCCTGTTGCAGAAACTAATATACTATGAATAACTAAATATTAAGTAAATTCATGTTTTTAAGTTGGTCTCCTTCCTCCCCTTATTTCAATCAATCCATACTCAGCACTGCTTGTATTGAAATCTGGAAAAGTTACTGAACAGCTTTTTATTTTTTCACCCCTTCTAGTTCAGTTTGACTAGGGGTAGGGAGAAATCCTTTCTCACTCAAGAATCAACTTAGTTCACAACCCAAAAAAAATCCCTTAACTAAGGAAATTAGGTCAAATATAAAACATTTACCATGGCAATGTAGCTGTAACTCAGAACAATCTCCCGAATTTTCCTCATCTCTTCCTCCAGGTTGTTGGCCCATACTTCACAGATAACCTGGCTGTTCTCTGCAAGGGCTGCTGGCATCTTGCAGGGACCAGAAAAAAGGCAGCTGATGCTGAATTCAAATGACAGTGTAGAATCACAAGCTGTGCAATCTTAGCAGTGTGCTGCATTAAAGAGATAAATAAATAATGCTTTAAGTGAAGGAAGAGTGACATGTGAATAAATGCTCTGTAGGAGTCAGTCACACTTCCATTTTCACCTTCAAATAACCCATTTGAAGTTTATACCAAGTTCTTTCTTGCTTTATCACTTTCTGTAAACATGCTGAATGAAATCTAGAGCATCTGTTCACAATACAAGAACAGATGCACAATCAGCAGTCCAGTTATTTATGTAAAGAAGGCATAAAATTTATGCCATCTTCCTGGCATAAACTTTGACACTTTGGGCACAAGATATACAGGCACTGTATCCTCATCTTTAACCCTCAGCTATTTCTCCATCCCTGGAAGTGTTCAGGGCTAAGTTGGATGGAGCTCTGAGCAACCTGGTCTAGTGGAAGGTATCCCTGCCCACAGCAGGGAGGTGGAATGAAGGCCCTCTCCAATCCAAGACCCTCTATGATTCTATGATGAAGACAACTGTTTAAACACAATAACAGAATGCATTAGAGAAAACACTCACTGGAACGAGTTTCAATGGGTATGAATATCTAAAGGGGGGTGCGAAGAAGATGGAGACAGGCTGATCTTGGCAGGGCCAAGCCAGAGGACAAGAGACAATGGGCAGAAAGTGATGCACAGGAGGGTTCCCCTGAACACGAGGAATAACACGAGCAAAAACTGTGCACGGATGGGGCACAGGAACGGTTTTGGAGTCTGCCTCAATGGAGATATTCCAGAACCGTCTGGACTGTGCCACAAACTCTGGGATGACCCTGCTTGAGCAGGGAGGTTGGACCAGGTGACCCACTGTGGTCCCTTCTAACCTGACCATTCTAAGATTCTGTCCTTCTCTGATGTAACTCGGGACACACCGCAGTGGGGTGTTTCAGCTGGAACCACCGGCAGTGTCAGCAGTGCCACAGCTCGGCTGAGCCACCGGCTGGTGCCCCTTTCCCGGAACAACACCGACGAACCGCTCCCAGGCCTCTGCAGGGGGCTCCGGCTCAGCCCACGGCCGGGCCCTGCGCCACCAGTTACCTCAGGTGGCATCGCCACAGCCCAGCCCGGCCCGGGGTCACCTCAGGGCCCCCCTCACAGCCCAGGGGGCGGCCCGATGTTTTTGCGGCCGGGAAGCGGGAGGGCCGCTTTCCGCGCCGCCGCCCTCTCAACCCCAGCACCAGCCCTGCATCCCCAGTGCCGGTCCCGCTGCCTGCCCGCCCGTCCCGCTCCTCGGTACCTCCCGGCAGCCGCGGCCGGGACGCGCCGCTCTCGCCCCGCGCAGCCGCGATGGCTCCGAGTCCCCCCCGCCGCGAGAGGCGGTGCTTCCGGGTCTCGCGCCGTTTTGGCTCTCGCGAGAGAGAGCGAGACATGGCTGTGCCGGCGGCGCGCGCGACGGGGCGGGGGAAGGGGCGGGAACGTTACTGCGCGCGGCCGCGGTATCCGCACTGCGCATGCGCCCAGCGCCGGCTCGCGTTTCTCCTCCTCCTGCCCCCCCCGCAGTGCAGATAATGGCTCGCTCGGGCTCCCCGCTCTGCAAACGGCGGGCGAGTCCAAACTCCGCAGGCGGGGGGGAGGGATGAGGGAGCTGCGTGCCTCTGCTCCTTGAAGGAAGAGGCGCCATAATGCCCACAGGGGCTGGGGTGGGCTCCCAGCATGGGGAGTCCCCGGCACCCCGATCCCGTGGTACACGGGCTGCGCTGTGCCCTGGCTGAGCGTTCCCGAAAGAAGCAGCGGCCGCCCCTCCCTCACCAAGGGGAGGTGAGGGGGTCCCCGGATCGGGGTTAGGCCCGAGCCCCCCCGGGCTCCCAGGCCACGGGCGCGCAGGGCGGGAGTGGGATGAGGGTTTGTTTTCCAAGGGGGATTTCCTAAGGCTCCGAGAGCAAACCGCTGCTGTCCTGGCACGCGTTGCTCCTACGGTGTAGTGCGGACCAAGCTCGTGGATTGAGCAAGTTCTGCTTCTTCTGCAGGAGCTCTGAAGTTATTTAAGCTCCTACTACACCTGCAGACTTTGAGTCTGGCTTCTCCTGTTAGAGGAATGGAATTTAAATTACGTAAGCAACAGAAGGTTGTAGCTGGTAAAGCAGCTACTGCTTGTAACACGGCTGCCAACACTTGCTTTGCTGGCTGATGCTGATGGCAGATAGGCAGTTCCTTTGGAAGCTTGTCTACTAATCAAGCTTAGATGGGATTTCCTTTATTTTAGACTACCTTCCTTCTGGACAGGGTTGCATGTGATGTAAAATATGCATGTGCCTCTGTATATGTAAATGTTCTGGTACCTGGATTATTTGCCCACCGTATGGGAGTCTTTCCCTGAATCTCGGCTACTTGCCCAGCATTTTGGTGAAAGTCTCAGGAAAAGCAGATATTTGCATCTTTCACGTGTTAGGCACCGTTCAGTATCTCAGGCTTAATATTCATGCCTCAGCAGAAATGTTACCTTTAGAAAAGAAAGGGTTTTTCAAGTGCTGCTATGTCGAGTGACCTTGCTGCTGTCAGCATCTTATTACATTCCCTTTATTGAGTGTTATTTTGATTCAGAGTTTATCTTCAGGGATGATAGAGAGTTACGGTTTTGCCTTAGCTCTGCAGTCTCTGGCATTGTGTAATTTATGCAACATGCAATATGCTATGCTTCCAGAAAGTAACCACCTTTCTTCCCGTGGTCTGTTGAGTCTGGGGTTTTTTACAAGGGAATCTGTGTTGTTAGCAGGTCAATTCAGCAGGCTGGATTACAGCACCCTGTAAATATAAGGTTAAATTTTTATTTCCCAAAAGAGTTCAGAGTAATTTTTCTTGCTCATAAACTCAGCGCTTGAGGGGATGTTGAATCTAGGGGGAAAGGGAGGATGCATCTCCTCAGGCCACTGTAAATATCTGTGCCTTGGTACTGTAATAAAAATGTGTTGCAGGCATTAATCACCTGTGATAAATTACATTTGGAGTGTGTAAAAATTTGTGTGTAAAAAAAAAAGCAGTTCAAGGATGTTTGCAAGCACTGGTTGGAAGAGCTGGAGACACATTTGCTTGATGAGATCAGAATTTTTTTCAAATATGATGCAGCTAAATAAAGATTCAGCATAGCTGGAAAAGGCACCCTGCTCTTTAAAAAGTCCCATCATTTCTGTATTTGGAGGTAACCACAGTTGCCTTCAGCTCCAGCACTGCAAAGCTGGTCTTGAAGAGTCCTCACATCTACACATGAATGTAGAGCTGCATTATAAGGTGGAATAAAGGTGTTTAGCTCAACATTTTCACACTGGACAGCTTGAGCTCCGTGTCTTCTTGTGCCTTTTCTTTAGAGCTTAGTCACAGCACCACAAGAAAACTGAGTTGTGGGAGTCCTGAAAGGTGAATTTACATTTTCCTCTGTTCACCCTTCTGTTCTGCAGGTGCTCTCAAAGCAACCACTGCAGTGCTAGGGGATGGCACACGTGCCGTGGCAGAGAGTGAGAAATCTGGTTCAGAATTCAGGGAATGAGGCAGGGGGTGATGTGTGCCAAGTCCAGATTCCTCTTCAGCCTTAGAGGAATTATCAGTACAGGCTTGTACACTCCCCTTCATAGATTTTCCCTAGATGTTCTTTCCCAGCAGTGAAACACCCAGTGACTATTACAAAAATAGTGGGGAGTGAACAAAGTTGTTTTTTCAAGTGTCTGATCAAAAAGCTTTTTTGCTGAGAAGAAATCAGACTTCTTGCATGGCTCAGCCAAGATTGCAGCAGCATTGGAGTGTCTGTGGTGCAGACATCAGCACGGGGCACATGACAGCCAGCAGGCAGAAGCAGCCGTTTGATTAGTGACAACCTGTGCTAGACACAAAATTGCAGCAGAAGATAATGGCATTTACAACCCTATGACTAATGTGCTGAGCTGTCCCTATGGGTATGAATACTTCAGAGATCACCCATGTTGGAATTGAACAGTGGTTCAGAAGGAACACTGAGGAACTACTCTTGGCTGTTGGATGAACAGCCCTGCCCCTGCAAGCTCAAATTCAAAGATCAGCTGAGGGCATTATCCTTATGGCACCCCGCTCTTGAGATGCTCATTTCCACTTCCTCCTCTGCATGTGAGTAAATAGTTTGAAGGGATCACATTCCTCTCTGTTGAGTCTGCTCTCTGTGATAAATACCATTTAGTAGCAACAGCTAAGAATTACAACTTCTGTCTCTACCAGGGAATAGTTGGAATTAGGCAAGATAAAGTAATGATGGAAACAATAACAGTGTTAAATGCTGTTCACTCTTGCAGAGCTCTCTGCAGTTCCAGCTCTGCTAGCATGAGGTGTTACTGAGAAAGAGCCTGTGTTGCTTCAACTGTGAAGGGCAAACAAGGCTAACTGTGAGGTACAGGTGATATTCCCTGTTTGTCCTCCTGTGGAAAAATAGATCTTGAAAGTTATGATAGTAACACCCTCAGTTCTCAGAGCTTAGTTTGTAATAAGGCACTATTGATAGGGCTTAGCAACAGATTGGGGCCACATTTGCATAAGAAAGACAAATGCTGCTGTAAATTGCGTCTTGCTCTCTGCAATACCATAATTACACACTTTATGATCTGTAAACATCGTGTTTAAAGACAACTGAGCCCAAACACATGCTAACCTATGTGTATCTACATCTTAGCCATGGAAGCAAAGCCTGTAACTGGTTGAGGGCACTGTGTAACAACAGATTTGGAGTAATTTTTAGACTTAGTACAACAGCATGAAAACTGGACTGCTGTTTTTTTGCCAAATTCCACAGTAACCCTTACTGCTTTTAACAAATACACCTTTGACCCATTCAGTTGCACTGGCAGTAGCTATTCTGTGCTCCAACCATGGGTTAGTGAATTATAAAAACTTGTTATCTTTAGGGTGTTGGTGGCTTGTTCTCGGGTAAGATGATGAAAAACTTACCTGCAGAGATGTCTTCCACGTGCTTAACTGAGTAACAGCATGCACATACACACGGGGAACACTGCCAGCACTAACAGTGACATGGCACTGGCTTCACATGACTTGTCTGGGAGGGGACAGGCAGCTCCTGCTTGGAAACACACCCCCATTGCCCTTGCCTAAACCCTCATAAAGTTTCAACAGCAGTAGTGGAAAGTGAGGAGTTGAACTCTGGGCTCTGAATAGACACAAAGGACCTCTCCTAAGCTACCATCAGCAGGAGGTGAGCAAAGAATGGGCAGCCAGAGTTCAAGGGTGTAGTAGCTCGAAAAGATATGATAGGGACTTTGAGGAAATCATTAAAAGGCAACTCGTGTCTGTGTGAAGTCCGTTGTCAGCTTTTCTAGGAGCAGGGATTTCCCCTAAAACCGTGCAGTGCTTGGTTGGACATCAAACACCACCTCTGGTCCTGTGTCTGTCCACACGGAGTGTGGCTGATATGCAACTGTTCAGGTGACCAGGTAAGTGGTCCTGTGGTTTTTTGTTCTATATGTTCTGTGTTTTCATGGGTAGTCACAGCCTTTGTTCTCCCAGGAGCTGTTTTCCACTGTCTGTGCCATATAAAGGTTGATTTCAACCTTTATAAGATCTACACCAGAAGCTCCAGGCAGGAAGGCATGAAGAATCCAAGGAGCTGGGCTGGGCAGGCAGTGCATCAGAGCAGATGGAGCTGTTCTGAGCTGCACCTGCCATGCAGGTCTGTGGCTGCTGGCAAAAGGATGCAGTGCACTGGGTGCAGTACAGGGAAAGGTTTCCTCAGCTTGGGACTGTCTGGGCACCAGAAACAGAAGAGAACAGCAGGCATGGAACATAAATAATTCACATGTTCAAAAAAAAAACATTAAAAATGCAGCAGTGTTTTGCGTTTTTTGCAGATTATACTCAGATTATATTGAGCATTTTAAAACATGACTTAAGACAAACTAGCTTTTTTAGGTACCAGAAGTGGAAAAGTCAGTGAAAACAAGTTCTGTGACATAATGTTAACAGTTTTTGGGAAAATTAAGTTATAAATGAAAATAGTAATATAAAAAATGTATTAGAATTCTTGTTTTACTAGTGTATGTTTCGCCTTTAAAGTCAAGAGACTGATTGGAAAAGCAATTACTTTTACTCTAGGGTTGAGAATTTGATTTGGATTGAATTTTGTGTTAACTAATTCGAAATAACTGGAAAGTAACTTCTTTTTAAGAAGTAGTAGTTCTAGCTGATATTTGGAAATAGCTGCAGCTAAGAGCTTCAGTGGTTGATTTGGGGCTGTAAAATATGCCAACATGAGAGCAATGCCAAGCAGCTGAATGGCTTTTTTGTTTGCTGAAACAGCCATGGTTACATGAATGGGTTTTTTAATGTATTTGGTGTATTCTGAATCAGGAGAGACATTACACAAAAAAAAAGTGTAGTAATGAGATATTGGGGAAAACCTATTCTATCCAAATTTTTCTGGGTTTAATGTAAATAATGTAAAATTTTATCCTGAAAAGTGGCTTAATAAAGGCAGTGTTCTGAAACAGAGAATAAGCAGACGTAGCAGCTCTGCTTTGAACTGGAAATCTTTGCCCAAGTCAGCCTTCTGTCGTAAATTGATTATTTTAAAAAGTAATAGAAATGTGATTGTAATTTTACAATCTCTTTCCTAAATGCACAGAATATGTGACTCAATCAAGTAATAGCTCCTTGTCCTTCTGAAAAACTCAAAGCAGAGTTGCATTTTCTACAGTGCTCTCCTCTGGAGCTCTTCACATGCTAGGGTTCAGCAGGTTTGAGTCAGCACTGCTGGATGGAGGAACCTCTGGAACATCAGCCTTCCAGCTCAGTGAGATTCTCCTTTCACATCTGCCTCTCCTAATCTAATGCTGTCTGTTACAAAGTCATCAGAGCAGAATAATCTCTTTAACCACAGAAAACTATGGCCAGCACTATTTACTTTACTGTCCCAGCAGAATAATTGGATACTGGTCTTTTCAGCTCCCTACTGGGTGGTTGTAAAGATAATGATGTGCACAGCTTAGGAGTAAATAATAGGAGTTATAACCAAAAAAATTCCAAGTGGAAAGAAACTACAGTGAAGGTTGTCATATACTGGAACTGATTTCCCAGAGAAGCTGTGAAATCTCTCTGTGCCGACACTCAACTCTTCAAGGCTCTCAACAACCTGTTAAGAAAGCTGCAGTGGAGCAAACCTCAAAGGAATGGATTATTCAAGCCTGACATATTTCAAGCTTTAGTGGTGTTTTCCTGGAGGCAGTGGGCACACCTGCCCTGAGAGGACCTGTGTGGCAAGATGGGCACATAGTGGATGTTACATAACAGACATGATTAGAAGGTCTTTTAAAAATTAAGATCAATTTAAATTTAGCCTGTGTCATGTTATTCATGCTGTTCTCTTCAGGCTGGCAGGTTATTTTTACTTTTATCTTATGAGTGTTCTTCATCAGATATATTAGAGTTCAACTGTATTTTATCAATAAAGATGTGGAAAAATATATGAGAGAGGAAAAGAAGATCCCACAGACTGGCTGTAGTAGCTCACAAAGTGCAATAGTGAGGAGCTTTGTGTCTGGGAAAGGGCAAGAAGCCCTGGGACACTGCAGGTTCCCCAACATGTTCTCATTTTAAGCAATAGCACCTCACGACACCTCTCACACTCCCTTTTTTGGCCAAGGGAGACAAGGTGAACTTGGATTTGGTTTCTTTTTTAAGACTGCTACCAAAACTTTGCATTTCCCACAGGAGTTAAAATACAGGGTTGGGAGTTGGCATCAGGGTTTCAAGTTTCAAACCTCTTTTTGCCTTATTTTTCTTTTTTCCTTCTCAGAACTGCCTAACATCAGTTTCTCCTACTAAAGTGTGTGGTGTGGTGGGCTGGCCTTGCTCTTTTGTGTCTGTAAGCGGGAAGAAGGTGTCTAATTTTTCTTTCTCATGCCCTTTGACCTGCATACTAATATGTAATGTAACAGGGCTGGGAACACCTGTAAATAAACAGGGCTGTACTTGTAAGAATATACCCAGAAGGCTATAATTTCAAATTTAAACCTCCTGACTAATACAGGATTTCTTTTTGACAGTTTATTCCTCCTTTCTGAAACACTACAAGAAGAGCTACTCCCAAGAGGCTTCCCTCCATCATCAAGGTAATAGAATATTATCTTCCTAATGAGTAATTTTCCAGCTGTTTGTACCCTAGACAGGGACCTTTGAACCTTCTCTGTGCTTGCCTTTGTACTTTAAGTAACAGTTTGCCTGTGCTTGAATATTCTGCTGAGTAGGAAAGGCAAAATGGATTAAATTCTGCAATCTTCAGTGATCTGGCTGTCATATTATTAGAAGTTGTGTGTTTGTTCTTAAAGACCATGTGAAACCAAGAAAACATTAAGGAATGTTTTGTTAATTTTTTGTAATTATTTGATGTTAAGACTACAGAAATATAAAAACAGCTATACAATAATCCCTAGGACAGCCAGAACATGGGAACATGGCCTGAAATACAGAGCCCTTCGCTCAGATGGCCAGCAGTGAAGCCCCAGCAGCTACTCAAAACCCTGGGTTTGATTTATTTTTTAAATTTCTTTTAACAAAACCATCAACAAATGGTCAAGCCAGAGCTACAAGCAGGGAGATTTATTGTGAGATGGCCATGTGCCCATTTGGAACTTTAACGCTCTAGGTGACCATAGCAGGACTTGAAGTAATGATTTTCTTACTGTGTCCTCAAGCTGGCAGTCAGAATTTCAGTGAAGGCTTGGGGCTCTATTGTGTTAATTCTCTGTGGCACAAACTCACTTTGTTTTCATCCCTGTTTGTTTAATTGCATGTTGTCATTATGGAAGGACATATGTCCCACATTATCATTTCCTTACAGCCTGGGAAGGGCTAGAGTAGCTGCTGGGTGCTGCAGTGTATTCCTGGGCCAGATCAAAGGAGGAAGTCTTGCCACAACACAGTAGTGACACAATCAAAAGCTTTGGTTTTGGCTGTTCTCCCATTTTTCTTTGTTATCCTTGTATCCCTGTTAATCTTCTGGGACACTACTAACTCCTCAGGAAATAATGGCATTTTTCTTCTCAAGAACTCAACTTTACTCAATGGCCAACACACAAAGGATGGAGCAGGACAGGACATGGCACAGAGAGTAAATATTTTACACTTTTATCACTGAACTGCAAGTGGAGGGGATTTGCTGTTGTCAGCATCATATTCTGCCACTCTCCAGCTGGACAAGATTCACTTACTTAGATCATATTTTATTTCAGATGGAAACAGATTCTGGATATTCCTCCACTGCTGAGCTGCAGAAGCAGGTAAAGGCTCAAGCTCATCGTTTAAAGGAAGCCTCATGCAGGTGCTTTGGAAGGCTGAATGTGTTGAATCACCTTCTAAGAGAAGTGACAGACACATCCTCATTCCAAACATTTTAGCATAATTAGGAGCTTATGTCTTATCACTAAAGCAACACTTCCCCAGCATTTTTCCCTTCCAGTGGACTGCAGCCACAGCAGCAAGTGGGGAAGGACCTGTTGTCTTTGCTTGCATGGCAAGAACCCCCCCAGGCCCCCATAACCAGAAGCTGTGCCACCTCACTGGGCCTGGTTCTCAGAGTGGTCCTGCTAAACTCTTATTGTCAGCTGATGTGCCCCAGTCTCTTTACCTTACCAGCAGCAACCCTGTTCTGCATTTAAGGAATTTGCCAGCTTCTACAAGCACTTTTAAGAGCAAGAACTCAAGCAATCCATGAATTAGTTTGGAAACTACTGTGCTGTAGCTGTTGGCATGAGGAGAAACAGGGTATTAAGCACTTGGACTTGATGAACAAGATTTTTTTTTTCTATGTAAACGTCTCTACTTCTACATCTCATGTAATTATAATATGTGGGATTCATGTAATCACTTCATTACATGCAATAAAAACACAGTCTCAAAACAGGACAGTTTCTAGCCAAAGGGCTCTTAAAATAGCTGAAGTGCTGAACTTTAGCTCCTCTCTGTCCTGTCTCAAAGCAGGACATGCACAATGTCTTTGAGTATTAGAATTTACTAAGGTTTTAAACTCTTAAGCTGGAGGATGTTAAAGCAACTGAAACTTTATTTGGGATAACTGGAAATTCTGAGACTTTTAAGACAGAATTTTGTTTGGTATCCTCTTTTTCCAGGAGAAAAAAGATTTATAGGACAGGAGTCTGTTAAAAAGCTCAAAGCTTTCTATAGCTTCTGTAACCTTTTTTTTTCCTGAAAGAATATTTAAGTGATGATCCAGGGAATAAAGATTAAGAAAGTCTTACATCAGCATACATGGGACATAACATGGACACAACTGGAAGTATGAAACTGCCAGGAGAGCAAATCTCTGGTGCAGGATCCAGCAGACACTATGTGATGTTGGAAGAGAGGCTTTTGCCAGCCTGGCATTTGCCCTTCAGCCCCAGTGATAACAGTGGCAGCTGATTGCTCTGCTCTCATATAGACCCATAGGGTTCACAAATACCAAACTGTAGGGCAAGAGTCCTGTTGGTTTCTTCCTCCCTGTCTGCTTTTTCGATTAAAAAATAGAAAAAAGAAGGAGATTATAGGGAGAAATGGTTGGGTGTTTGTTTTAATAGTGAATGTTTCAGTGCTAATGAGCAAAGTTCGTCCTAGGACAAATAAATATTTCTTGTAAGTCCTGGGTCACATTTAATGTTCTGTAGCTGTTACAGAATCTAAAAGCCATGTAAAGAGGATTTCTCTATATTGCATTACCCTAAACCATCTGCATTTGGCATTTCTCAGAGCTGCCTCTCTTGTTTGTCCTCTCTGACAGGAGGTGAGCAGCTGTGAATCACACTGTTTTCACTCCAGTCTGTTTGTGCAGCACAACACCACAGTTAAACAACAGGAAGGACTGAGGAATGAAGAGGACAATAGCTGGTTATTATACTATTGCATTGATTTTTTAAAAAACATTTACATTGCAGAGAGATATAATCCATATTCACTTACAAAAACCAAATTAATTGTCCTCCAGAGCCAATTCCAACTTGGACTACTCTAAAAGACAGCTCATTAATTATAAATTTGTTGTATATTTGCTAAACAACTTTGTTTTGAATATTTGAATATTCACATCTATTGAATACTTTGAATATACTTATTCCTGTTAACCAGGTCAGCTGAGCACAGCAGTTCTTGGCTGCTGTGGGCAGAAAACACTGCATCCTGGGAGGGAGAAAATACTGAAGGAGGGAGGTGCTGAGATAGAGCACCATTCCTTATTGCCTGGTGTTCCTTTCCCACTGCTCTGAGTTATCTAGAAGCCCCTGGAGTTATAGCCCTCCAGGTACGGAGCAGCATGCCAAATAAAAACAAAGAGGGGGAAACAATCAGTGGTCCTTTCTCTCCCTTTGGTTATTCCGAAGAAATTCCACACCAGTCATACACCAGGTCTCTGTAAGCATGACAGATGGATGATTACACACAATGTCCCACAACAGCTTTGTTATTGTGTTCTTCAGAGTGTGTGTAAAGCAAAACAGGCCATCACAGGACTGCCTTCATCATTTCAAATACCAAAAATGCCAGGGCAGGACACAGCAGCACGTGCTTACTCTTGTTGCTTCTCACAGGGAAAGAAGCTTTCGGATGCCTTGAGGATCAGTGCCTACGTCTTCAGTACAGGCCTGCTCATGTTCACTGCCTTAGTGAACTCTGTTTCTTGGTAAGAATGTTCAAGCAAAGCAAAACTTCTCTGTGGAAAGGGGGGGGAAAGTGGATGAATAGATGGGCAACCAAGTGCTGTTATTCCCACAGGCTTATGCAGAATATAACTTTAGGCAATTTCTGGCAAACAGCGTGGTTGGAGTTCTACGACTATATGGAGGGAGATGAGTGGACAATCTTCCTTATTGGTGAGTTTTAACAATGCTCCTCAGGAGAAACCATCCATGTATTACATATACAAGGGAGACATGGACAAGTTTCCCAAACTCACTAATCACTAATTGACAAGCACTGGCTTGGAAGGTACCCACAGCTAATGTGGTGCAGCTGTTCTGCTTTTGGATGGGGTCACCATCAGAACCCTGTACAGATTAAAAATCTGATCTTTTTGCTGCTACTGAAGTGGCTTCCTTGTGAAGACACTTTGCTCCTGTGAGAACTGAATGACTCAGTAGAACTAATTACTGAAAATGTAAGTAAATTTATTGAATTCTACTCTTGCTGTAGTACTTCCAAACTCTTTTCTGTTACTAGCAGCTGGTGAACAGAACTGGTAGGGACCTTGCAAGGTTCTAGAGATCAACTCAACCTTACTCTGCTTTGGATTTAAAAGCAACAGAGACCTCCCAGACACCTAGAAAAGCCTTCTCTTAGCTTCAGTTATGAAAAGTTTCAACCTCTGAGACACTTGTCTGCTCTAACCTCCTTCCCATTCTTTAATCATACCTGGATGTCAGAACTTACTCATATTCCATTTTAAAGCATCTTGGGGCAGGGGACACACACTTGGCACCATCTGAGTCCCAGCAAGTTCCTCTGGGTATTATGCCAGTGTATTTTGTTTCTGATTTATCCATAGTTCCCAATTCATTCACACATCTCTGCCCTTTCCTCATGCCACAGGGGCTGCATTGGTGCCTGCACTTGCTTTCTGGGGCTTCAATGGAATCCTTCTGGTGGCTGATATAACAGGAAAGCCAACTTTCATTACTCGCTATCGCATTCAGCTGGGCAAGAATGATCCTGTAAGTACTTCTCACTCTGCCTTTTCTGCTGGCTAAACACTTCCTGCAGTCTCTTAGGCCAGGAATGGGGAGAAAAACCTGTTTTGCTTTTCTCTTGCAACCAGGTAGGATTCCAGGAGGATCAAGCCAAGTCTTGTATACCCACTGTAGGGAGGAAGGCAGATCCTGTTATGAGGCTGCTGATCAGATCTGCATTGTCTGCTTGTTAAAGAGCTGATCCCAAAACTACCTGCCTAGAAATCTTAGAGCTTTTCATCCTTCCAATTAAAACTGCATTGCTTCTTTGTTAGCCTCAAGGCCTGACTTCTCTTTTGCAGGTGGACACAAAGAAGCTGTGCAAAGCCATCTACACAGCGCTGGGTAATCAGTTCTTTATCTCCTTTCCCATGCTTGTGCCCATGTTCTACATCATGAAATGTTGGGACAACACCTTCAGCAAGGAGTTACCAACCTTCCAGTGGTTTCTTGTGGAGCTAAGCATTTTTACTGTAGTAGAGGAAATTCTCTTCTATTATACACACAGGTGAGCTGAGACAGGAACAGGACTCTTGATTTTCCTCCTTTAAGTTTATATTGATATCCTGCAACAGCAATAATCCTTGTCTTCTCTTCCCCCAATCTTGTATTTATGGGAAATCCTACAGGTCCTGAAATCCACCCTCACAACATGAGGCCTTAGTGCTGCCAGTAACTGTAGTAAACAAAAATGGGTAGAATTTTAAAGGTGGAACAGTTTAAAAGCTAAGGATGAAACAAAACCTGCAGTTTTGCACAGAAGCTGTAACCCAGCATTCTTTGAGAAGAACAAGACTGACTGTCCTGAAAGACAAAAATCTCAAGGGTGACTGATTTCTGTTCACTTGTATAGCACCTACAAATCAGGGCCTGACTCCAAACACTGCAGGATTTCCAAGCACTGATACCAACATTAGGGGACAGAACTAAAGCAAGGAAGACAAAAGAAGCAGAAGCAAGCACAGTACTCTCAGAAATATATAGGATTCCCTTTAGGACAAATGCACTCAAAAAATATAAATGCCATTTTTTTACAAAGGACCCATGGAACTGAAAATTCTGGTGGTTTGACAGTTGCCAGTAGAAGTCAAAACAGTGAAAACAAAGTGAGTCTTCCCCTAAGTAGTACTCCCAGATTTGAATAAGTAATTCAGGGACTTTGATTTATTGGATTTTTCTGGACTAAGTAACATCAGCCAGCAGACACATTGAATGAATAAGGGCTCAATACAAAGAGAGCAAAGGAAGCAAGTGAATCCTACACTCTTATTGCCAGCTGCTCTGAAATCTTTATGTTAGAGTAGACACAAGCAAGTCCCCTGCAGAAATTCCATGTTCTGTTAGTCTTTTGCAGAGTTCAAAACCTTCCTTTGTCTATTTACCTAGGCTTGGTCACCACCCAGTGCTGTATAAGCACATTCACAAGAAGCACCACGAGTGGACAGCCCCCATCGGTGTGGTCTCCATTTATGCTCACCCAATAGAACACATAGTAAGTGGATTCTCCCATGGTCACCCTCCAGTTGCTGTGTGGAGTGTGATTTCCAGGGGATCAGGTGGAATGGTAAGAAAAGAGAAGCAGATATGCCCTTAAAGGCTTCTTCCCTAGGAAGAGGAAGCTGAGCTGCGTTGCCAAGAAGCTTGGTTCTAGAAGAGCTGCAGTAATTGTTTATACTGGACCCAGTAGCTTTCAGAGCACAGATCCAAGGGCCTCCAGTAGATAAGGAACTGACTGGACAGGGCTTCCCATGAGCCCCAAGAGGACTGGGAACACAGACTGTGCCTTCAGCAAGAGATACGACACACAGCCTGAGTGACTGTGTGGACTTGGAAATCTCAGGATTTTTGTGGTGGTTGCTGGGATCAGTGCTTGCAAGGAGTGTATCCCAGCACTCCTCCAGCTGAGACTTCTCAGCCCACCTTCAAAAGATTCCACTTAAAAATTCTGTCTCCTGTTACGAAAATTCTGTCTCCTGTTACCAAGTCCTGGGCTGCAGCACCAGCTCTGAGGCTCTCCCCAGCTGACACTTGGGACAGTGCAGTGACTGAGGAGCCCAGCTGAGCTGTGCTGGTGCACAGAGCTGGGTCTGGGCAGCCAGAGCCACTTGTGCCACGGGCAGGGCACACTGAAGTGATGCAGCTGGGTTTGCCACACAGCTGTGTGTATCTGCAGGCCATGCCCTTTCTCAGTGAGGTTTCCCAAGAGCAGCTTCAGCATTATTCCAAGGTGAAGCTGAAATTCACACCTCAGGCTCCAGGGCTGATTTACTGGAATCATGCTGTACTCACCCACGGTTAGGTGTCATGTCTAACTTCTACTGCAGGCTAAGAGAGCTTGGGCTATGGCAGTGGTTTGCAGTAGTAGAACTCTCTTATCTCTATTACTTTTTGGATGATTATGTAACTTTAGTAAGGTGTTTGCAGAGGGATCTTCCCTTTACACTGTTTGCACAAAACAAGCCAGTGTGATGGATCACCAGGTGACAATTCAGCTCCTAGAGGAGAATCTGTTCATTGTGGACCCATTAATGAGATTGTTTCTTCTCATTTCCAGGTCTCCAACACTCTGCCTGTCATGACTGGTCCCATGGTCATGGGATCTCACATTGTTTCAGTCTCAGCATGGTTCTGCATTGCTCTTTTAACAACAAGCATTTCTCACTGTGGCTACCACCTGCCCTTCCTGCCATCTCCAGAGTTCCATGACTTCCACCACCTCAAGTATGTCTGGGCACTGCTCAGCTTCCCATTCTCCTGCCTCTCCTTCCTGTGCCGTGGCACCACTGACAGGGAAAGCTCCTTCCTGAGGGTCAAGTGGGTTTGCCTAACTCATGCACCAGCACAGCAGATCTCCAGTTCACCTGAGAGTAGGCTGAGTGCTGCCAGTTCTTAGAGCAGTTAAACGGGGATCTCAAGGGATTCCAGCCCTGATAAGGACAGTTTTGTGCAAGGTTCTTCCTAGAAGTTCAGAATACACTTCATGTGATCTAAAGATAGAGCAAGGGCAAGTCACACAGGTGAAATAAGTGAGCCTGCCTCTGTCCCTCTCCCATGCACTGGCATTAGTAACACTGATCAGATTACACCTTGCCCAGACAATTATCATTAATGCTGGAGAGAGAGCAGTTGCAGCAGACTGTTCAAGGATACATACTGAGCAGTAGAGAAACATTCCCATATCCCAGTGGGCACTACATTCAGACATACTCCCCAGAACTACCTCCCCTGCTGCAGAACCAGCCCAGGGGACAGTTCAGTCACCACATGCCAGGACACGGATCACTGCAGAGCTGACACCCTCTGGGTGGAACAGCTGTGCCAGCTGGAAGCACATCTGCTCCATATCCAGGGCAGCCAGGTCCTGAGAGAACGTGGGGCAGGGTAACGAGGGTGTCCAGTGCTCCCACAGCTCTGAGCTGTCCAGGGGAAACAGCTGCTGCTCAGTGCCACCATTTCTGGGCTATGATGGCACCAGAGAGAAGCTACACAAGGTTCACCCAGGCTTCGACAGAGCTGCCAGGGAGACTGGTGCAGGGGCAGAAATCCCATGAAAAGATTATCAAGGCTCAGAAGGGAATAGAAAGAGGAAGGGCAAGATAACCTCAATAACTTCAGTGATGTTTATCTCTGTTTGGTTCTCAGGTTCAACCAGTGCTACGGAGTGCTGGGAGTGCTGGATTTTCTGCATGGCACAGACAAAATGTTCAGACAAACCAAAGCCTTTGAGAGACACAAAGTCCTGCTTGGCCTCACACCTCTCTCTCAAAGTATCCCTGAGCCACCCAAGAAAGATGAGTGAACCAGCCCAGCAGTTCTCGCTCAGCCTGGTGACGAGCAGAGAGAGATCCAATGATTTATGCCAAGTAGTATTTTAATTGGGAAACAAGTTCTTGTCCATATATAACAAAACATGAAGCTGAAGTATGCTGCCTGAAACAACTGCACTTTTGCTGCCACTGTTTTCTATCCAAGATGCAAAAAACCTGCTCTAGAAATCTATTTTTGAAAATTAATGGTTTATTTCTGTGTTATTTGCACTGTCCCTTGGTTCCAGCTGCCTATGTATGAGCCAGGTGTGTTCTGGGCCACAACTCAGGGTTCTCATTATTAAGGTTTTAGCACCAGGCTCCACAGGTGAGGATTTGGCCTCTCTTGTTGGCACTCACTGTATAGAAACTGAATCAAAGTCACTCCATCTACATGTGATACAATTAAAACCAGTTTTTGTGACTCAGAGCACCTGGGACACAGGATGCAACCCCATGGAAAATCACTGGGGCCACAGCTTTAGAAACACTCCCCTGCACATGCAACAAGGGTCTGAGTTCCTGCGAGCAGTTGTTATGCACGTGAGGCGAGTACAGGGCTGAACTGGGGCTGCCTCATCACTGCTCCAGACAGCTGCAGACAAAAAGGAGTTTCCCCTCCTGGGACAGGGAAGCAGAGCTGGCAGCTGATGTGCTTCTTGGCATCCCCTTGTCCTGCTGAGCCTCCCCTCGCTCCGAGACACAACCACAGTTCTGATAAATTAGATTTTCCAAGGAAAGCCGAGTCCCTGCTGCCCTGAGCTGTGTGGAGACTAAGGAACCCCTCTAAGGACCCAAGGAAGCAGCCCCCAGAACATGCACACTCCCAAGTACCCCAGACCATCCAAAACATACTGTGAATTCTCTCAAGGATCTTCCCAAGTCCTGCCTGGGGGCCTGGAACAAAACCATCACATTTCTCCCCAGTGCTAGAGCAGCCCCTTGAGGAACAGGCACACAGGGTTGACCTGTGCTGCACTGACCATTGCTCAGCCCAGCTCTGCCTGTGGAACCAAAGTCACCTCTCCTGCTCCTCTCTGGTCCCCACAACTGCACCAGGACAAACCCAGCACAGTCACCCACCTGCAGTTGCCTGGGAGGGGGAGCAAATCAGCAGAATAGAAATCCCAGGCACCACTGTCTTTTGAGCTTTTTATTTTTATACATTTTTTTTGTATTAAAAAGGAAAAAGCATAATTACCACAAATTACAAAGGACTAAAGCATTACTAGAATAATGAATCACATCAGCCTAGAAAGCAGATACTCTGAATAATATTAATGTTATAATACAAGCTCTCATTCAAGTATTTTACATTTTTCTCTTTTCCTTTTATACGTGATGATGATCCTAGCACATGGGTCAAAGATTATGTACTATCGACAGAGATGGATCATGTACAGCTGGCCGTATTAACAAGATTTTCCTCCCAAGTGATACATGGTCTGTGATGAGTCATTTTAAGTTTGTCTCTACTATAAATGCAGCTGAAGAAGGTTGCACACACTCTGTAGTTTTGGGAAACAGAAGGCTGAGGTTGGACACAGGGTTTGAGAAGGGCCAGCACATTGAACCATCACCCCTTCAGCTCCAGGCGAGCAAGGAGAAGGCTGCGCTCGCTGGGATGCAGCTCAGTGAGTGTCTCAGAACCACACATCCAAAGGTTTCCAACCCCAGCGGGACCAGGACAGGCTGGGGGGAAGGATGGGGAGCAAGGCTGCACCAGGGAGGCTTGAGGGACCAAGTGGTGCCAAGCACCTCCCACGAGGGGCACCACTGGCAGGAGCCACCCTGGTGCAGGGCTGACACCTGGGGAGAGAGCAGGAGGGCAGCGTGGGGAGCTGGAGAGGAGCCAGCATGGCTGGCACCCAGGGCACTCCCTGCTCCTCTGGGGCTTCCCAGCAAGGGGATGTGCTTGTCACAGATACATCGGTCCTATGTTCAAGTGTCTGCAGAAATTGAAACTGTAAACTACTCCTGGAAATGCTGCCCTCCAGCCACCCGCTCCACACCACCGAGATGAACATTTGCTTAGTAAAAAAAAACGAAAGAAATTCTTTTATCTGTTACCTGTATTGGAAACTTTAAAAAAAGTCAGTGAGGCATTTAACATCAAGTGTAGCAACCCTCTCAAGAAGAGCCCAGCATCCATTTCAAACAGTGACAAGTGACATTACCAGCCTCAGAGGAGACAGGAGACAATAAGCATTGCAAACACAGCTTGCTACATTTACAGTTTTCCTTTTTTTTTTTTTTTCCTTTTGATAAAGTAACTGGAAAGGCATTAACAGCTAGAAGGCCCCCTCTGCACTGCCATGTGGAACAAGGCAGGACACTGAGGTTAAACACATCAGTTTGTTACAGTACAACGACCAGTCCCGAGCAGGTGCTAAAACTCGAGGGACCCCAAGGGCTACAATGAGAAGGCGCCATCAGGGGTGACAGGGGGGCAGCAGAAGAGAAGGACAGGCAAAAACAGAGCAGCAGTATTATTACTTTTCTAGTCATTTTTTTTTTCCCCAAATGAGCATGGCAAAGCAACAAAGCCTCCTCAAAAGCACACCTTCCACCTCCACTCTGACCCCACACCACAGCTCTGTACCTGTTGCAGCCACGTGCATTCTAAAGACAAATTAACCTCAGCAAGAAGCCCTAAGCTCCACCAGCCTCAATGACCTCCTGAGAAGAGGGGCAGGATGAGGAATGCTCCCCTGATTCAGCCTCCCTCCCTTTCCAGAAGCAGCTGGGGCTCCCCCCAGGAGCATGCCAGGAGCCAACACCATGCAGCCCTTGCAGGAGCATGTGTGCAACCCCTTAGTCCTCTGAAATTCAAAAAAGCACAACACATGGTGGAGGTGAAACACTCAAACTAAAAGCAAGGCCTAACTCCCTCCTCTGCAGAAGGGCAAGAGCTTCTTCAAATGCAAACCTCCTCTGGACAGCTATCATCCCTTTATCCAGTGGTGACAGGAGCCTTGCTGTGGCCACTCCTGGCCCAGCCAGGCACAGACCATGCACCCGGGGAGCTCCCTGCCCTCTGCCAGCACCCACAGCAGGAGGGAATGGTTCTGTGTTCCCTGCCCTGGAGGAAGACAGGTTCCAGCCAGCAGCAGCTGCCTCAGGCTGTCACATCCATCTTTGCTCTGTCCTGCCCACTGCTGTCCCACAGACAGCAAAACAAGGCACACGGTCCACACACCTGGAGGGCACTGGGACCACTGGGATCGCTCTTCTGACCCCCCTTCCCCTGGGTGCACACACCAATGTGACAAACCACTGACCTGGCAGAGGGTGAAGGGAAAACACTCTATGTCAAGACTAGAGCCTCAGGATCAGAAATTATAAATTACTTAAAATCAGTATTTTGGGAAATTCTCTTGGAAATGTCCTATCTCTTCTACAACCCAAACAATTCCACAATCTGCTCTAAAAGCAGCAACTCCATAGCAGCAGCTCACCCCTCCCCATTTCCTATTAATTTGTTGCTGAAACGTAGACAATCTGCTTCAAGAGAGAACACACACCAACGAAAGGAACACAGACACAGCAGCAAGGAGCACCTGTGGCACATCCAGACCTGCCTCCACTTGCAAACAACCAGCAACACATCTACAATGTCCTTGATCGACTCTCCAGCCTCCTCCTTCCCAAATCAGGGACAAACCTGCCTATATAAGTAAGCTCAGAGATCTGACTCCAGCCCACAAGAGGAGAAATCCAGAGATAACAGTCACGGCCACAGCACTGTACAAGTGTTACTTTTGCCCATCCTGCCCAGTTCCCACCCCACATCCCCAGAGCACTGCTGCCATAACGGAGCTCCACGGCCTCGGATGGGCTCGCCTGCTGCAACCAGGCCTGTGAGTGGTACCAGCTGCAGGGTGACATGGCAGGGGTGGATGGACCAGGGGATGGACCAGGGCAGGACCACACCACCAGGAAACAGCCAAGGAGCAACTCCCCAGCCTCTCAAACCCAGCTGTGCTTTCAATTCTAGCAGCAGTTCATGAAGCCACTCCACTCAGACCAGCCCCCACCAAGGCAGCACCCTGGAGGCAGTGTCAGTGTGGGAAGTGATGGCCTCAGCCAGGGTCCCACAAGCACCCACAGCCACTGCTGGTGGACAGCTTGGCTGCTCTGCTCCTGCTCTCAGTTCCTGGCTGCTCACCCCAACCCACCCTGCAACTGCACAGGGGCAGCCTGAAGAGATGATGACTCCCCTGAGCTATGAGACACAGCTCTGGATCAACTGGATCCCTTGGGAAAACACTGTTCTGTGACTTTGCAGAGCAGGCAACACAACGTGCTGCACCTTTGGAGTGGTCTATCATGTGCCCACTCTGCACTGCACACAGAAGCACAGCTCTGGAGCTCACAGGGATGGAGCACTGGAGCCACAGCCAAGCCTGGTATCCCAGAGACCCAGCACAAGGGGTACAGTGGCAGCAAGGCAAGCAGGTCTGGCTGGAAAGGAACACAACTTTCCAGTGCTACCTCTGAGGTAGCACTGCAGAGCACTGCTGAGCACCTGCAGAGGTAGCACTGGACATCTCAGATCTCATGCCTGACACACACCCCTCAGAAAGGGCCCAGCACACGGCCCGGGGAGGATTTGCCTGCCACCTGGTCTGAGTGGAAGAATCAATCAAGTAAATACCACAGCAGCTCTGCAATCACACCCTGCCACAGCCGAGTAAGGAGCTACACGGTGTCATCTCAGCCCTTGGAAATGCACAGGGAAGGGACTGTGCCCTGAGTGGGAGACTCCGTGAGCCACCTGCCACAACACAACTGACAAGGAAACCCAGGCCAGAGCGCTCCTGTGCCAGGCATGTTTCCTGCTCACCCTGCACAAGCCCCACCAGCAGCCCCAAGCCAGTGACTGCTGAGGGAAACTTTCCCAGGACTGCCTCCCTCCCTGTCAGGCTACAGCAGAAGCAGCCCTCGCTCACAGGCAGGACCAGGCCCCAGCTGCTGTGACAATCTGCCTGCTCGCCCCCCAGCCACGGTGGAAGCACAGGCAGGAGCAGAGCCACCTCCTGCCAGGGAGGGCCAGGGGCGAGAGCAAGGCCATGACACAGCAGTGGCTGCCGTGGGGACGAGGCTGCCAGGGTTCCAAGAGAGCAGAGTCTTGGCTGTGATGCCCTCAGCACCTTCCCCAGGAGACTCAGGCCTGGCAGGGAGGCTCCATGATGGGGGAGGCATCAGAGCGAGCTGCAGGGTCAGAGGAAAGGCCGCAGGGAAGATCAGCTCGGCAGCAATGCCGTGAGGAGTCTCGGCCTGGGGAGAGTCAAGAGCCCAGTGCACCCCAGGGTGCAGGAAGCCAACAAGCCTCCTGTCCAGCTCCACCATAAGGCAACATTTTTTTGTGTGTTTTTGGGGTTTTTTGTTTGTTTTTTTTTCTTTTTTTTTCTTCAATAATATTTCCAAGGAAGAAAGCAAAGGGAGATGTGTCCTTTTTTAAAGAGTTTTTCTGTTGTTGTTTTAGAGGGGTTTGTGGGGTTTTTTTTTTTGTTATGTCATTTTTTCCAAGGGAAAAGGAAGAGAAAAGCTCCTTCAGCAAAGTCCTGTCTTTGCAAGTGATGGGTATTCCTGGGGCAGCGGGTGCACCGTCCACACAGGCTCGAGTCTGGGTGCCTGCCAGCCTCCCAACCAGCCATCCTCGCAGGAAGGAGTCAGTACAAGCCTATCCTTGGCAAAGGTCCTTTGGTTGACTTCCAAATTGTCCGTGACGGAAGGGAGAGGTGGACAAAGGGAGAGCCAGACCCGTGGGAAGGTGAAGACGTTGGGGAGAAGAGCGGGAGAACGAACAGGGCGATGCTCCTGTGGCGGAGGTCGGTGCTGCAGAGGCACCGTGGAATGGGAGATGCCAGCCGGGTCATGGAGATCAGAGGCTCCGCAGCATCGTCACACGCTGTGGCTTCGGCCCCCCACTGGGGAACCTCGCTCCTCCGAGCTTCCTGAGCGGCTGCCCCGCGATCCGAGGGGGACACAGAGGGGACTCGTTGGGGCCACACAGAGCAGACTTGTTTTGGTAAATCCAGACGAACTTCTAGTAATAATTTAAAACTTGATATATATATATAATAATAAAAAAAATCTCCCCTTTCCAACCCAGCCAGAACACATTTTTTTTTGAAGAGACACTAAGACATGAGTGTGTGCACAGGAGGAGAGGGAAGGGAAAGGGTGGGTCTGCTGGGAGCGGGTCTGGCTCTGGTCAGGGTAGTAATAGCAAAATGGTGTTTTGGATGCAGATCATCTTTGCTTTCCAGCCACAAGAGAAGAAAATCGTGTGCGTTGAAGTTTCTCCCAAGCAGCCTATCCCTGGGAACCCACCTTCCAGCTCCCTTCCTGTCCCACCCCCTCATGTCTGCCCTTCTCCGAGTCATTCCCCACCAACCCACCCACCCCCAGGCAGGAAGCAGACGCTGCAGCCTCTCTACTTCCCCACTGTCTGCGACTCTGCAGCTGACGGGGCAGGGGATTGCTGGCTCAGGTTTTTGGCATCCTCTTGTGTAGGCTGGCTGGGTGAGGCGTGGGCTTGGCTGGATGGGCACTGGCTGACCGTTTTGCTGGAAGACTGGGATGGGTAGCGCTTCCTGCCATCTCCTCCTGACGTCGTAGGGTACCTCTTGTGTCCACCTTCCTCCCCCATGGGTGGCTGGAAGAGAAGCACCCCAGTATCAGCACAGCCTCCTCCAAACGCAGGGGCCCATCCCAGGGATAAGGAAACAGCCTTCCTGCAAGCCTCCAACTGCAGCTTCTCTCCTTGGCCCAGAGGGAACACACACATTCACCCCAAGCACTCAGCTTCCCCATCCAAATTTCCTGCTGCCATTTGACAGAAAAACTGAGTGACTTCCAATGGTGACAACTTGCTTAGTCACCTGCTTTCCACACAGAGACACAGTCCAGAAGGTTTGGGAGCCAAAGCTCCACACAATGCTGGCTCTACTCAAAACGTCAATTCTCCCATTTTTTCTCTTTCCTCACCTCATCAGAGAGGATGTGGGGTTTGCCATATTCCAATCTCACAGTTCATTCCCAGCCTGGCTGTAATACTGGGAGTGACAGTAGGTGTCACTGCCCCCTCTCCTGCCACCACCAGGGGACCCCCAAAATCCTCCATCCTCAGAGGGCTGTTTGGAGGGGCCATCAGTGTGGTGCAGGAATTGTGTCTACTCACATCTACTCTGAAGTCCTCGAGGCGCTTGAACTTGCTGAGGTATTCTTGCAGTTTGCTGTTAATGTCCAGGTTTTTGGCTTTGGAATATTTTAAGAAGGCCCAGAACTTCTCCAGCCCATAGAGCTGCCCTGGAAGGGAAAAAAAAAAGAACAATCCAGATGTCAGCAGGACAAGAACCAAACAAGACAGTTTTCTGCCAGGCTTCCCCGCAAACCCTACTGTTCTGCTGGTAGGAACAGCCTAGGCAAGATGGAAAACCTGGAGGGAAGCAACCTACATCAGTCCTGGGCAGACCCCTTGACTTGAGATGTCCCCAGGCTTAGCTGATTTGGTAGTGACAAGGTTCAGCCACTTCACAGCCTTGAGAAATCCCAGAGGAAATGGTGCCTCTACAGGAATGCTCTGGGAGAGCTGCAGCCTCACACTGCCCCTCCTCCAACCCCCAGCAATCTTCAGGGTGGTGATACTCAACCCTCTCCTGTGAAATGAGCAGCAGGACATCCCAGTCCTCAAGGTACAGCACTACATGGCTTCCCCAAAATAAGAGGCTCAGGAGCACCATGCAGCTGAGCTACATCACTGCCAATCCCAGGGAAGCCAAAGGGGGCACTTACCAGCTTCATAATCCTTGATGGTCTCTTCTTGGAAGTCCTTAAATATGTCAGGCCGGAATTTCTTCTCCAGCCCGTAGCTGTAGTATCTGAAAAGGCACTCCAGACCGTACCTGGGAAGGGAGCAGCACGTGCATATCAGACACTGCTGCACACAGACAGGGCAGCAGCAGGAGACTGAGAACAAGCCCAGACCCACCTTCAAGCAAGGCAGAGGCACTGCCTTAATTTGCTGAGCCCTGTAAAAGGCCAAACCCTTAAGAAAAGGCCACTCTGTCACCCCTCTCTTACCTGTATCCCTCCTTCCCATCCTCCACAGCCAGTTGCTTGAACTCCTCATACATCTTCTTGTTGAAGTGATCTCGGAGGAAGAAGGACCAGAACCGGAAAAGCGTGTTCATCTCCTGGGACTGACCAATGCCCAGTCGTTTTCGCTCTGTTTGGGGAAGAGGGGATGATTAAAAAGCCAGTCCTCTCCCAGGGAGTCAGGAGCTCAAGTGCAGGAGGGCCCTGTGGCACTGTGACAACAGCCAGCCCCAGCACAGGACACCATGAGCACAGCCCATGCTCCCTACAAATGGTGAGGACACAGCAGCTGCCAGCAGGGCTGTTCTGTAGGATCCTGCCTGTGTCCATCCCTGCCACGTTCCTGTCCCCAGTAGGGCAGAGCACGGCCACCCTGTCCCACCCCTCAGTGCAGGGTCCCTACCGTTAAGGCAGCGCCGCCGGTACTTGTGGTAGACGTGTTGTGTGAAGCCGTTCTCCTTGAGCAGCTCGTGTGAGGGATGCTGGAACTTGGGCAGGGACTGCGGGGTGCAGCCGTAGCTCCCAACAGCCGGGGTCCCCTCCGAGGGGCTGGAGCTGAGCGTGAGAGACTCCTGTCACACCCTTCCTTGGCATCACCCAGGAGAGGGGCGTCACACTCCACCCCACCTGTCTGCTGGTCCCACCCACGCCCTGTCACTATCCTAGGTTTGGGATATGAGCCATGAGCAGTATACTAGGAAGGGGACTCTAATCAAGTCTCATCTTGCTTCTCTCCAAGACCACAGATTTTCCCCAAGCCTTTTGAAGGGCAAGTTTGATTCCTGTCCTTTGTGCAGTCACCTAACAGGAGACCTCCCCTGAAAGGGCAGATGCCGCCTTTCCCCTTCCTTCCCACACTCCCTCCCTTTCCCATTTCTGCCTCCTCCAGGATCCTGCACATCTGTCTCTGGTACCTGATGGAAGCTGTCCGGGGCCTGTGCTCCCTGGAGTCCATAACCCAGCCCACGTGGCACTCCATCGGAGGGTTCGAACTGTGCCTCGTCTTCCTCTTCCGTGGAGTCTGCAAGACACGGTGCATCACAGGTGTGCTCCCTTCCTCCTCAGGCCCCAGCTGGGAGCCCCAGCTCCTGTCCCCCAAGCCCAGCCTGGTCCCACCTTGGCATCTATCGTCCTGCCCTCTTTCACCACGGGGTAGAACCGGGGCGTCTGTGTCGGGTCCTTGAGCTGAGGCGTGCGCGGGGTGCGGGGGGTCCTGGCGTTGCGGTAGTTGGGTGATTCTGGGACAGTCGTGGGCAGAGAGCGGGCGATGGTGGAAGGCTCAGGGACTCCAAAGAGCTTGTTGGCCAAAGCATCTGTAGGTACTGCAGGGAGAAACCCCCGCCCGTGTCAGCTCTGGGCAGCAGAGTGTCACTACCACCCAGCAGATGGGAAGCAGCAGGGGCAGGAATGCAGGGACACAGCCCAGCTCTCCCACATGAGCAGCCTGAAATCCAGTTTGGCCAGGAAGCCCAAATCTAGCAGCAGATGCAAAGAGCTCCCCACAAGGTATCTGCTTCCTGGTGGTTAACAGCAGCAAAAAATCCCTGTCCCCAAGGACACAGCCCTGGTGTCACACAGGCAAACAAGGTCCAGCAGGCAGCTGCCTTCCAAGTACTGAGACGGTCCAAGAGAAAGCCAAACCCCAGGAACTACGTCTGAGTCTGCCACAGCTTCCTCACTCCAGTGGGACACCCCTATTTTTGGGCTCCTTTTGTAGAACCCCACAGCATTCAGCTGGAAGAGCTGGGAATCTGGGAAAGATGCAACTCAGAATACTCTGTGACCCCAGTTCCTTCTCCCCAGCTGCTACCCAGCCTCCAAGAACCTCTCAGCATGAGGAGCCTGGACAAATTTGGTCCCATCCATTCACACCCCATCTCTTACCTTGCTGGAACCTGGGGGGACCAGGAGGGACTTCCTGGTTTGGATCCACAGGGGGCTCTGGGGTCAGTGTGTCAAACTGCTCCCTGCTGATCATATTCACCTTCTTGAAGTTCTCCACCTCTTGCTGCATTGGAGGAGGAAGATGGTGAAGAAACCACTCACCCCATCACAACCACAGCTCTGTCTGAGCAGCAGCCACAATACTAGGCCCCAAGGGCAGTCACAGGGCCTGGTGCCCAGAGGGCACCTGCTGCACAGGGGCAGGAAGGGGAGATGCAGCAGACAGAAAACTGGGCACTGCACAGGCCATGTCTGAGCCATCAATGCTGCCAAGCTTTCAGGGATCCCACAAGGCAGCTTCACTAACCAGCACCTGCTTCTTTCAGGCTTTTACCAGCCAGGTCAGAGCAAGGTCAGTAAAGCTCAGTGACCCATTCTTGGCCAGGACCCCCCTGCCACCATCTTGTGTCCCTAGAGCCCCCCTCCCCAGCCCTCACACCACACTGGCAGCAGGGCACAACACTCTCTTGAATCTGAAGGCTCCTGTCACCCTCAGCTTGTCACCCCAGAGAGCAGCACTGCTTCAGCAATGTACCAGGTATCAAATTTGGAAGCACTGAGCCCAGCTGGGAGCTCCAATAAGTCATCCCACATCACAGCCGTGATTTCTGTCACTGAATGAGTCTAGGCAAGTCCTCAGAACTGAGAGTCACCAAGCTGGGACCCAAATGTTTCAAAACAGCAGATGGGCTTTCTATAAAAAGCCTATGTCTATGCAAACTGACACCAAAATGGCGAAGAGCACAGGCCAAGTTCAGCCCAGCCACCTATGAATCTGTTCCCAACACATGTAGTTTCCAACAGACTGTGCAACAAAGCACAGGACACTGACAGCAGGGCAGGGATGCCCAGTTCCCCTCACAGATCTGGTGCTGCCAGCCAAGATCCAGCAGACAGCAGAACAAGGGGCCCCACATTCCAGGTCACCTCACTACTGGCACTTTGTTTACCTGGCTGTAGCCTCATGTCTGCTTACAGCGCTGTGTTTATCCTGGTATGGCCAAACATGATGCTGGGAGCCAAGAATCCCATACACTGCAAAAGGACTAATCCCAGCTTAGCTCTACCCCATGAGCAGGCTGTAACCTGCTGCACTGCACTACCCTTTTCACCCCAGCCCAGCAGCCACTGCTGCACACGAGGCTCCCCACAGCCCACACACACTCCTCCTATCCTCAAATCAGCTGCTCTCACCTTGATCTGAGAATACTCTGGCTCAAACTGCTCTGTCCACAGGTCCTGCTCATAGTAGTACAGCCCATCGTTGATCACCTTGGCCAGCTCTGAGCTCATTTTAGCCCTGGAAGTGTGGTTGCCAGTCCTGTCCCCGCCGGGGTGGCGGCGCAGGTACGGAGGGGTCTGTGTCACGATGAGGATCTTGTTCACATCGCGGTCGTCGATCTCGTAATCTGAGTCCTCGTCTGACCAGTCGGTGAAGGTGTTCTTGCGGCCATCCATCTGCTCCATCTCCTCATCAAACAGGAAGTCGAGCTCCTCGGGTTCATCTTGGTCCTTTTGCTTCTGCTGCTGCGGTGTCTTTGACTCCTCTGGTTTCTGCAGGTAGGGGGGCAAGGGTGACACAGGGTTAAGCCCACACAGCAACAGAAGACCCAGCTCTTGCCCCTTGCTTCTTTACTTCATTTACACGACTGAGGAGCAGCTCCAAAGGGGCTCAGATGGAAACAGGACAGACTGGGACACCACTCCCAACAGACCCTACTTGACTGAAGCCTGCCCATGTATGATCCAAGTCACCTCAATCACTGGGAGAGACTCCCCGTCTGACAGCTCCTACATCACTTACCTTGGGCCTGGCTGGAGAAGGTCGGGGTCTCTTCTTCACTTCAATCCATGTCTCTGAATCCAGGTCTGGCAGACTTGTGGACAGGCCCTTGGGCATTGTCTTCAGGTTACTGACCTCCTCTGTTTTGGTAGGGACTGGGCTGGAAGGACGTGGGGAGCCTGGAGCAGACTCTGGAGCCAACAAGAGCCACAAACTGCTTTAGAGGGAGGGAGGGAACCCAGAGGGTGTAGTTACAAATTACCCAACCATTCTGGCAGCAGGGCACAGCCTGCAGGACTAACTAGCATGGAGTGGCCAAGGTTTACCAGCACAGTATCCACAAGTGCTAGAGTGGGAATCTCCAGTCAAGGCTATGATGCTATGACGCCAGGTGGCCACAGAGCTTTGCAGGTGACAGCTTCCCAAACACATAAAGCCCTAAAGCAGGTGCTTTGCTGCTCTCTGGGAAACCTTCCTGAGAGAGTCTGGAGCCACATCTTCTCCTGTCAAAACTCTTACCACAGCACCAAGATCCTTCACATGGGCTCTCAGGCCCAGCCCTCGGCTCCTGCTAGCCCCTGTGGGATGGGATGACAAGAGCATGGGAAGCCCATGAAGGACACAAAAACTTTTCTCCAGCACCTGGTTGACAGCTCCACACCTGCTGCCCAATGTGTGCCCAGCATCTCTTCAACCAGTGGCTGGATTCACAAGTGTCCTCTGCTCTGCCCTGCAGCTGTAGATTATTTCCAGGCAAGCCAAGAGACTTTAACCAGGACTGAGTCTCTCTGAATCCCTTCAGCCCTAACAGAGGACAAGCCACACTCGGTTTCTCACATCACTGCATGTCTGGAGGCAGCAGCACTCTGGGGGTTCAAGGACAGAGCCCATACCAACTCTGTCACCACCAAGCAGAAAGCCAATGGCAGAGCCCTGCTCTGGGAACACTCCTGACTGCCAGGGTCTCAGTGCTGCTCCAGTACCAGCACTGCATCCCACACCTCCCTCCACATTCCCCCAGTACTCACCAGTCTCTTTCTGGAAGCTCTGCCGGGGCACAAACTCAGGGCAGTTGATGAATTGTGAGAAGTCTGTCTGTGTGTAGTCTGCCATAGGAGGGCCAGGCAGAGCCCATTTTTCTGGCTGCTCTTTTCTCCTGATCTTCTCATCCACAATTTCCACCACCTTGCTGTCCTTCAGAGCCTGGAACCAAGCAGTACTTGGTCAACTTAGAGCCTTGTTTGGCATATTGAGGGCATCAGCCCAAGCCATTCCTCCCTGGGAGGACTAATAGGAAGCAGGAGCAAGTCACGGACAAGAGAAAGCTCCACTTGCACCTCATCCATGGTGAACAGGCATTACACAGGGGCTGTGAGAAGCAGAACAAGGAGGAAAGATGCCCTTTCCTTGCCCTCACCTTGATGATGAGGCTGATGTCAGTGGTCAGTGCCTGCACACGGTGGAAGCTGGCGATCAGCGTGATGGGCAGGAAGCCATCCGAGTCCATCTTGCGGCGCAGGAAGAAATCTCGCTCCAGGTTGTCCACGCTGAAGTAATATTCTCTGCATGGACAACATATCAAGTGAGACGAAACCCCAAACCACCATCTTCTGGGCACTCCCAAGGAAATAATCCCTCCACACACTGAGGGGAGCAAGCATGGGGAGCCCAGACATGCTGGAAGCAAAGCACGGTCAACACCTCGGCTCAACCCTTCCCATGGGATTGGCTTCACAGTCCCCACTACCCAATAGGAACAGGAGGTGCTGCTTACATCTGCCTCTTGATGTAGTCCTTGAGCAGTTCCTGGTCCACGCTGTAGAGCTCAGCACTGCTGATGTTGTCGAAGTAGTAGGTGATGTTGCTGGCGTACTTCTGGGTGCGGGAGCTGTCTGAGCCCTCGAATTTCCGGTACCCATATTGGTAGTCAAAGTGCCCTGGAGGACAGCAGGAAGGGTCAGCACAGAGCCCCTGGCATCTGCCAAACAGGCTGCACTGCCAGGTGGGGCTGGACTCCTGCACAAATACTTCCCTCTTCCTGAGGACCCCATGGAAGCTTGCAGGGGAGCACCCACATCCCTCATCCTCCTGCTCTCTGCCTCTGCCACAGAAGAGGCCAGGAACCTTCTGGCAACTGGGCAGCCCAGCTGACACACAAAGACCCTACACTGGAGCTGCACTGGTGTTAGCACTGACACTGCCCATCAAATGCCAGGGCAGATGCTCTTCATCACTCAAGCCATTACCCCTGCTTGGTCCTTAAATGGCATAAAGCCATCACAAGACTATCAACATGCTTCAACTTCTGCTCACAGAGGTACTGCAAGGGGCAGAAAACATCAAGAAGAGCTTGGCCTGAGTAGCAGGAAGACATCTGCTTTTATAAAAATACTAGCAAGGATTATTTGCTTTGTTAACAGCAGCTCAACTTACTGCCACAATACTTCCCTGTATCCCTGGAGTGCTTCTGCCCTCCCCAGCCCACTTCAGAGCCCCAAGTCTCTCAGGCACACAGACATAGAGCTCTGTGTCACTCTCCCTACAGTCACAAAGCACACACACAACGATCACCTCCTCTGCCACGGCCACGGCCCCTGCCCCGGCCGCGGCCTCGGCCCCGGAAGGTTCCTCGCACGGCCCCTCCCTCGCTCTTCACGCTGGAGGTCTCATCGTGGTCCTGCCAGCTGCGCTCGTGCTTATTGTCGGGGTGCCAGCCTGCAGCACAGGGGGAAGGAGAGGCAGGAGGGCTGTCAGGGCATGACAGCACCTCCCTGGAGCAAGCCCACTGCACCCAGAGCCCTCTGAACGCAGGGGGTTCCCCCTGGGCACCAGGGCTTGCTCTGCCCCGTGGCCAGGCCAGAAGCCGGTCCCAGCCCGAGCCCCACCTTTGAGCTCGCCGCGGTTGTTGGAGGGGTGCCTGTGCTGCTCATTCTGCCGGTTGTTCCGAGAGGCCGTTTTGTCCCTAGGCACCTCTGACTTCATGTCTATCTGCAGAGGAACCCACTTGTGTTTGTTGCCTGCAAAAGGACAGGGTTTGGGTGTGACACAGGTTCAGTGGGTCTGCTTCTTCCCCACACAGCCCCCACACATGGAGAAGAGAAAGCAGCAGGGCTTTTGGACAGACCCCATCCTCTGACATCCCTCCAGGCCTCACTGGATGCAGAAAAGCTCTGACCAGGACTCGGAGACATGGAGGGATACGAGTCAGAACTTGCCTGTGGCAACTGTCCGTGCACTTTTCTCTCCTCCCCCTTTTGGCCTGCCCAGGCTCAGGCCAGACCGAGTCCATGTGTCAACCACAGCTGATACAACCCACAGTGAGGGTTCTGTGACCCCCACGGAGCACACAGGAAGGCAGGCTCCTGCCCTGCCCCTACTTGGTCCCCACTCCACCTGCTCCCACCAAAATGACACCTGAAGCCTCCAAACACCTGGGAAAAGCTGTCCCTGCACAGAGATCATGTCCTGCAGCAAGACCACAGGGAAGGCAAAGGATGCTTCCACTTGCCTGTGGATTGGAAATGGGGAGAAAAGCTGAGCCTGGGGGACTGTCCCCACCAGCTCCTGCCTTACCTTTCTTCTTCTGGGCTGACTTCTGGTTGTCATCATCACCATTCTTCTCCTCCCCAGACTCATCTGATTTGGTTTTCAGGCTCTCTTTGCCATCACTCCCATCCCCCTTTTCCTGCTCTTTCATGTCTTTCTTGACAGGTAGCTTCCGAAGGGATGGTGCTTTGTGTGGCTGCTGGGGACACATCAGTGCAGGAAAGATGTGACAGGTGGGAGTAGTGAGGAGCTGGAGGCAGACCCCAGCTGTCCCAGAAGGAGTAGAAACAGGAAAACTTTGCCCTAGTCTGGGTGCATCCCCGATCTGTACCTCCCAGAGCTGTTCTGCTCCTGGGGAAGGGCTCATGGCTGAACAGGCCATGAGACACTAAGATGGGCTGACAGGGAGACCTCATATTCATGGATAGCTTTGTCCTGTAAGGGATCAGACTGCCCCAGTAGCAAAAGGGTGAGTGACCACCTTGCCCTGACCGACAACCAGGAGCTAGCACAGCAGCATCCAAAACCAGAAAGGTT
Organism: Anthoscopus minutus; assembly: GCA_013399455.1. NCBI lineage: Eukaryota > Metazoa > Chordata > Aves > Passeriformes > Paridae > Anthoscopus > Anthoscopus minutus. The sequence goes on from VWYI01013654.1 coordinate 330,949, forward strand.
TCAATGACACCCATTCCTCAGCAGAGAGGAAGGACCGAGCCCCTTCAGCACACCAAACCTTTCTTGTGCATTTTCAGTTCCTCCTGTGGAACTCAGTCCCCTCCTGCATACAACAGCCCTGAGGAGAGCAGATCTGGGAGCTGACCTACCTGCTTCAGCCAGCCCAGGGTTTAGACTGGGCTCCGGGTTCCCAGAATAGCATTGAGGGAGGGAGTCTGCCACAGGGGCAGCCCTAAAAGGAAATTCCCTGCTCACTATTCCTGGCTGCCTCCACACTGACACTCAGCACCCCAAATGGCCTGGCTCATCCAGTGCTTCCAGAGGGATAGAGAGGTCTGCAAGGGCCTTATCCTGCTCATCACAATGGTTCTGTGTTCTCACCTGGACGCTCTTGTGGGCTATTTCTCCAGGTGTTGGCCAATTTGTGGCATCACCAAAGTCACCAACCTTGTACCAAAGAGAAAGGTCTCATTAGTGCACAAAGCTGCAAGTGCTCCCTGCAGCAGGGAGGAATGCTTTCCACCCACCACTGGCCCACAAACAGCTGTCCCCTCACACTGCACATACACAGCCCCTCTCCCCACCAAAGCAGAAACTCTAAACTAATTACAAATAGCTGCAGACAAGTTTATGTCCATCAGACATTGTAACAAGGCTGCCATCACTCCTGCAAGCTCCCAGCTTCTCACCAAATATTCTGCTCCAGCAGCAGCACTTGGCAGCAAGATGCCCAGGATAATTCACTCAATCACAGGCACCATCCCTTGGACAGGGAAAGCACTCAGCTCACAACATTCTAAATACACCTGAAGCAACTACATCCCACTGAAGAAGTTCTTCCACCTAGTGATAATCACAGCCAGGTACAGCCTCAGTGGAGTGCCCAGAGACAACCACCAAGTGCTGCCAAGAAAGCAAGGTGATGGTCTCGGAGTAGGTGAGAAAATTCAAGCAGGTGAAGGGAACTCCTTCATTCCAATCACCCCATGACCTCATGGGGCAACATCAACTACTCTAATTAATAAATGACCTGCTCACTACCATCATTTCTGTCTCTTTCAGGTTTCAGATGACCTGCAGGACACAGGAAAAGAAGCCAAACATCTGCCCAACTACCAAATGAATCATGGCTGGGCACTGAGTTTATCTGGGCACAGAAACTCCTCCCTCCCTGCCCTTGTGGGATTGTTATTCCTGAATTAATTAGGAGTCAAGTTTTTTTTTATTCCTCAGGAAATCACATCTTTACATGCAGGTGCCATGCTCCTCTGCTCAGAAGGTAAGTTTCCTGGGAAAACCAATTTCAGTGCAGGGCCATGCCTGTTTCAGAGAGGAGCACCTTCCATCCCTAGGGCCCTCCTCTCTCCAAAATGGATTGGAGGAGAAGTCTTATCAAGTTGCATACATCTCCACTGGCTGCTGGGAGCCAACCCCAACAGCCCCTGTCCCCAGCTGTGCCCCAGAAGAAACTGTCCCTCCATCATCACCACTGATTCCCTGGAACAAATTGCCCTCCTTCCTCCAGAGGAGTCTCTGTCTGACATCAATCCCCCTGGCTCTCTGACTGCACAGGGAAGGACAGAGCTGCAGACACACCACTGACACCACCCTGCCTGCACTGCAGAGCTGGGTACAGGCTGAGCCCACAAGGAATTTGGGGTGTCCTTGCAGTAGGGTGAGAGGTTTTCCACATCCAGGACTCCTCCAAGTGCCTCCCTGTTAGAGGGGAGGTGAGAAGGTCTCCCCTGACCTAGCTGAGCAGAACACCAATCAGAGCAGCAGCAAGACCCCTAAAATGCTGAAGGAGGAGATAGAAAACAAGATCACCACACCAGCCTCTCCATAACCAAGCTTGTGAAGGGAGACCTCTGCTCTCTAGACCCTCGAGAGGCTCATGCAGCACTGACAACTGCACCAGAAACTGGGGGCCAGTGAGAGGAGAGCTGTCACAGCCTTACCTTGCTTCCTTTCCTCTGTCTTGGGTTGGCAGCCCTCACCACTTTTGCTGGAGTTGTAAGTTCTGCAAGAGAAGGACAACAAAAGTGTTAAAACACAGCTGAGGGCTGTGGGTGGGAGTGCTGGCTCTGGAGAGAAATGGGTAGGAAGCAAAGCAGCTCCCCCTTCAGCAAAGGAGGGCTCAGAGGAAAAGGTAAACAGAAAACACAGCCAGCCAGACTTGAGTCTCAGAACTGCCCCATTAAGATCAGAGAACTCCTGACCAATCTAGGTGGCCCAGAGATGGACTTTTAACCCCATCCTGCTGCACAAAGGCACTCCCTGCCTTAGCTCTGCCCTTCCCTCTTGCCTTTGCCAGCCGGGGGGGGTGGGTTGTAAAATGCTCAGCTCATGCCACAAAGCACCCACAGAACAGCAAAACAAACCCTTGAACAGCAAAAAAATGCCCTTGAAAAGCAAAGAACCATCACAGTACCATGAGGCTGGTGCTCCCCAGGGAACAGAGAAGGGCTCTCACAGAGGGATGCTAAAGTCTGTGGCTGCTGAAACCTGGTTTGAAGTCAAGCATCTCAGCAGGGACAGCAAGTTCAAGAGAGGAAATTTACAGGGAGAATGAGGCAGATACATTAAGTGACTAAATCCTGCTACAGCCAAAAGTATTTAGGCACTGAAACATCTCTGGGGTGTTTAACAAATAGTGACACTGTTGGGGTTCACACCACCACAGACCTCACAGCAAGTCAAGATCTCGAGCTCACCATGGCCCATCTTGGCTCCAGCTCACACACCACCTCCTTACAAGCAGAAACTAATCCAACTTGCTTCATCCCTCAGGTCTGGCTGCAAAGTCTCTAATCAGGCTCACACAGGGTACACAGAGCCCAAGCAACAGAGCAGCACAACTCTGCCCAACACAAACAGCCCCACAAGGGCCATGGATGAGGGTCTCCTCCAGGACACTGGCGCTCCACAGGGGGAGGAGAGTCCCCAAAGGGCAGCCTGAGCCAGGTGCCAGGCTACTGCAGCAAGGATTTCTGCTGACTCACTGGCTTTGCTTAGAAGAAAAGCAGCCCTGACTGGGGTAGGTGAGGGTGGGAGGATTGGAACAGGCTATCTGGGGATGCCCCAGGAAACACCCTGAGTAGCCTACTCAGCTCTCCTCAAAGCTGCCTTTGATCTCCTTCGAAAGGCTGGACAACTTTGCCTGGATGATCAAAACTGGTCCCGGTTCCCTTCTGCGCCTCAAAATCAGTGATTCATCCTGGCCTTGCTCAGAGCTAGAGGCTTTGAAGTGTCACTAAGGCCAAGTCAGACATGGCAGGACAGAGCCACGTGCACTCTCCTTCCCCAACTCCTTTCTCTATGGGTCCTGCATGGGGATTTCAACTCCAGGAGAGTCCAAGCTCTCAGCTGAATCCTCCCATTTTCCCCCAGGACCTTCCTAACCCACCTGCAGTGCCTCCCTTCATGAGCAGCAGCAGTCCCACGTGTCCCTCATTTGTCCCACGTGTCCCTCATTTATTCAATGTGCACTTCATTGAGAATCCTGGCTCCACAGCACTAAGCTTGCCAGAAGGCTTTTAAACTTCCCTGCTAGTGTAGGAAGAGCCAGCACTTTCAAAACAGCCTCCAAAATCCTCCACTCAACACCCACAGATGTCACCAACTAAATACAGCTTCAAAATGCACCAGGAGCTACAGCAAAAACCCACAGCCAGCCTGGTTTTCCACAGATACAGAGGACCCCTGCCTGCTCCAGCAGCACTGACGGGACTGGCACAGCCTGATGTGGCTCCAGTCTCTGGGGCTGGGGACAGCAGGGCTCCCTCTCTCCCTGCCAGGATCCCATCCAGCCGCCTGCTCCCAGCACACCACAGCCCCAGCGCTCACAGCAATGGCATCCAGCCCTTTCCTCCAGCTGCTTCACCTCAGGAGCCCTCAAGGCCATAGATGTTCTTGTGCTTTTTTTTGGGAACCAGTCAGAGAGAGGGGCCTCACAAGCAGCAGTGAAGGAGGATGAAGGGGCACAGGCTGCAGGGGCAGGTGCTGCAGACTCCATCATCTCTGCGGGGGAGGGAGGAGATTGTTTGGAACAAGTTCTGCTGCTTTCCTTATCTGTGAGATATGAACAGGGATCTCTTATCTCACTGAGGTGCTGAGGAGACTAATTAGCATTTGCAGAGCACTGCAGAAGACACAACACAAAGCAAAGGGCTGCAGCCCGGCAGGCAGGGAGGGAGGCTGCTCCAGGCTGGGGCTGTGGGCATGTGGAGCATGCATGGAGCTGAGATCCAGCAATTCATGGTGGAGACAGAAGTAGGAAACTGAGAGGGTGTGACTGTGCTGGTGGACACACAGCATCTGCTGAGCCAAGACCACAGCAGAGGCTATACATGCCCGGCACCTTTCAGTGCACAGCAACATGACCAAGGGCACCAGCAACACATCTTGTGGTCCTCAGCTGGAAAGACCCCCTGCAGGAAAACCTCACTGCATCAGCCTGGTAAGTGGAGAGCAAGTGAGTGCTGCTCATCCCACTCAGCAGCAGCAGAGAGGGACACTGGATACCACCTTGGTTCACAGCTGAGCCTTTAAAGACTGCTGACAGATGTCTCAGACCTCTGGGCATCCCACAACCCTCCTTTTGCATCTGTCTGGTGGCAGTGAGTAATTTCAGTTGCACTACCAGTGCCTGACCACCTCCTGAAAAACAGGGCCTCTCTGTGTGAGGGGACAGACAAAACAGCTGCAGCAGGAGCCAGGGCTTTAGTGCTGTGAGGCTGGCACGGGGACAGCGGGCAGGGAGCAGCTTTGCCTGCGGCCACAGAGCAGATGCTGGCACAGCCAAGAACAGAAAAGCAGGTCTCAAGTTTTGATCTGCTGCCTGCAGCCAGAACCTGATCATTTTCCCAGCCATGGGGTTGCCCAGCCACGAGTAGATTATTCCTTAGCAACCAAGGGGACAAGGCACAGGTGGAAGCACCCACAGCAGCCCCAATGCTGCGATCACAGCCAAACCCTTCCTGTGGCTGTGCCACAGCCAGAGCACTCGCTTGCTTAGGACACTCACTCCCCAATGCACTTGACAAACACCAAGGGCAAGGCTGCGCAGACACCTCTTGCAGCCCACACTTGGCTGGGGCATGGAGCCCTGAGGTGGGAGGCTCACAGGGGCATCCAGGTGAGCAAATGCCTCTTATCTGGAAGAAAAGCCCTTGCACAAGGACCAGAGAGCCAGAGCGACAGCAGACCCACAGCTAAGTGTCCCTCCACACCAACAGGGACATATGACATAGGACCACTGAGCTCAGCCAAGGAGACAGATCTACTACCTTATCTGGGAAAATGAAACCAAACACCCAGCAACTATTTTCTGCCTTTATTTGCATCCAATGGAATTTATAATGAAATTTTAGAGAAGGTAAGTGAAGAGAGGGAATAAATCTGTAGTGTTGGGCAGATACCCAGCACTACTGGAGAAATACCTGTACCTATAGCAGGAATGCTGTAATGCCTGCTCCAGGTGCACCACTCGTGCAATGCAGCCAAGGGCTCTGAGAACCCCAGCAGCAGCTGGCACAGCCTCAGAGGGCAGCTCAGGCTCCCAGCAGGAATGCAGAGTCCTCAGCTCTGGCACACTGTCCCTGACAAAGCACCCCCTCCTTACCCAGCAGCCAGGTCGACAGAAAGGAGCCATCCTGCTCCCTGCTTCACGGCCTGGCACCTACAAGAAACTGCTGATGAAGGTGGTTCCAAGCCAAGAGCCTGGACTTTGTGCTGAAGAGGCTGAGGCAGGGGCGCATGCTCTGTGCTGCGGGCCCTGATAGGGCTGCAAGAGCCAAGCCAGTATCCCCAGTTTCCCCAAAGCCCTGGCAGGAACTTGAGGGTGCAGTGTGGGACACATAGCCACATGCCCAGCAGTCCACCAGGATCCACTTCACTTTTCTGTCTCCAAACAATCCTCTCTCCTTCCCACACTCCACAGAACACTCTTGGCACATGTGAAGACTCTAAGTCAAAACAAGAAAATGGGACACATGCTCTGGCATCGAGGTTTTTAGGTGAGAAGGAGCAAGTGTAGCTCGGGCAAGGGTGAGCTGAGAAAAATGTTTCTGCGTGGGATTAGCTGTTTTCCCAGGAGACAGATAGCTCCTTCAGAGTCATTTCCCGAGGGCAGGAGAGTCCCTTCTGGGGTACTGACACACAGGAAAGATGTGGTGAAACAGCACCAACTTGCAAAGAAACTCCTGTAAGACAGACCCAGCAGGCAACCAGCCACAGCCAGGCTGGCCAGGACCTTACTGTAGTTGCAAGAATCCTTTTCCTGGCCTAAAAGAAGACCTAGTGAACCAAAGGAGAACAGCTCCAAAGGTGCATCCCCACCTTCCCAACATGGAAACTCAGGACGTCAACCCTGTCCTTGCTCCAGGCCTCAAGCATCTCTCTCTGGGTGGCAGTACATGACATGGATTCAGAGATTCTCCTTCGGCACTCATCACTGTCCATGCACTCAGTGCAGGATCTGGAGCCTGTCTGAGCCATCAGAGGACACAGCTGGTGAGCTTCATGTCCACCAACAGCACACACAGACATTTGCAGGACCAGACCTGCAGGCCAGATGTGCCTTGCAAGCCATCAGCAGCCTGCTTCTTGCAGACAGTGACAAAGCTCTTTTCTTTTTGTATCAATCCCAAAGAGGATCCCCTAAGTTACAGGCAGAGAAGTCCTGAAGGATTGGCAAACACTTTAGGCCCCTTTTGTGGGTGCTGAACCCATTTCTATGTCAGCAAGAGGCTGCGGTACGCAACACGCCCTTGCTGTAAAGGGGCCACTGTGAAGCACCAGCAGATGGGAGGGGACCTCAGCCTCCCCAGGGAGCCATCTGGTAGCATCCCTGTGTGCAGAGCAGTGCAGATACCCCAGAGACAATCAACAGATCCATCTGTGCCCTGCCTCCCAAGGAGCTGCTCCCAGCACAGCCTCAGCCATGTGCCAGAGCTGAGATGGGAAACACTTGTTGCTGCAGCTTCACAAACAAGGGAAAAAGCCTGGGATTTATGGCACTGACTGCTTGGCATGCTCATATTTTGCTGAAGGCACCACAAGGCACACAAAGCAGGAAGGTTCAGGACAGGCTCAGCCCACAGACTGCACCTCTAGGTTTGCACTATTTTACAGCTCCACTTCCCCCCAAATCGCAGTTGCAGCTGGAGGCATGCGAGTGCACGGAGGGGGAAACAAGGGAGCACTGGATGGAGTTCTCCAGCAGCTTTAAATAAGATGTTATCACAAGTACATCTTCCAGCACAAATGGCTTGGTGTCTCAACAGGGGCTCCCACCTGCTCCTCGGGACTGCTGAGAACCACAGTCAGCCCCATCACTTGCAGCACGTGCTCTCACAGCTCCCAGTGGGCAGCATGTGGCCTTGCTTACAAAGGTAAAAGGAATATCTGCAACGCCTCAGCAGTATCAGAAGTCTCCTGCAAGAAGAACTGCAGAAGAATGGCCAAGGTCAGGACCAAGAAGACAGGATCCTTAAGGTGGATGGCTGAGCAGGATTCAGGCTTGTAAAGCACGTGGGAAGCCTGCTCAGCTGGAGCAGGAGATAAGCTGCAGGTACCATGGCTCAAAGCCTTCCAAGCAATCTTCCACAGCTCCTCAGCAGAAGCTCCACCGTACAAGCCCTACTGTAACAGCAAAGGAAGCAAGGAGCTGCCTACACCGCTCTGCAATGCAAGCTCTGCAACTGCTGCAAAGATCACTCACTAAAAATAACTTCAGAAAGGGCATCTGGCAGCTCCATGGAGAGCATGAGAACACTCCCACCTGGGTGTCCAAGGCAGCTGCAGGAGCTCAGGAGTTTGCCCTGGAAAAGCACAGGGAGAAGGGTGGAATACAGGCAGGTAGAGCCAGGACAGCACTGTCACAGGCTGAGTGTGGGCATTCGAGTTATAATCCCAGCTCTCCAAGCCCTCACATCCCTCAGCTGATAGCCTTGAAAGCCCTGGAGCAGGAGGAGCAGCTCAAGGCATGTACAGAGCCCATCTATGCTGACAGCACAAATGGGCAGCACAGATCCTCACATCGAGCAGGGGCTTCAGACCACAGCCCTCCTCAGGGAGCTGAGGAACAGCACTGCTCCTTTAAACACACAGAGTGCTAGAAGCTCTACACAGATGCATTATCTGCAGGGTCTGACATTTATTTCCAGAGCAAATGAGGGGCAGGAAGGGTCTGGACTTACCAAAAATGCATGATCATCTTCACTGCAGCTTCTCAGTCCAATACAGAAACACTTTAACTTGTGATCAAGCTACACTCCACTCCAGGAGCGGGTGAGGAAATGCCGACAGGCATTTCTAACATCAACAGTGTCAGTGAGGGCACCCTGGATTCTTCCTGGCACAGAGAGCTACTATTAAAGGCAGCAAATGAACTCCCTCCTAAGGGTGAGTGACATCTTTCCAGTGCCTTTTCAAGCAAACCTCTTCCCAGAAGAGGATTTCTAGGAAACTCCTGACACACAATCCACGCTCACAACTTCTGAGACACCACGCACACTCAGAATGAGACGGCACATGAACCACCTCCTGCCCAGTTTTCTACAAAAAAAATGAATCCTAAACTAAGGATTCTCTCCAGGGGAAGCAAATGATTCCCAGAAACCAAGCAGCATTGCACAGGGGACACAGCCAAGGTCACCCAGCTGACCAGACTTCAGAAACTGTCAAAATGAGGAAGCTGGGCTGGCTCAGACCCCCACAGCTGCTGAGCCACCCTGTTCTCTCTGAGCAGGGAAAAGGCACCCACCACCTCTGCAGGAGAGGCTACCCAGTGCCTGACCCAGTGCATCTGGGCAGACATCTCCTGCTGGCAGAGCATGTCACCAGCAATTCCTCTGCCAGCATGGAGGGCAGAAAAGGCTTCAAGGACACCTACGAACACTCCGCCAGGTTAAATAGTTCAGGGAGAGGGGCTGGAAAAGCTGGAGGCACTCCAGGGAAAATACTCCAGGGAAAACGCCGTGTCAGTCTGGGACCCTGAGAAAAGGCACAAGTTGATCCAGCTGCTGCTCCAGGCACGAGGTACAGCAAGGACACCTCAGCACTGGGACAGGAGGGCACCTGAGGCAAGGCTGCAGGGGCCCAGGGTATGCAAGTGAGCCAAATTGTGGAGGAAATGTAGGGTCAGGCCCTCCTCCAAGCCAGCTCAGAGACCAGCTGATAGTTCATGACCTAAAAACTAAAATCAGTGGTGGGGGAGAGGGAGGGTTGACATGAACGGGAACTACAGTACAGCAAGGGCAGACACCAGGCAAGACTCACAGCTCCTTATAAAACAGTAAAAAAAACCAACCCAACCCACTCACCTTTGGGGACAACTGATCTGCAAATTAACAGGGGTGTCCACCCTCCGGCAGTTTCCTCTGCTCCCGTTTACCTCTGCTGCAGGGTTCTGCCAGGCTCTAATGAAAAGCTAGTTAACAGTTAATTATTACCCATTCAGCCACTCGATCCCCTACTCTGACTGCCTGACTGCCGGCTGGGAGGGATAAGACTGTCACGTGATGCAAAAATCCCGACCTTATGAAAGCACGGGCAACTATATTTAGTTGGAAAAACGATGACCTAGCGAGCCTGCTCCTCTCCCTGGCCCCCCCTCAGAGGAGCAAACCTGCCTCCTCCCAATATCCTACCTCCATGGCACCTGGGAAGACCCTCATCCAGCAGGAGCTGTAATACTTGAACCAGGGACACATGGCATGGGAGCAAGCCCTGTGTGCGTGTCTAGGCTATCCTGGGTGGAGAGGCCAGAGCAGCACACAGCCTGGGCTGGTGGGACCCTCCCTCCCCATCCTCACTGCTCTGCAGCAGGTCACCTTGTCAGCAGCAAAAGCTGATAAGCACCAAGAGCAACAAACAGGGGCCTAGCCCAAGGTCCTGGACCTTATCTTGAAAGCAGGAGGCACACTGGGAACCTGACCAGTGTGACCAACATAGAAGTCACATTCAGCAACCATGCTCCAAAGCTCCTTTCTTCTCCATGCACAGGGCTGGTGATGCCCAGAGCTGGTGACAGGAATTTGCCCCCCTGGATCAGTCTCCCTCAGGACAGCTGGTGACCAAGACAGACACTGGTATGCTGAGAACTGAGTGAAAGCCAAGGCAGCACCACTGCTGAGGAGAGATGGCCCTAGAAAAAAAGTGCAACAACAAAACCCAACAGCATCACCTGCTCCCTCTGCAGCGGAAGAGCTTCAAAGCAGAAGGAAAACAAAAAGCCTGAAGATCACACATCATTAATCTCTTGACATCAGCAGAAGGGTGCTCTCTGCCTGGATCCCGCTGTGGCTGACAAGACAGCGCAGCCAGCGGCGCCCCTGGCACGAGCGAGAGGCGGTCACTCCATCGCTGCTGAAGCCAGGCGGACACGATCCCTTTAATGGCCGTCAGCCTCTTCTGCAGCTGCATCTGGGGACTTGGAAGCTGACAAAACCCTTCCTGGGAAGCATCTGGTACATCTCACTGTAAATATTTAACAACGAAGAGACAGGAATTGAGAGCCAAGCGCCTGCAGAGAGACCCTCCAGCTCCAAGTGTTCACACTGTCTAGGAGGAGACTCTGCAGCTCCTGCTGTGCCAGTGGAGGGAAAGAGGGATTGTACAAGGCAAAAGTGCAAACTCTGCACAAAACATGCCTCTGGAGAACCTGTCATCTCGAAGAACAGAATGGGTTTTCAGAAAGGAGACTGTGACATAATTCAGGTAACATCATTCCTAGTTCCTCCCACTGTGATTCCTGTACCTTTCTGACTATTTTTGCAGAGGCATATCTGCAGGACCTGAGCCTCCCCTGAGCAGTGGCCACTTGCTAAGTGACCACTTAACCTCGCCCTCAGCCTGCACAGCTGCAAACCTGCCTCCCTGACTGCACAGAACAAGAAGAGACTGAGCAACAGCTCAGCTTCTGAGATCAAGGAAGACACAGCCAGCACTGTGGAGAAATCCAGCTCCATCTCCTGGGGCAGGGGAAAGTAACAGTGATTTGGTGGCAGGAGCAGGTGCAGCAATACTTCCCAGGAATTTAGGGAGGTCATACCTAGGTCTTCCACTAAGAAATCTTATAGTCTCACAACCACCTGGGTTAAACTGAACACAGGTATGGGAGCTGCCTCCTGTTGGTGATACCAGAGCATTAAAGACATGACAAGGCACTCAAATATCCCTGTGATCTTTGAGAGCAAGCAGAAGGGCTTCTTTTAGTGCTACTTCAGGATCACTGCACCTCAGCTGTGCCGGTTTCATGGTATGCTTTTCCCAGCAGAAGATACACCATCCTCACATGAAGCAATATTCCAGGTTTTGCTAAATAACTCTGATATAGCAACTTCCTTCCTGGGTTCACAATCACACAAATCCTGCTGCATAAACCACTCTCTCTATTAAAGCTAATTTCAATGCTACAGGTGGCTGCCTCCCATGTCAGTACAGAGCATAAAAGAGTACAACACCCTAATCAGACTAAGTTTCCCCAAAGGAGTCAGGAATACCCAATTACAAAAGAGTGCAACAATAGCAGTTTCCTAATTTAAAGATCCATCTCTCCTGCTTTTATTTCTAAAGGACTGCAAACCACTTCCTTGCAGCACAGTAGCATCACCCTCATCTCTTTATGGAAAACTTCACAGCATTTAATTCAAAGAGGCATTTATAAACTCAAGAAGATATCTCAGACAGTGCTGACAGTTGTACAAAATTATCAGGTCAGGGTGCAGATGAAAAAAAGTCATCAAGGGTGGTGAAACCAAGACAGAGCATCACTTGCTGCTCTGTTGAACACCAGCACATCCACAACTGCACCCTGCAGTCAGCTCTGGTCTCTGGAATTGAACAAGGGCACAGAGCTGTTACAGCTGCTCAAAGAGAAGCAATTAAACTACCCAGAGGCAGCTCCTCGAGAGGTGAGACTAGAAAGGCTGGAATCCTTCACCACGGAGGAGGAGGGCTGGCTGCAGCATGTAGGAGGCCAGGAGGGCACAGGCACAGCACACTAAGCTAGCAGGAGATCCACTTGAAGTGGCAGAAGTATTCCTTTCCAGAGCAGGCAGCAAATTTCACATAGCAGCAAGTCCTGGGAGCTGAACAGCATCAGCTGCCTGGCAGAAGAGTTTGGTGCTCAAATTGAAGTCATCCACAGGCATACAGCTGCAAATGTGCACTCCCAGTCCTCCTCAGCAGCAGAAGTGGGAATGTGAGCGTGTCCCTCTGCCCACCAAGCCCAACCCTCCATCTCTCAAGTTGAAGTCTCTCAGCTTTCCATGTGAACTCCAGATCACATGGTTTGAAATGGCTTCTTCTGAAAAGCACCTTACAAACAGCTGCCAAATCGTGGTTGTGGGACATGGGAGAGGAGAGGACTGAGGCACTGCTGTGCCAGACAGAAGGAAAGTGAGGCCTCTCTCCAACAACTGATTTATTTGCAAACACTGTTAGGTAACTGGGACACAAACACTGCTGTGCTTCCACCTCCACAGTGCTCGCATGTGACATGGGGATGAGCCGGGCCCAGGAGCCGGGCCGCCGCTGGCACCCATATGCTAACAAGCAGGAACACGCTCTGGGGCACGCTACAGCTACTGTGCTTACAAAATGGCTGAATTTTGGCTCAGGCACCCCACCTATGCAATTCCCAACCCCGACGCTGCGACTCAGCATCTTCCATCACTCTGCTAACCATTTCCTTGGGAGAAGACCAACAGACTTCTCACCCAGAGGGGAAACTAGCCATAAAGACCCACCTCACTTCACAAGATTAAGCTTAAAAAATAGTCCCCTCACACATGTATGGGAGCTCTGGCGACCACAGTAAATTAAGTCCTTCAATAACCTCAGCAATGAAAAGGAGACAAGGGAGTCAAACCCAACAGCCTCAGAAGTGCACAACAGCTCTGGTGGCAGAAGCAGTGCCAGTCTGCCTTTGCCTGCTGCCTTCACACTTCACTGTGTTTTGAGATACCACGGCTTCCAGATAAGCTTAGTGCATGGGAAGAAAAAGCACAGCACCAGTTTTAAGCTTTTCTGGAGAAAGGTATGAGAAAGACTTCACAGTATCCTGTGCAGCCACCATTTAAAGGAATCCTGTTTAAGCTTTAGCTTATCTCCTAAAAAACACACAGAATTGTAAAAAAAAGCCCCAAGCTCTGTAGGTAATGTTTTCTGCAACACTGCTGACATGTAACAAACACCTTCTGAAGCACTATCATCTGCTGCAGACACACACTCATGCCCCACCCTGGAGGCAGCTGTGCAAGGTCCCCAACCAGCTGGAGAACAGAGGATGGAGTAGTACCAAGCAAAGGACATCTCTGAGTTCACAGCACAGGAAGACAAAACCCAATACCCAAAGAGGACAGATCTTCAGCAAGGTGGAGAAAAGCCTCCTACAAACTCAACAGATGGGAATACATCTTTGCTCTTCAAAACCCTAATATTTCACTCTTACACATCAAGAAAGCAAGAAAACCATGAGGGACTTACAAATGTGGAATCAAAGTCTTAATCCAGTGCATCTAATTGTACACCACAACCTTGTTAGCTGGCTAGAGCTCTGGAAATACATGCACCATTTCCAACCCTCCGTTCAGTTCAGCAAGCTGAATTACAGTGCCTCCAAAGTTACACCAGACCACTCCAAACCAGTGAGTTTTTCTTACTGAAATTGGCTTTAATCAGAGCTGATTTCCTTACTTCCAGTGCCTCCACCATCAACAGCAATTTACCCTCACACTAACCATGAACTGGTGAAATGGGATCCCATGCAAAGTCAGAGATGGACATCAGAAGTGGACACAGCGACATGCCTGGGGTGACACAAGGCCAAGTCAGACACTGACTTCAATTCCCAGTGCCTTTGCCATGGCACATCCCCACATGGCAGCACAGCTCAGAGACAACAGGCTCTCACTGACTGATCTCAGAATCACTGGTTAAAACACCAATCTTTCCTTCAGTCCCGGCACTTCCACAACATCAGCCAGAATGAGGACCTTCTGGCAATTTGGGAAAGGCAGTAATATTTGCAATATCTGCTTCTGAAAACTACATTCCTTTCCTGATTTGAAACCTTCATCCAGAGCAACCTCCCTCTCCCAGGAAAGCTGCACACACCAGTGGGGCCAGAATTTTTTTCTTTGCACTGATGGCAACACAGTGAGAACCTTGGTTGTCCTTAACAGCAATACTTAACAGCAACATACACACTACAAGCCATGGGAGAGGTCTGTCTTCCCCAAGTATTGCAATTCAAATATATATCATCCTCCGGTTCATAGACACATCCATCTGTACACAGGTAACATATAAACAACAACAATCTGAGTTATATTTGCATCTTGACACGTCAGTGTTTTCAATTATGTGTGATGACCAAGACCTACAAGTTCCAAAACTCTTTCACCCCAGACATCCAAATTTCCTATGCTACAATGTATGGAAGGAGAGAACCTTCCACCTGTTTAGTCACTACATGAAAGCGTAAAATTTGTCATTGCTATACAGGAATGACCAAATATTAGAGGTTTGTTTAGGAAGTATTTTTGCTTTGGTTTTTGGGTGGGGTTTTCTTGAGGTTTTGTTTTTTGGTTTTTTTTTTACATTAATGTCCAGTGCATATTCCAGACTGTATATTGCATGTTCTAAGTCTGATTAGCATGGACTCTGAAGGAAGAGAAGTGCAGGCAAGGCAAGGGAGAAGGAGGTTTGAAGAGTTCCATTTTTATTTAATACATACCAGACTGGCCATCAGCTGGAAATATATCTGTAAAAGAAAAAAAAAAAGAAATCATATTTAAAAGGTCTCCTCTCTCAATTTGTTTGCTTTAGCTAAACAGAGGAAGTATTTTCTTAGTATCTCAAGTTAAACATCAATCCAGTTTGGAACCCACCTCAATTCAACTACTTGTTGCGAGAAAGACTTTGAAGGAGTTTCTGTTTACCTGAATGCGCTGCTCTCATAAATAACCTTCTGTATTGGCTTCTAACAAACAGCAGTGCACACTAAAAAAAGTTGAGATGCACAAAGATCCACACAATGAGCTACTTGGTGGCACCTCCCACTCCCCCTGAGCAGCAACATCAGATGGAAATCTGCAGAGAGCACCAAATAGGGAGCACAGGTAGAAGCCAAAGCATAGGCAAGGGAGCATTCTTCTGATTGTCCCTGGTTTTGCAGCCACGAGGGACATCAGTAGCTGTGCCTGGCTCTAACACAGTGCCAGACACACACACTATAACCAAATGGACACCCAGGGTCTTGGCACATCACCCATCACACCAGGAGAACCCCTTCCCTTTCCCAGCTCAGGAGTCTCTGCCAGCAGGTACTGGCCACTGCACAGGACAGACGGAGTCTGGGGGGCTCAGATCCCAAAACTGATTATTCAACCTCCTCAGCCCCCCAGGCTCTTTCCAGTTAGAGGTACAGCCTTTCTCTTGGAGGGCCTTATGTATTGCTGGAAAGATGTTTGCTTAAGTAGCCAGAAGGACCAGACTTTTCACTTAAAGAGCACACAGGACAGTGCGTGTGGAAAACCCCTGTTGATAGAAGCTCTCCCAGAAGATATGAAAATAGCACTTTTGAGAGAGCAATACATTATGGTGTATTCAAAGATCCTGGAAGAGGAGGGGGAAAGAAGGCTGCCAGCAAGGCAAGGTCCTCCTGGGACAGGGGCAGGCCCCTGGCTCCTGCTTATCAGCTACTCAAAACACACATTCAGCTGGAAAGTCACGGAGTTGCAGCACGGACTACCCCTCTGCCAGGGCAATGCTCTCTGGCCTGGGCTCGGCTCGTGCAAAAACACCCCTCTGCCAAAATAACTCCTATTTATCTTCCTTTGACTTGCACCATGTTCTAAGCGTTCTCAGGCAGGGATGCTTTCATCCCACACAGGAACAGGAAGAGCCAAGTGGAACAAAAATACCTAGAAGTTAAGTCAAGACTCTCTCTACCATTAGTTATGTCTGTGGCCATTTGAAGGCATGATACTAAGGACAGCCCAGCACATACACAACAGTCTCCAAGCACCAATTTGGATCCTTTGCAAGCTGCATGTTCTATTGCATCCTCCACCAGCCCATATCCCAAATTCATTTAAACATCTTGTATTTCTGTACGGTCACTGAGGAGTTTAGGCTTCTACATCAGGAAGCTGATACACCCTTTAATTCATAGAATCATAAAATTGTTAAGCTTTGAAAAGACCTTTAAGATCTGAAGATACAATTTATTTCCCTACTTTGGCTTCTCTGCAAAGGAACAAGGTGGTAATAACACTGGTATCCCACCTGTTTGGATCAGCTGTACCAGATGTTACCAAAGACCAAAATAAATAACAACATCACTATGGTTGATAAAATAAATTCCTCTTTGCCAGCCAGGAATTTAACAAAGCCAGGCTTTGGCAAATGTTCCCCTTGCTGTACCCTGAGGGGTGCAGTTCTCCAGTCTGCATTCCTCTTAGGCTGCCCCACCAACACTTCATCAAACACACACCACAGCAGAACCAGCCATGCACTGTAGGTCCAAGCTCTGGACACCAAAAATGCCACCAAACCAGGCAGCAGCTGCAGGTGACCCCTCAGCAACATCTCCTATCAGACATGTCATCATCTCAACTGCAAACTCACATTCCCAAGGTCTCCTCTCAGCTCACTGCTGTATTCCCCACTGCTCTGTCCTGCTCTAGATGTGCAGCAAGGCTCTCCTGGCTCCTCCTGAGCTCAGCCACAACTCCAGAGCAGATTTGCCACTACATTTACTGGAAAAGCAGTGACTCTACTCAGTGGCTAAGGTCAGTAGAGAGCAAGAACCACATGTGATGGCCAAGGGCAGATACAGCTCACATTCACCTCAAGAAGAAGTCTGCCAGGGAAACTCCTGTCAAGGAAAGACACTTGCATCCAGTGCTCATTCCCCTTGTCTGGGAGAGGCTGACCGTGTCCAACTCATCACACCTATGATTAACACAGATTTGACTCCAAACTCACCAGAGCAGACTGAGAACACTGGGCTTGCAGGCAGCTTTCCCCAGAGCTGAGAACAAGCACAGAGCAATCAGTCTGCAGGACTTGCTTTGAAAAATGGGGCTGCTGGGAGGACAGATCTGAGGCAGGGCTGGTCAGGGACTGGCAGGCACGACCCTTTGGGACACCTTTTTCCCCTGCAAGCATAAGTGACTTAAATTAAAAATTAGCCTGCCAATTAAGGGCAGCACCTAATGTGCCCAAGAGAAGTCTAAATCAGGCACTGCTTTCTTTTCCCAAGAAAGCCATGGTGGGGAAGCAGACAGAAATATTATGTGACCAGCAGGTAAACCCCTGGGCTGCTCCCCAAAGAGCCTATCCCATACAGCTCAGGACTGAGGCTGGCTGTCCAGGTCAGCTCCCTTCCCAGCTCTCTCAAGGCTAAAACTCAAACACAAAAGACTGAGGCACAGAGACAGGTTTTTTGCTCCAAGTCCTAACACAGAAAGGTGAAGCCAGCAAACCACCCCACCAACTCCTCTCACCAAACACACTTGCTACCTCCCAAGGCACCCCGATGCCAGGTATCCCAACACTGGCCAGATGCCGCAGAACAATGTTTCACAGCAGCTCTCCATCATCTCACCAGCCACCTGCTCAGCAGCAGGCAATCCCTACTTGGGACCCAGGCAGTCCTGCCCACCTAACACCCTACCAGCCATGCCTGGCCTGCCCTCCAGGCAGCCCAGCGGGAAGGAGCAAGAAACAATAGTATGGCAATGCAAATGAAATGGACCCTAAGGTCCATTTCATGAAAACTGGACCCTAAGAGCTCACATTTCCTTCTTCTTACAAGCAAGTTTTTTGTTTCTGAACATGCACCCAAAATCAGAAAGACCTGGTGTCTGAACGAAGAGACTGTAGCCACCATGGGAATCAGTGATCTCTTCACCACAGCCCCAGTCTCTGCAGAGCCAGGTACTTCCCAAGCCCCTGACCATTCTCCTCAGCCCTGTACAAAATCCATACATCCTAGAACACCTCAACAGAAAAACACATTCTGTGGATCTTCCTTTTATTAGCAAAGCAGGGTGGAGGCCAGAGTGAGGAGGAGGAGGAGGTTAGGGGTGTGCAGGGCAGCTGGCAGGATGTTAGGACAGGCATGGAGCATTCCTCTCAAGACCATCACGTGAGGGTGCAGATGTGGTACAGGGGTGCTTGCTCTGAGCACCAATACCCACAGCTGCTGCACACAGAGCCCAGGAGATATAACCAAATTGAGGGCAGTCGTCCTTATTTCAGGTGGTGCTGGGAATGGATCTCAATTTCAATTTTTCCTGATGGTATTTTTACACAAAGGAGAAGACCGTATGCTAAAATGGGGCATTTAAAGGGAAAAGCTGATGCATCCACACACATACCCCCCTACCCCAGGGGCCATCTGGCTACTGCTGCTATTCAGGTATCTGGGACAGGCCAAAAACAGTCACCCCATTTATGAGCCCCCATCTCCCCTCCACTACTCCCTGAGGAGCCAACCACACTCACAGTGCTGAATCCAAACACACCAGCACAAGAATCCTGTCTTCTCCCAGCTCAGGAGCTACAGCTGGGAAGGGACTTTCACCACCCCCTTTTCCAATACGGACACTGCTTCCTCCTGGCAGGGCCCAGGAGGCAGTGGCTGAAGAGCAGCTCACTCTCCCTGACGCAAGAGAAACACTGACTCGTTATTACAGCAACCTGCAGCCATAACTGCCGAGGGGCCACAGGCTGAGTGCCAGCAGGAACCAGCTCCCTGCTGGCCCCCCATCTCCCATTGCTTTTCTGCTCTCCAAAAGGGGAAAAACCACCTCAGAGTGCTTTATGCCACCTGCCAGTCACCACAGTGCACTGACTGGTGAAGCACGCTGACCAGTGAGCTGGGTGAGCGCTGTGCACGCACCGGCACAAGCACAGGGATGACAGCCAGCTCCTCAGCTGCTCCCAGTGAGACATGGGGCTCATCCACACTGCCACAGGAAGATACCAGCTGATTTGTTCTGGCTTTTGACCCATCAAGTTGTAACCAAATCATCCTCCACGTTTTGCAGACAAAAGACTTGGATGTCAGCAAAAAAAATGACCTCTCCAAGGTCACATGGGGACTCAGCAGCAGGGACATGACCAGACCTCGATCACAATGGCTCGAAAGCTGCAGGGCTGCACCGGCTGTGCAGGACAGGGACTGGGGATGGCAGCATCGATTGGTATCTCCCCTCATAACCTGACCTGCTGCCCAGCAGGGACAATCCAGGCAGGGAAAAGGTCCAGATGACATAGTCCAGCCTGTACTGCAAAGAGACCAGAGCTGCTTGAATCTCTTCTCTGGCCCTATCCAACATTTCAGTTCAAATCTCTGTCACCTGGCTCCCCCTCAGAGGCCAAGGCAGTGCCTGCACAGGTTCCCAAGACAGTTACAGGCCTCTTCAAAGCAACACCCAGCGGAGAAGGGGCTGAGGTCTGCTCAGAAAAAGCAGTAAAGCAAGAAACCCTAAACCCTAAGATTAGCATGGCCAATTATATCCCTCCCGGAGATCTCATTTGCTTCCTGTTCCCCTCCTTTGTTACCTGCTGAGCAGGATTGGGGAAGGTCCAGCCCTCAGTCACCCAGATCATCCAAGCCCTCTCCAGCTGCCAGGTCCACGCAAACACCTCCCATGCCTCTCAACTTACTATAGGATATTTACCCCCTCAAAGAGACAGATGGATCAATCCTAACATGATGCTGGCTAAGTCCCAAGATACTGCTACGGCCTGTGTAAGAGAAACAAAAAAAAGCTACGGAAGAGTCTACCCCAAATCAGTTCATCTGCAAGGGGATCCATACCACTAGTACGTACTAAGGGGTTTTCTATTCCCTGTCCAGAAAGGTTAGATTTATTCTCAGACACCCCAATCACCTACACTGGCTCAAGAGCTGCAGCCAGTGTGAGCTCTGACATTAATTTCCCACAAACTACACAGAAACAGACGCCTGGAATAGGTTTTCAGTGTATAAACAGCTGTGCGTTTGGTGAAGATCAGCCATGGTGCCCCTGCTAGCGTCATGTACTTGAAAAGTAATGAAAACTTCCAGCATCACAGTTTCAACCCTTGAAAAAAAATCTATTCCAAAACCAGAGAGTTATCTGAGATAAGTCCCTAACTAACTCCACACCACACTCTAAATGAGTACCTCAGTGCTGATGTTCAGCCTCGTCCAGACCAAAGGGGAGCAGAGCAGACCCAGCAGGGCTGTGACACCGGCTGAACACAGTCACCAGCAGGACCGGCACAAACGCCTTCCAGAGATCCACATGGAAGAGGCTCCAGGTCTCTCCTCCGAGAACCAGAGATGCCAGTAGGTTCTGGGGAACCTGACCTGAAGAATGAGAGCTCTCCAAACAGACAGTCCTGCAAATCCAACACTCACATATGCACAGGCACACAAGGAATAACTGGAAAGTCACAGGCTGTTGTTTCTCCCATCCACTTATCAGTGCTTACACTGGAGAGAACAAACACTGTGTTTAACTCCTGTTAATCCCTTCCCCTCATCTCCAAAGCAGACAAGCAGCTAAGTGCTGCTATTCTGGAGCATGAGTCCCAACATTTCCAATCATGAACCCAACAAGGGGCTTCAGAGAAAGTCCAAGGCAACTCAAAAGGAGCTTGATTACTCTTCCCATGGAGTAGCTGGGAACCCAGCTCTCTGCCTCACATCCTTTCATCACCAGTAAACCTGGAGAGATACCACTGGAGGCCTTAGGCCTACATGAATCTGGTGCAAATGATCACAAACTGCTCTTTAAGCCATTGGATATTGAACAGACACTAAAATTTCTGGCACAACCAAACAAAATATACATCTCAAAGACTCCTACTGAAATGCAGGAGCCATTTTGGTGTGGCCCTCTGGACCCCACACTGTGGAAACTGGCAACAGGATGGTGTTTCCCTCCAACAGGGTGGTCACACTCAGAGCTACAACACACTTTTCTGCTTGCACATCAAGAGCAGACCCAAACTCCAAAGAAGCTTTGCCCAAAGACGGCTTAGCAAGCAGCAGGCAGGACAGATCCATCTCCCTGCAAAGGAAAATCCATTGAATGTACCCAGAACTCAGTGTCTCCATGAAAGAGGATCCCATCCCACCTGCCCCCAAATGCATCAGTATCATGGTAAAGCCCCATCACACAAGGAATGCCACAAATCCCTATGAAAACCCCAGAAACTGAAAACTACAAGGCTCTCTCACCTTTGGGCTGCAGGCAAAGGGCCAAGCAGTGGGCTGTAGCACACACAAAGCAGCACAGCAAAGACAACATAATTAAATCTCTTAAATGAATTATAAATCATCAGACTCACAGTCTGAGGTGCTCCCTCCCTCTGGCCCAGGCTATCTGCTTGGTTTTAATCAAACACCCTCCAAATGCCATCCTTGCTTGATTCCACTCTCTGCTGACAATTACATCAACTCAGATTTCACCTCCAACTGAAGCTCAGAGGGTTATCTCACTGTAATCCACCATGTCTCCTCCAAATCATCTTCATAATTGTCTTTACAGGTTTAATTTTAAAATTTAAAACCATGGCTCATTTACAGCAAATTCCTCCCTTCAGAGTATGCAAATGTCACATTCATCATTCCACCGAAAAAAAAATACCAACGAAAAACCCAGGACAGTGATCTTGGAGAGTTCACCTGAGACTGGGAAGCCAAAAGCAAAGTCCCCTTTCTGTACAGCTCAGTGCAAGACCCTCCTCAGTGGCAGAGGATTTCTGAGCACTCAGAAGGTGCATGAGATCATAGTCGGTATTCCCCCGAGCTCTCAAGGCTGAGCTGGGAAGTGAAATTCAATACGATTACAGACAGTGAAGTCTCATGCTTTGTCATCTGAGCACATGGTGGAGACACCTCCGTGATTTGCTCTCCTGTCTTGCTGGGTGGAACCTCGTGCACAAATATCTCATCACTTCTGTTTCAGTCACAGTAAAAACAGCCCAGCCATATTTTTGGGATTTGTTTGTCCACATTTCAGTATCTGCAGCTACAGACACATAATTTCTCAGCATCACACATACTGGCGTCACTCCTTAAACTTAATTCTTCATTCTGTTTTTCCCTCTACTTCCCCCATCGCACAGCCTTGCTTGCAGCTGACCTGCCAACATGAGCCCACCCGGAGCTAACACAGCTAGGGTAAAGTGTTTCAGTCACTCCTTGAGGTGTCTCTTTTTGGGATGAATGAGGACAAAAGCATTACTTTTTGTTATTGTGATTGTCTTTATTTTCAGCAGGCTCATCCTGTGTCAGGAGAGCCAACAGACTTTTTGACTACTTTAAGTGTAACCGTTCCAGTTACAGCAAAGGCATAAAAATTGCAGAGAATCCTAAGAGTCTTGCAGGAATAAACTCAGTTTCTTTTGCAACATGTAATTAAAAAAAAAAAAAGGAAGATGTGACCTTGGAGAATCTGAAGAAATTAATTTCCTGTAAAGTGAACACCAGCTTATCAAACATTTGAGTGTTGCTTAATAACTATGAGTTCTCACTATTTTATTCTTTCACCAGCTTTATCATCTGCAAATGTGCAAAACCAGACAGTTTGGTAGTTAAGACTTGGTAAAATAATCATTCATTTACATCACTGACTAGAAGCTTTCAAAAGCAGAGTCTTCAAGAAAAAATAAAAAAGGCTGTGTAGAGACTGAATACATATCACAAATAATCTGCTTTAAAGACACTGCTCAGTATATAGCAGCATATCCACCTGTGAGTCACCAGGCAGGTAAAACACCAATCTCCCCACACACTTTTTCTCTTACTTTCCCATCAACAAAACTCTACCCTTTCCTCATTTTTGTGGGTTTTCCAATTTTATACTTGTTTCCCCACATATTTAGCCAGGAAAAAACTCACCTCTTGGGTTTTTTTTTCAGACTCCTTAAAAACTATGTTATCCAGCCCTGAAAACCCCCTGTTCTCTCCATGTATTCACGCTGCAGGTGAGTCAAAGAAGTCAAATGACTACCGGGAAAGAAGAAGCGAGCAGAGCCCCCGCGCCGGCCGTGGCTCCCTCCGGCGCAGCCATGCCCTGCAGACTGCAGAGTCACTCTGCGGGAGCTCGGCACACTCCGCTGCTCAGCTGGAAAAACGTGCTCAGCAGTGTGCCCAGGACAGGCTCCTATGCCTCCCATCACCGCCCTGAGTTGTGCCCCCACACCCGGGCAGAGCAGCGCCCATGCCCCACCTGTCGGACCCCACCTCGGGCTCACGCAGTCGCCCTGGCCGGCAGGAAGGACACAGCACATCCCCCCCGTCCAGCTTTCCAATCCTGCTTTAACTCTGCCTCGTGTGTCAAGGACACTAGAGGTTCACAAGCCCCAGCCGAGTCCCCATTTCTCCCCATTGCCCCCTGGCTGCCACGGTCACCAAGGGATCTCTGCAGAGCCTGACCGAGCTCAAACGAGTGACACCGGGGAGCTCCAGAGGTGCTTCTCCAACATCTTCCTCGTGGGGCAGGGGTGCCTCTCCTGGGCCCCACCAGCAGCCAGGGCTACTTTGGGGAGCGAGTTGGGAGTGGAGAGAAGCACCTGCTAAAGCAGCAGGTTGCAGACCTGCTCCCAGCCACTTCAGGGGACATCAGTAGGAAGCAAATGCGCTTCCCCAGGAGCACAGGTGAGGGCAGGCTGTGCCTGCCAGCACATTTCGAGTGCCACACATTCTGAAAGAACCAGAGCAACATTTTCTAGATCAAGAGAACAAAGGGCATTTTTATCACCTCTGAGTGTCACCAGACTGAGCAGCATCAAGACCTCAGTCACACCAACAACCAGCCCCGCTGACCATCTCTAAAGCAAATTAAGGTTTCCACCTGGCCCGTTGTGACAGAGCACCCAACCCAGGCAGGGTCACCATGGTCACCTCCAACACACCGTCAGTCTGCCGCACAGAACTCTACCAAACCTTACGGTTTGTCACCACACAAAGGAACAGGCTGACTCAAACCCACAAAATAAAAATAAAATCACAACCACTGTAGAGCACCGAACCCTGCCTGCTGCATGTTCCCATACAACCCTGAAACATAGGAAATGTCAATGGAAGCTTCTGCTCCTCAGTCAGCTTTGCTCCAGAAGGACAGTGAAGGTAACTAATTCACTGATAAAGCAGATATTAGAGGAACCAGTTTCCAGCCCCTCCTCCCTCTCCTTGCACATCTCAGAACATTCCCCAGTTTTAATGCTGCAGGAAGAGCTCTTGATCCTGGCAATACCCACAGCAAGTGTCACACCAAAGATGGACTGCATGACTTGCTATGGATGGCTCCAGAAGCTCAACCAGCACTGTCAGCCTGGTGCAACACTGAAACCAGCAGAGCCACAACACACCACACCACACACCAGTTTGCTCGGGATATATTCAGCACCCATGAAGCCCCCCCAAACTGCAGCACAAATGCATGCTTTGATAGAGGAAAGTTTAGTTAAGAGATCTTTTGGGAACCTCCAATTACAGGATAAGCCTCCCTTTAGAAACATGTTGACACTCGACCAGTTTCCACAACCTTTCCCAAAAACAAAAGTTTATCTCACACAGCATTAGAATTGCTATCAGCAAATGTATTTCCACCAAATGCCTTGTGCCAGTTTTTGCTCCACAGCTGTGGGACATTCGCGTGCACACCCACTTCTCTGTTTGCCAAGCAATCCAGACTGACCCTGACCCAAAACTTTTCCCAAAAAAGTCTGTTAATTCATTTATTCAAGGCCAAAATCAGTTTCCATTTGTTCTGGTCACCCATTAGCATTGCCTAAATACACAAGGTAGCTCTAAGTTCTCCCAGCACTGCACCAACTTCTTTGAAGCCTTTCTTTTTCCTCCCCTCTGACCTCAAGTCGTGCAGCTGCATCATTTGATACAAGATATTCATATTAATCAGTTATTTCAATGCAAAGAGATAAAGTCTCACAGCTCCATTCAGACTTCACTAACTAGGACCTGGACCGGCAGAACGAGTGGAACCAAAGCTCGGTTTCAAGTGAGAAAAGGAACAAATGCAGAGCTGGCCACAGAGTAGATCCAGAGATCCACCTAGAGCTTTAGCCAACCCCAGGAGACAACTTCTTGGCCATGAAAAGCTCCACCTAGACAGCACTATCACCATGGGAGGGCTCAGCAGGTATCAGCAAGGTTGCATCACCTCTTTCCCCAAGCTCTGTGCATACACAGCAAGCCAGGGATTTGGCAGAGCCAGCAGTGTGGAGGCTCAGGCCCTTGGTAGGAAGTCAGTAAAGGCTTCAATACCAAGATGGCCAAAGGATAAGTAACATATTTAAGACCATAACGGAAATGAATGGAATGAACAAAGCTCCCCAGATCCAGTTGGACCTAGGGGAAAAGCTCTTGTAATAACCGTAAGGGTTAAAATGTTCCGTCTGATCTGAACAGCAAGCACAGCTTTCTACTAAAATGCCCACTCCTTATTTTGCCAAACAATCACAACCACAGAGAGGGTGTTGGGAGATCCATTATATTCTCAAGGGTGTAAAAAGCAACACAGCTCTATCCAAGCCTGCATTTGGCATTGCCCTGAAGATAATTTCACATTGTTTGAGCACAGCAAAAAGATTAGGTGTCATAATTTGGAAGGGAGAGCACAGCATTGCAGCCCCAGCGCCTCCATTCCCAGTCCTGCTTTCCAGACATGATTTATCTTCACATCAAAACAAAGTCCTTCTGCTGCTCAATCCGGTGATCCCCAATGCAACTCTGCTGGAAATCTCCATGGCACCACGAGCAATATAAAATTTAAAAGAAGAGTTGAGACAGTAAGGAGATGGTAGGACAGAATCCTTCAGCGATGCCTTGGACCTGGCAATCCAGAACTGGAGGTCTCAGCAGCAACAGGCACTGAAGCCCAGCAACCAGGGCCAGTGAGTCAGCTCCCAGGAGCTCCACTACATTCCCCAGCCTTCTCTTCCCAAAACAAACAGTGCAGAACAGGGCAAAGGTCCAGAACAAAGCTGAAGGGCAAAGGTATGCAGGGGAGGGAAAACACTAAGCCTCACATTTTTTGGAGCAACAAGTTCCATAACAAGTTACCCTCATTCTCCCCAACAAGATGTGAAGAGTTACTCAAACGTGAGTTGTGGGATTGTAAGTTGTGGGATCAGAACAAAACAGTAGTTTGGAGAGGAAACTTGGGGCAGTGTGGGGGAGGCCTCCTGCTGTGATAGCAGCTCTGTTGCAACAGCCACAAGAGCTCCACAATTACGTGCCACGACAGAGCGAGAATTGCCCAACACCTTGGAAATAGGTGTGTGCAGGACTACCAAGGTGGATACCTGAGCAAGCACATGTGTGTGTCTACTCTGAACGTGAAGAAATGCCAATGGTAAAACAAGCCTCCCATGCATCTCATCTCCTGCACTGGAGGCTGGTTTCAAGGAAAGCCCTATGGGGAGTTAGTCAGCAAGGGGTGAGATGCTAATGAATCCTCCCCTACCTTCTCCTCAGTACCCGTAGCCAAGTCAGCCTCTGCTTAGGCATAAAGCAACATGCACTCTCAACAATAGTCAGCTCACCCCTGGTGCTTGCTGCTAGCAACTAAGGTGTGCCTTCTGGAAAGTACTGCTTATACACCCAGCACGTCTGCCAAACAGCATGCAGGAAACTCTACTCAAGAAATCAAAGCACCTCCTGCATCTCCACTAGGAAATAAACCACTTTCCCTGGCTGAGAACTTGTAAGGAGAATTTTTAAAGTTAGCGCAGGCAAAGTTCAGCTGGTCATTAAAACCTGCATGTTCTTTCTTCCAAGATGTAGATGGCTTTAAAAATAAAGAAGTGCCAAGTGCCTTGATGCAACATTTCTTGAAATACATCCAGCAGGTTTTCAAAACAGGGTGCTGTTAACACCTGTCTGCACCAACGCTTGCATCAGCACCAGCCCTAGTGCAGGGCACAGCAGAGGAGTACAACATGTTCCAGAAGGTCGAGCTGTCTTAACTGCAAGCCACACTTCTCATCTACAGAAGAATCAGAGAAAACATTTTGAATTTGGTTTATAGCCAGTAGTGCAAAGCTGGTTTTGCCAGAAAACATTTCCTTCACTACCACAGACACACATGCACTACCATCATGTGTCAGTCAGCTTGCTGGCTGCATTTATTTACATGATAAGAAGTTACATGTAAGGGCATGGTCACACAGACCTTGCTACTAGATCATTAGAGAGTAAAAACGCGGCATCATTACAGCTCTGCAGCATCCCTCACAAGCAGTCAGCAGTGTCAGGTACAAGCCTTGCCACACAGGACAGGACCATGCATATCTCAGGACTCAAAGGATCCTCCCTCTCCTTTTTGCACCTTGCACCCTGACTGAAGCACACATGAATAAAAAGGTAATGTGCATCTTGTCAAGAGACCATGAAAATTTTCTGGGATGAGCCTCAGCCTCCACTCACAGCATCAGCAGTATCACTGCTGTCTAACTCAACCTAATGGTTGCCTCACTTACTGCCAAAGCTGTTGTGCTTTTGGGAAGTTAAGAAGCAAGGAGAGGTTTCACTTCAAGAGCCCTCTTTTCTGATAAAGCACAAACATTTGCTCGAACACCCTATTATACTTCAGGATTCACTGCCAACTTTGAACATAAAAACACTGCAGTGGGTAGGCAAGACACAGGCTTCTAAAGGTAAATCCTAATCCATGAAAAAACAACCCTGTCCTTCAGTCTCTGTGCCAGGCCCCCGATGCGCTTAACTTGCCAAGCCATGGCAAGTCATACAGTTCAAAACAAGCTGGTGTTTTGAGCACCTGGAGGTGAATTTGTTAAGCTCTTCCCTATCCATATTCCAACACAGACAGCACAAAGTCACCAAGATCTTGCAAGGGGCTCTGTTTTCCCTGAGCTCAATGCTTTTACTTTTATAAGCACCAATTCCAATGCAGGCCATTACAGAATGCATGGACACCTAAGGAGAAGGTCCTGTCCATTAAATCTGCTCTACGGGTCTATAATTAATACAATCATTATAAAAAAAAATTAGGGCTTTCAAAGCCTGTAAAACAAGTCATAGAGGCATCCCTTTATCTTCACAAAGCTGTCTTCACTATGCTCACTGGTCTCCTCGCTACCTCTGGTGGATCAGGGCTGGGAACATTTAGTATCTCCAGCACACAAGCACTGCACTGGGAATTCTGCCTGGGTTATGAGCAAAGGCTTTGTAAGCTCTGCTGAGAAACCAAAGGCTTCCAGCAGTGACTCTCCAAAGTTCAGAAGCTCTCAATCCACTGCAAGCATAGAATAAAAGTCACTTTCCTTGGGTGATCCTCTTGGAGGTCACTACAACAGTACATGACAACTCACCTCACCAGCTGATTCTTTCACACAAATTCACGCTCCAAATCTTTTTTGGTGAGTGTCTGCCAAAACAAATCCTCCATCCAATGAAATGAAGACACAACATGAGCCTGCAAACTCTACAAGAAGGTACCTGGGCGCAGGGCTGTCAGGCAAGGTCAGCTGCCAGCCTGCCTCTCGTGGGAGCTCACCAGCCGTGTTTATTTTACACGTTTTCTCTTCTGCTAATGAACAGGCAGCAAAAGAAACAATGGCCCAAGAGAAGAGAGCCAAGCAGCACTGGGGGCACTGCTGGAACCAGTTACTACTGCCAAGCATCCCAGAACACACCACTAAAATTCCATTTTTTAAATGGGAGTACAGAGACAACTGTGCTGGGCCCAAGGACAATTGCGACTGTTGCAGCGTTACTCCCTTACTCTACAACTGTGTGGACATACTAATGACAGACACATTATCCCTCAAAAGAAGTCATCCCAGGACTTGCAAGGGCTTCCTGCTTGTGTTGGGCACGGGGCTGCTCTGACAATTCACACACCTTTGCGACTGACGAGCTCGCTAATGAATCTGAACATCCCTTACAAAGGGGACACAAACAGGAACATTCAACCTCGCATTTTTTGGTTCTGTATTTTTTGGTTTATTTCTCGGGATCCTTATCTCAGAAGGCATCACAATAGAGTGCAACCTTCACACAAAGGAGCGATATGACCAGTTTAGTGCCATAACACACGAGGCAAATGCAGACAGCGACGCTGTCCTGGATTTCCTCAAGCTTTACTTATGTTCATGACTACAGTAACAAACCACCAAACAATCCGAACACTGACTTCTACCTGGAACGATTAACTTGTCCTCTATACTTCCCATTAAGATTACAGTTTTCCAGGTGGAAAAAGCAGAGCTGTCCATCTCCAAAAGATCAATAACTCTGATGAATCATCATGCTAGGCAGTAACAGTTCTTACAAAACACTGGCACATACGGTAATTGGAAATCTGATGGCACATCTGGCAGTGTGCTTTCAGAGTTAAGAGAGACAGGTAGGAAAAGATTAAGTCTTTCCCAAACAAGACGCTTAGTGAAAACTTCTGTGGTTTCCTCCTACTCGCTATTCACTTAAAGCAGGTACGAGAGGAGCGCACTCATCCCGACAGGCGAGGAAATGGTGTTCCGCAGTTTCAGCCTTTGCTGACGACAGCGGCGGGTTACAAGCGCGATTTGGACAGCGCAGCCCCTCCGCTTCCCTTTTCAGGGACCCCTGTTCCCCAGGGATGCCCCTAACTGGGGCAGCGATCGCGCCGGGCAGAGCTGCGCTCGGCCGCGGCCCCCGGCCCCGCCGCCGCCATGAGTCGGCAGAGAAAGGCGGCGCGGCCTGCGCGGGGGAGCCGCGGCCGCGCACACGTGGGCAGCGCAGGCCGCGGC
>VWYI01013654.1:361550-540200 GCA_013399455.1 Anthoscopus minutus
GGGGACTCCGGGGACGAACGCACCGGTGGAGAGCCGGAGTCCCCGAGCCGGCTTGGGCAGTCTTCCCGGCCGGCATCAGGCAGGAGCCGAGGGATAGCGATGTCCTCGGGTAACCAAGCCCGGGGATAACGCGATAACGTGGTTGGAAAGCGCAGAAAGGGACTCGGTGTGAGTCCTGGGGAATCACGGAACCACATAAACGGTCGGGCTGGGCCGTCTGGTCCCACCTCCCTCTGTAAACAGCATGTGGCACAGGATTGCATCCAGACACTTCTTCAGTATCTCCAGTGAAGGAGACCTCCCGCAGCCTCTTTACTCTCTGTTCCAGTATGGGTCACTGCACAGTAAAGAAGTTCTTCCTTATATTCAGGTGGAACTTCCTGTGCATCAATTTTTGCCATTGCCTGTGTCATATTGAACACCACTGAGAAGAGCCCCGCTCCATCTTCTTGGCACCCCCTCTTTAGATATTTATACACATTGATGAGGGAGAGACCACCTCTCGTCTCCTGTGCCCAGAAAAACCTTTGTTTGAGCAGGCTAAAATATTTAATTAATCTCTAGCTGATAGAATGTCACTTGCACCATCATTAATATTCTTGGTATTTGTCCTCGATTCTCACAGCCAGCAAGACAGTGACTGCAGTTCCTGTGTATATGTGCACATGAATTATACACATGTAAAAGACAACTTGTGTTGCTGATACCATTTAGCACAACCTGACTAATTCACAGCAGCCTTTAGTTGATGCTGTTTTTATTCAATGCAAGTCTCTCCCAGCCTCTTCCCTCATCACAGTGAGCACACCACTCTGCTTCTTCCCAGAAAGGTTCATCTGGAAATCCTGGCATGTCCTGCAGCCCCAGGGACACATCTATGCAATCCCTGCAGGAGACCCGTCAGCATGACAAGGCACTGAAGATGTAGCTGCCAGCTGCTGATGCGTGGAGAAGGATGAAAAGCTTATTTCACTCTTGGAAGGAAAGAAGAAGGTGAGAAACAAACATGAGCTCAGCACAACATTTGGAAGGGCAACAGCATCAGGGCTCTAGTGGATCCATAGAGGGAGTACCTAACTGTCAGGGATGCTCCACTGAGACCATCCCAGCTCTCTGTGTGGCCTGGTACCCAACCTCTTGGCTCAGAGAGTACCCTCCTGTGCCACAGCCTCAGAGATCACCAGCAGTTATCCAAAATCATTCAAGAATTTGGCCAGTAAAATTCCAAAAGGAAGTTTAAATATAACTCCAGTAGAGAGGTCTGCTGGCCTGGCTGCCTGGCTGGCTCAACACCTGAGCTGCAGTAACCCAAACCACATCCTGTGCTCCTGTGCCCAGTCCCTGATGTGCCAGGGGTTCCCTGCACTCTTCATGGGTATGACTTGGGAGCTGCAGAGCTCACAGCCAGTCTCCCACCTACACCCTCTCTAGGAGCAGGTCCTTGCGTGGGGAGCACAGCTGGGTGAAGGAGGTGGCTGCAGCCTGCAGGCCAGTGCTGTCCCTCAGCTGTCCCCCAGCCAGGGTGCAGCGTTCCAGCTTGGTCCCTTTGGGACGCTGCTCTGCTGCCACGTGAGCAGGAACGAGCCCGTGGTGGCCAAGAGCCAAATTGGCTCCAGAGCTGCCAGGCAGGAGGGAGCTGGGCGAGTCTCACCCTCATGTGCTGCCCAGCCAGGCCAAACCCTTGCAGGTTTTCAGTGTTAGAAAATAAATGCATGACCGAGGTGGGAGAGAGGGAAGTGTTCTTGCAAGCTTCTTGCATCAGTCCTAAGGAACATCACCGTGGCAGGTCAGCTCTCAAACATCCATCCTTCATGGGAAGCTGGGTGAGCACCACCTCCAGCTGGTGTACTGGCCATGTCCAGCAAGCTCTGTGTGCTCCTCTCCTCCCTTGGTGTCCTCACCTCTGCTGGACCTATCTTCCCCTGCTCTGCCCACTGCCTGTGGCATTTGGATATTCTGCTCCTCCCTCCAGGGGCTTGCTGAGAAGCAGCCAAGGAGTCTCCACATTTCTGCAGCACAATTCACTGGGAAGTAATCCATCTCTGCTTTCCCCAAATTCAATGAAAGCACCTGACTAGCATCCCTAATCCTGCTTCTCCACCTCATCCTTCACCCCAGATGTGTCCCTGTGCCTGCCCAGACAACATCAAGCAGCTCTGGGTGCTGCCTCCTGGCCCTTTGCTGGCCCTGCGCAGGCTCTGAGGAAGCAGTCTCCAGGGAAACTCCTCTGCTGAGCAGTGATTTTGGCAGGAGCTCCCCACCTCCCTTGCTCCATGTACAACAGCTTATTTATTTCTCCCCGACTGAAGCGTGGCTTGCATATTTATCGCAGACAGCCGGCTGCTTTGGTGCTGGCCTGGAGGTTTAAAGATGCTTTGATGGTGGCCGTTAATGTCTCTGAGCATCTCTGGGTCTTGCTTGGCTGGAATATCCCCAGCTTCATTTCTGCTGGTCTGGCAAGCTCTCGTAGGGGCCCAACCTTCCCTTTGGGAACAGCTTTAGTTCAGTGGCCTGGAGCAAGGCCTGTGTGTGGTGAGGAGCACAAAGCAGCCAATGTGACTGATATGCTTTGTAACTTCACCATCCTGTTTGGCCTGTAGCTCAGCCCCTTTCTCAGGTTCCACTTGCCTAATTTTGTCCAGTGCTGTGGCCATGAGATCACTGTTAAAAGTGTTTCCTGCAGTTTCACCTTTGCTCTAGTCTGGTCCAGAATGCCGATCAGCGTCTGCAGCACACTCCTGATCGCACCTCTTCCCTGCATCCAGGGGATCTGCAGACTTCACAGTCAGCTCAGATGTGAAGTGTGCTTCACAAGGGAATTTTCTCTCCCCAGCACCTCCAGACCAGTTGGCTTGTGCCAGTGCTGATCATGCTGTTCCCTGGTGAGATGCCCAAGCTTTACACGTGGATGGCAGAATATTAAGGCTCAGGCATCTGTAAAGCTGTGCGAAAGAGAAAGAGGATTTTTCCAAGGAAAGTCCAAGCTTCCTATCCTGAGTCATATGCTTTGACTTATTTATGTGGTTGTTACTGCTCCATGAACCCTGCCAGGCAGAAACATTGTCAGGGACAATGCACACAAGGTTGGGCTGACTTTCCTGCAGCAG
The DNA here is from genome assembly GCA_013399455.1 of Anthoscopus minutus. Lineage (NCBI taxonomy): Eukaryota > Metazoa > Chordata > Aves > Passeriformes > Paridae > Anthoscopus > Anthoscopus minutus. The sequence continues at coordinate 364,658 of VWYI01013654.1, forward strand.
CCCTGCAGTGTTGCCCTCCAGCAAACCCAGCTGCCCCAGAGGGGTGTCAAAGTCCTGCTCCCAATGGACTTGCAAGTGCAGCCTGACCATCCAACTGCTGGTGCCCTCAGGGAAAAGCTTTTCAAAGGACACATGCCATGACAGATGCCCAGAGTTCATTCCTAGAGGAGAAAGACCTTCGCTCTGAGAAGGTGGTGTGCTGGTATAGAACCATTCTCAGGACTCTGGGTCAACAGTTCTGGGTCAATCCTAAGATTGAAATGGGGATTTTTAATTTCAGAAAACCTAACAGTTTTCCATTGAAAAATACTCAGCTTGCACTGAAGTCCCTCATCAGGATAATCGCAGCCAACCTTTTCAGTCTGGCTGACATTCTTTCCCACAAAACGGTGGAAGCCCAAATTTCTGTCCCAATTTGCTGCACCACTGGTAAGTGTGGCTGAGGGCAGGCTGCCAGCAAATCCCTGTGACCATGCCATGGCAAGTGCCTCCCAACCCCAGCAGACACCTATTAGTGGCACATAGTGGCTATCACAAAGGACTTGAGTACTTTTAAAACAAAACATCCAAACCTTTCATTCTACTGCTCAAAATACCCACATTTCAACCTGCTTTAGCTCAGAACCAGAAGAAAGTGCCCATTCCTGCAGGTTTCTGCCAGAGAGAACTCCAACATCCCCTTTTTTAACCTAGATTTTAGCCTCTCCTTGCTCCACGCTTTTAACTCCAGAGCTCCCACCCCTGCTCTGGAGAGAGGGACCATGCTCTAAAGCACAATGCAGAGCCAGAGCAGCAAGCTCAGCTTCTCCACTTCTGCTGCCAGGGCACAGGGATGAGAACACACTGAGTGCTCCCAGACAATCTCATAGGCTTTTTTTATCTGCAGCCATGTGATCCAGAGAGATGGAAGACACTCCTTGGCTCTGAGATTAATTCACTTGAACCCTTCCAGCAAAGCATATGAAGGATCAGCGTGAAGAACGAGTGCATTCCCACCAATAAGTAATTTTCTACCTGTGTAATAAAACAGTGGACACTAACGAGTTCCATTACATCCCCATTAAAAAGTGCTTTCACTTAGCAGGACTCCAGAGCCCAGGGGCTGGGGCTCAGAGGTTTGATGCTGCAGCCCAGCCAAAGGCACCGTGTTCTCAGGGCACTCGTGCCATGCATGGGGTAGGAACCAGCTTCCCAAGCTGCTGGCCCCTCACTGCTTCCACCCATCCTCTGCATGCTGGGAAGTGGTGCTGCAGATATCTTTGTGTCAGAGAGTGCCCCCCATGGATTTTCCTGGTGCTAGGAAGTTAGATTGAAATTTGAGCAAATGTCCTGTAATTAAAATCTGAAGCTTGCAATGCAGCTTTTGTGTGTTTTTAATAAGTGGATTGGAGGGCGGGGATATCAAATGATGCATAACTGCTTTTATCATCACAACTTTTCCCTCCAAAAGCCACAGTTCTTATAGGACTCCCCCAAAGTCAGTAAATAATCTTGACTGCTTGAGAAAAATTCCCCCATTTCCTCGTGACTGAGGACATGGGCTTCAGAAAGCAATACCTCCTCTAGAATACAATTTCTCTCTTTGTATATTTTGCTGGAGATATCTTAGCCCAAGGTTTCTTATGTCCCCTAAACCACTTCCATTTCCAGAAGCTTGTGAGAACATGACATAAGTTGACCACTGAACCTGATATTTTCTCTGAGGGATATTTACCCTCCATGCCACCCCTCCACCACCAGGAATTACAGCAGAAATATTTCAGATACTTCTACAAAGAGAAATGAGATATAAGAGCTTTGCTGCTCTTATATCCTTCAAGCTGCCTTAAGTTCCACATGCTTCAGATGAGATGTCCTGCATCCTTCTCAGGTCCCAACTTCCCACAGCAGTGCCAGAGGTCCCCAGCTCAGCCCAGCCAAGGATATGCCATTCCTTTGGAGAAAAAAAGCATGCTGGCAATGTGCTGTGATTCCCAGGAATTGATTCCCAGGAATTTGTGTTTCCCTGTCAGCAGCTCCTTGAACCAGCCCTGGCCAGGGTCATACATCTTTCTGCCTTGTGCCTGATGCGCAGGGAGGCACCAACCAGCAGCTGCTCTGGAGAGCTCAATTAATTCAAGCAGTGGCAGCTTGTGCAGGTGCCCTAAAAGCTCCCAAAGACTCAAGGTGAGGATCAACAAGATTGATGGGTGGAATTGCTGGGATATTTTCCTCTAAGCACCTAAGGATAATTAACAGCTGAAATGCTTGGAGTCAACCACCAAAGTTATGAAATACTAAATCAGAAGCAGCTCCCAGCAGCTTTGCTTGCTCCCTTTCCAGGTTGTACATTCACAATGAAGCCATCAGCCTGCACAGCTGCAAATTCTCTCTTTTCCCATAGGATTTCTGCTCCTTCCAGTGGCTGGCAGTTATTTAAATATTGTTTTACCCCTCTGCAGTCAAAGCAAAGCTCTGAGCTTTGCCATTCAAATCCTAGCCTGACCCACAGCACATTGCTGCCAAGTGTTTCCCTGGCGCGCAGCACGCTGGGGTCTGTGTGCTGCACCTGTGTGTACAGATCCAAGGGGTGCTGTTCTCCTCCTTGGATGGCCAGGGAACTGAAAAATAGTGAGAAGTTAAAATAATTTTGCTCTTTTGTGTGCAAGAGTTCATATTTCTGCCTCTCAACTTTTGAGGGCACTAAGCATCCTAACCCAATGCTGTCCTTCCCACTTTTGCAGCACTTTGACTCTGGTGCCAGGCACAAGCAGCCAGAAGCTTGGCCTCCAGGAGGCCTCATGGGGGTACCAGAGGAGGTGGAACTAGGCAGGAACTCCATCAAGAGCCAGGCTGGAATGGTGGGGCTGAGCTGCCTGGCCAGCTGTCCCACACAGAGTTCAGGTCTCCTCCTGGGACCCACAGCAGAGGGTCAGCACACACCCACTCCCTGTCCAGCCTGTCCTGGCTGCCTGCCCTGAGTACCAGCCATCACACCACGAGTGACAAAGAACCCCAGGAGGGTGCAGCATATTTCTGTCTCCAAGGGCTGTACTGTGTGCATAAGCAAAAGGGCTGGAGCAGGGCCAGCTCCAACCCTGACTCTACTTGACCTCCAGGCATGACTAAATGATCCTCCTTTAACCTTGGGATGTGCTGTGTGGGCCTGTTGTGCTCCTGGTATCACGAGGTTCTTCCTCTACTGAACATGTTTCTGCTCCCATCCATTGCAGGGAAGTTTCAGTGCTGAGTAGGTTTTCCTGACTTTTCTCTGCATACTGTGACTTGGGAAGGTTCCATCCTGCACAGATGCTCCCCAGCAGCCAGCACAGCTGCCCCATGCAGCCAGCAGCCAGGGTGCATGGAGGGGACATGGCTCCATGCTCTGAGCATCTCCTCCCCTCCACTTGTGCTCTGCCTCAAGCCAGGGCCTCTGGCTGTGACTCCCACTCAGCTTTGCCAGGTTTGTGTTTGCTTTCCCAAATATGTTGCTGGTGCAAAGGAAACATCAGCCTGCTGAATCGTGAGCTGAGCCACCTCCACCTGTGAACTGAAGCCCATAAAGAGGGAGAGATGATAACTTGGAAGCAAAGCAATGCCAAAGCATTCAGCAACATACACCCACCAGTCCTCCTCACCCCCCGACAGTCTGCCCTGGTGCCACCAAGTCAAGCTGGGGACAGTCCCCATAGCCAGGATGCTGGCATTGCCACTGCACCCACCACAGCCTCGTGGTAACACCCTGTCAGCAGCTGATCAGCGAGTCAGAGGTAAAAGGGCTTCAGCAAAGTGCAGTGCCAGCACCCAGCAGTGGCCACCACTGCACAAGCACAGCCCGTGGGACACAGGCAGGGGGATTAAGAGATCTGTGTCAGCAGTGGGCTTGTGTACACAAACACGGCAGCTAAAAGGGTTCATGTTCATGCCTTGTCCCCAGGGAGGTCGCTGGGGATGGGAAAGGGTCGTAGGACATGTGGTGTCTGTGTCAGTCCTCCCAGCCAGAGGAGGAGCAGGGCTGGGGATGGCAGAGTGAGATTGGCCTCAGGCAAGGAGACTGTCCCCCAGCTCCCCTCCCTGCAGAGACCCAGGCTGGGGATGGCAGATAATGCTGTAGCATCTGGAAGGTTGCAGGGAACTCCCTGGCTCTGTAGTGGCCCTCAGGAGGGCTGGAGAACCTGGTTCTGGAGATGGGAGCAAAGAAAAGGAATTGGTCCACCAGTGGTTTTAAAAAGTTAGCCCGGAGCTGTTAATGTGGGAAAGAGTCATCGAAGTCAGCAGCTGCAATGCCATTAACCAGAGGATCTCTAAGCAACCCCGGGCTATAGCTTGTCTGCTTTCTTGGCTCCAGGGGGCAAGCAAGACCATGGGATGCTCATGGACACACTCCTGTAAAGTTTCCAGGAGGATCTTGAGTCCATAGACCACAGAGACCTCAGGCTTCACAGAGTGGACCAGGAGCCCAGGCTTCAAGATACAGTATTTTATGACTTTATATATTTGCCCTTCCCTCTTCTGCCCCTGTACTTCCCAATGAGCTCCTGAGGTTCTTGGGAAAGCAACAGGGAGAAAGAGACCCACCTCAGGGACCTGAAACATCCTCTGCTTCCAACGCTGTCAGGAGAAATCAATGTGGGATGAGAAGTTCAGTTGCAAATCAGGGGATGCAGTGGCCATGTTCTGCATCAATGCACTCATTTTTACAATTATATCAAACAATATCAATTATATCCAGTGATTGAAGAAGTCCTGAGGATGTTAGATGATGGAGATTGATGGAGGAGTGATGATGACTGACCAGCTCCGTTTGTGTTAGGTGAAAGAATCTCTAGGCCACAAGTGCAGAATTTGCAAGTGGATTTTGTTATATTTTGGCTGCCTAATTTGTCAGGGATACAAGAGCTTTTGCTTGTCTGATGAGAGGAACAGTGCTGACCTGTAATGGAGTCTGTCCTCCTGCCAGGCTCATTGTTAGACTTTGAAGTTCAATCATGAGCAAAATAAATGCAAAGTGAAGCCGTGTGCAGTAAGCCAGGATTTCTCGCCTGTGTTTCAGTCTGTTCAATTTTCATGCTTTTCAGATAACTCTGTTTGTTCCTAAACATGTTTTCATCTGACAGCAAGCAAGGCCAGGACTTAAAAGTGAAACAACAGGAACCAGAGAGCAGTTTATCCTCTTCAGAGAGACATCTTTCAGGTCCTCTCCGTCCTCAGAAAAAGAGCAAGGAGAAAAGCACATATTTGCCCTCTCCACCCCAGCAAGTTACTTAAGCTCCTGTTCCCACAGTGAAATCTTGTCTCTGTTTCAGTAGAGCCAGCACAAGGTCAGTGCAAGACCACCCCAAGGTGGTCTTTCCCACTCTCCAGAAACCCTTGACAGCAATTTCTATCCTAAAGCAAGGTCATGCTGTAAGTCTGCCCATCAGGAGAGACATCTTTACTCTTTAAACGGGATTTTTTTGAGCTTGCTTCCAGTCTACATCCCTATCTTATTATTTTGTAATTCCTCTCCTAAAGATGCAAAACCAAGGCTTGTGCCAAACCAAAACATCCCTGCAGTTTATCCAAGCAGGGAGGAGCATGTGATGGTGGCCCAGAGCCTGAAGCAGGACAGCAGCTGGAGCCTGGAGAGCAGCCAGGGATGGTTAATTCTGGTGGAGACCTCCCCAGGACAGCACCACACAAAAGCCACGTTAGTGGATGCTTTTGACTTTTTCTCCTGCCTGGTGAGATGGGGACACCAGAGAGAGAAAACCCAGGCAGGGAAAACCCTGCACACACATCTCTCCCTCCCTGCACCTGCCAAATCCAGCCCCGTTCCTCCTCCCAGCAGGTGCTGAGGTGGTTTTGCCTGAACGCTCCCTCCAGCAGGCATGAGCTATCCTGCTCTGCATGGCACTGCAATTCCTGTGCCAGCACTGGCTGTGTCTGCAGCTGTACTGTCTTAGCTGCTAATTTAATAATTAACTTTAGCGAGCCTCATTAAGGCACCTCCTGCCTTTCTCCACATGGTGATGGCGTGTTAGGGCCACCGATAATCCCGGCAAGGCTGGGGCACTGCGCAGTGAGGCACCCGGGCACGCCGTCTGCTCAGTGCTCAAACACAGAGCTGTCCTCCCAGGGCTCTCCAGCCTTTCTCCCCCTCCCCACGCTCTCTAGGGGCCAAACACTTTCATCTTGCCCCTTTCCAAGCAGGGGGTCCAGTGACAGATGCACTGCTATTGCTCTTTGGGACTACTTGGGTTGGCACCATCTTTGCACAGGGGAGTGGAAGATGATTCTGTGGGGCTTTCCCAAGTGCTGCTGTTTGGGATGATTTGTCTACTGAAGCTGCTCTTCCTGCAACTCCTCTAGTGTCCTGCTCAGTTGTGTTGTAGCCCAAACACCAGGAAAAACCCCAGGGAATTGTGGTGAGGTTGGCTGCTTACATTCAAACCTTTTCTCATACACTGTGTAACAATTTTTGTCCCATCTTGAAGGTCTGCTGGCTGCTGGAGGGCAATCCTGTTCATTTATCCTGCTTCCAGGGGACAGGACAGGATTTGGAGGCAGCTCCTGGGCTGCACCTGTCTCAGGAGCAGCTGCTGGTGTTCAGGGGTTTGCAATGCCAGCACCAGAGCAATCAGGATCTCTCTTTCCCTGGAAGAACCAGTTCCCCAGGTAGTAGCAAATGGCACTTTCCCTTGGACAGAGGCCAGGGACCCTGTCCTGCTCAGCAGGGCTTTGCAGATAGGCAGGCTGCAAGGCGTGCAGTTCACATGAAGAGGGGAGATAGCACAGCCAGCCTCTGAGCACTGGGCTCTCGGAGAGGCTGGAGGGATGGAGTGAGCCAGCAGGGCTTTGCCCATGATAAAAGCTTCAGCACCCCTGTGTGTAATCAGGAGAGGGCAGCCCCAGCTCTCCTGCATCTCCAGTGAGCCAGGCTGGGTGGGGTGACACAGGCAGCCAGGACAACAGTGCTGGAGATAACTTGGTGCCCCAGGAGACAGAGCTGGCAGGGGAGAGAGGGGCTGATTTCCTACCATGGCAGGTGCTAGTGCAGCCCAAGGAGCTGTGCAGCTCTGGTGGGCTCCCCTGCATGGTCAGCCCTTTGGGAACTGGCAGTGCCATTCTTCTGCCCTCACTCTGGGCCTCTGCAGTGGAACTTCTCCATCCCTGCTTCCAAGGAGAGGAGATCCAGGGAGTAAAAGGGAGATATTTGGGGTTGGCTCAGCACCACAGGCTGCAGATCCTCCATCACCAGCATCCCCAGCTGGTCCCAAACAACTCCTGTCCTGCTCAAAAGCACTTACAGGCTCAGAGATTCTCTTCTTGCTTGCAGCAGCTTTCATGTGCCCCTGTGGCCAGACTTGGGCTTCCTAAAATCATATGGCTCCAAATCAGGACCCATTCTCAGCTTTGCAGCTCACACCATGTCTCTCAGGGCAGCTTGACTCCATTCCTGTGCCCACCCTCCTGGCAGGAGCTGCTCCACCAGCCAGGGCTCTGTGCTCTCAAAGCAGACTATTTTTCTCTCTTTGTGTTTTTACTTTACTTCCTTTGTTTTGACCAAGCAGGGTGTTAGAGGAGCATGGCAGTCTGGGGAGGGTGCTCCCAGCTCCCTGCCAGGGGTTACAGATTTTTCCTCCCACTCTTTCTTTGAGGATGGCACAGCCCCCAGCCTTCATCCAGCTGATGGTGCAGCTCTGGGCAGTTGCCAGCCCTGCCCCGTGAGTCAACAAAACCACCTGACCCTGTAAACAGGCACCCCAGAGCCCCCTAGGAATGAAGGGAGATGTCCTTGGACCTCTCCCAGCATTACCCTGGAGTCAGGTGAAAGGGAAGAGCTTTGGTTGGTGCCTTGGCCAGCCATGCTCTGCCGTGGGTTCTGGCTGAGCTCCCAGCAGATGGAAGATGCCATGGAAAACCCACTGAAAACCTGTTTCTGGCTCCCACAGCTTTGTGCTGTGCTTGTTTTTGTTTTCCTAGAGCTTATCTGGAGGTGAGGGGAGGTTCCCCCTCTCCCTGGTCCCTGAGGCTCTTTCTAGGAGAGGCATTAGAAAATCGATGCTGTGGGAATTGCTTATCCTTTCTGGGAGGGATGAGACCCCAGGATGGTGCAAGCATAGAGATGGTTGAACTGTCACTGTGCCCAGCAGGGCCCTGCAAAGGTCACAGTGGAAGCTTTGGGGTGGCTGAGGATGGGGAGCAGCACGGATCCAGCTTGAATTTGCCCGTGTGCTTCCCCTTTCCTGCTGGGAAAGGAACCAGGGCACGGCACAGGCAGGAGAGAAGTTCCTTGTCCTGCAAGGAAAATCGGGTTGGAAGGATATACTGCTGTTGGCTCGTGCCAGGACGAACCTGGGAGCTGGGGAGCGCCGGGATCAGGGCAGCCCGGGGATGATGAGAGGTCTGGGATCAGGGCAGCCCGGAGATGAGGGGAGCCCCGGGATCAGGGCAGTCCGAGGATGAGGAGAACCCCAGGATCAGGGCAGCCTGGGGATGAGGAGAACCCCGGGATCAGGGCAGCCTGGGGATGAGGAGAGCCCGGGATCAGGGCAGCCCCGGGAGCGGAGCGCAGCCTCTGCTCGGCTCTGCTGCCACCTGCCGCCGGCAGCCCGGCCCGGGGGCAGCCCGGAGCACCGCTCTGCCCATCCTTTCCTCCGAAACCCGTGAAAAAAAGCCCTTTCTCTCTTTCCAAAGGGAAACATTAGTCCTGCGGGAACAAAGGATTTACTCGAAAAGCAGCTGCCCGGGGCAGGGAAACAGAAAGGCTGCTCCTGCCTGGCTTCATCCCAGAAATACGTCCCAGGAACACGTTGCGATGTTTGTTTCCGAGGTGTCCTCAGCCGAGTACCGGTTGATACGCCCTGGCTCTGGCTGGGACATCCCCGAGATAAGATCCTGGCTGGCAGAGCCAGCATCCCGCGGCGCCGCTGCCAGGGCAAACAGCAGCGCTTCTGCAAGAGCCTGTGTGTGCAGAGACACGCAAATATCCGCGTGTGCAATAAATTCACATAAAATTCCATTTTCCAAGGGTTCCCAAAAGAGGTGAGTTTTTGTTTCTGTGTTCTCTGCTCTCGGGGCTAGCAAGAGCCAATTCCTTCCCCTCATATCCCCAAATTTCATCTCCACAGACAACACAGCTGCTTCCAACCCCAGCTGCACCCTGGAGGGCTGGGTTGGCAGAAACCAGAGGTGAAAAAGCCCAGAGGTTCCGTGCTCTTTGCAAATGTAGAGATAGCTTAAGGTAACAATTCCCAAACCCTGCTGCTCCCTACGGTGCCTTGCACTCCTCAGGGATGGGAGAGTCCAGTCCCCCAAACAGCGAGAGCCCAGCTGGGAGGATGCGCTGTCAGGGCTGTGGGTTGTGACCTCACGACACCATTCGTCCAGAGTCTTGTCTCTGAGCACCGCTGAGCCAATATCCCAGCCCTGCAGGCTGCTGCCGCGGCATCGGAGGTTTCCAGTCGGTTGCGCCGAGTGTCCAGGCGGTGGCACATGCGGACTGTGGCTCCACTCGGGGCTTGGCCCCATCCCGCCCTCCTGGGTCGCGTCCTGGGGACGCTGCTGGCCAGGTGACGGTCACCCGTGGGAGGGAAGTGCCTACAGCACGGCGAACTCATGCATTCTGCACTGCTCCTTTGAGTTTTTCCCACTGCGGATGCGCAGGGAGGCAGATGGAGCTGCAGACAGGCCGGGATAACCTTCATGGCCATCAGCTCCCATCACGAACGGGTCTGGCACAGCCCTGTGCTGCTCTGCAGAGCCCTCCCCGGGGATCCTGCCTCCCACCACTCCCTGAGCGGGGATGCACCGTGGGATGCACTTGCTGCCAGCTTACCTGTGCTCCCTGTGCCGTGAGAGCTGTCCTCGTCCTGCCCAGCACAGCACTCTGGCTCCAGCACCAGTCCTTCCCACGGCCAGCGAGGTTGGGCTGCCAGGATCACGTTCCGAGTGAGGCAGGGCATTCCTCAGGTCTCCTGGGGTACGGCCAGCACTGAGTAGCTGCCTGAAAACATGCCCAGGTGGCAGTGCCACAGTGGCAGCTCCAGTGGCAGCACACATCCTCCGTGCTGGGCCGGATACCCCCCTGCTGCCTGCCGTGAGGGCTCGTGAGAGGCTTCCTGTTAAACTGAAGGTTTGGGACAGGGATGTGGATCACAAGAGTTCAACTTGGAGCATCCATGCCTGGCTACCTCCTTGTCTCCAAGGTTGGCCTGTGGACTGGGCAGGGAGGCCATTTCCTCTTCTAAGGAAACTGTTACAGCTGCAAAACCAGGATCTTTTGCCTTAAAAAGTCCCTTGCTCTTTCCTCCAAATATCAAACTACCTCTGCTTGCTCTGGGACCACTCAGCAGCCAGGAGGATGTTACAGCTGCTCTTGGATATGTTCAGCAAGGCATCAGAGCATTAGCTGTGAGCTCTAGTTGAAACTTTCATCCAGCTCCCTGGGCTGCCATCTCTCTTCTCTGAAGTCCTGCTGCTGATCAATCATCTGGGGGAAGTGTGTGGCACGGTGCCGTTTGTGGATGTTGGCACTGCCCAGGTGGGACATCTCACTGCTGTCAGCCTGCAGTGGTGTGATCCAGCACTTGGCACTGGAGGGAAAGGGCTGGGCTATGGTGCAGGACATGCACATTGGACAGAAAGGGAGGGAGGACTGCAAAGGTGGCAAGTTTATGAGCACGTTGGATTGTGGAGTTTGAGCTGGCTGCTGCCTCTCATGGTAAATGCAAAAAGCTTCCAAAGGATCATCGTCAATAAGCATTAGCCATGGGATGGAAGCCGCGTGGGGAGAAGCCCTGCGATGCCAGGAACAAGCTCTGATCCCAGAGAAGCACAGCAGGGAGTGCATCCTGTCCCTGGCTGGGCAGGATGGGAGGCTTGGCAGCCAGAGTGGCACAGCTGATATCCCGTTCCCGACCTGTGCCATGACCATGGAACGAATCATCCCATCTCCCTTTGCACGTACAGTGCTGCCAGGTGGACACCCAGCCCCACGGGTGTGGGGGAGCTCAGGAGAGCAGCCCAGAGGACGGTGACAGGCACGAGTGGGAGCCCCGGGGCTGGGACAAGCTGAGGGATGCCTGCAGTGTCCCGTGTTGGGCCAGCCAGGGACTGGAGGATCCAGATCTCAGGTCTCGTCCGACTCCAAGGGTCTCCACGGGCTCCTCCGTGATTAACGGCGGGGCTGCGCTGCAGATGAGGCGCGCTGCCGCTGCGTTTGATGTATGGAGCAGGAGGCGGCGAGGGATTTTCCTCCCCTTCTGGGGTTAATCCTTCCCTGCCTATCGCAGCCCTTTGATTGCAAAGCCCTGCAGATAAACCTCCTTAGTCACTAGCAGGCTGCAGGCACCGACCGAAAGGATGCGGGCAGGAGCGTGAGCTGGGGAGATGCAGGATTTGGGAGCTTTCCTGCTGCTCCCTGCAGCTTGCAAAAGGGGAGGAAAGTGCTTTTGTTTTGATTAATCCTGATTAATTCTGCTTATTTAACCGGAGATGTGAAGTAACACGAAAAGAGCCACAAAACCCCAAACGAGCGCCGTTCCCCACCCTCTCTGCTCAAGGAAACCTTTCCAAACTCGGAGCGATTCAACAAATCAGGAACACACCCGCGAACATGCGGTTTGGGATACGGCAATAGCCACACCACTCTGCCGCTAGCCCCAGCCAGTTTTCATCACGCACAGGCAGCCATAAAAGCCAGCCTAGAACAAGCAGGGTTGTTTTTGCAGGAGTGGTTGAGTTTTGGATTTTAATAAGCCTCAGTCCCCACATAATTTTTCTCTTTAAAATGCCAAAAGGCACCAGCCCAAAACAAGGCTTAGAAAATAGCTTGAAAATTCCTGTAAAATAGCTTGTAAGTGTCTAAAGGCTGCCGAGATTTGCTCTCCTGTGCTTAGAAATGCCACCTCCAGAGCAGAGCCACGGCGGGAGGGAGGGTTTGGGGAGATCTCACTGGTCCCTGTCTCATTGCAGGGCGAGAGCTGCCAAGGGGACATTGAGTGGTCCAGGCTGTACTGTGACAGAGGGATGAATGGTTTGGGTCAAACCTTTCCAGCCAGTTAGGAAACACAGCTGCTGGAATTGCATGCAGCAAGAATGTCTTTGGTGCATGATGCCACTCTCTGTCCCCTGCCTGAGCACTAAGCTCAGGAAATTAAAGCCCTTCTAAGCCCCTTGGCTGCTCCTGACTGCCTTGCCATAGCCTTGTCCAGCTTGGTTTTAAAACACCCATTACATAACCTGGCCCAGGCTCGACTGTCCTATGGTGACTGAATCATTTGTTTTAATATCGGACTCTGAGCTTTCTCGTTGCAAAACTGATTACATTTGGTCCCAACTTCAGCAAACCCGGAGATCAATTGATCGCTGCTGTCTCAGAGGTCCTGGGAGATTTGATCATGTCCCTCTCCCTTTCCAGCTTTCTAGAGAAAACAAAGCCCATCTCTTTGGTCAGGTTGGACTATCTACTTTGTCATTCCTGCTGCTGCTCTGACTCCTCTGAACATCTGCATCTCTCCCTGAGCTGGCAGCCCAGAGATCTTGGGGGTTCACTTTGACCAGTGTTCTAAGCAGGGATCCCAAGGCCCTGAGGACCACCCTAGGTCACTTGCTTTGCCTACACACTGAAGGGCACCTGTGACTTGAAGTTAAATGAGGCTCCTCATTTGAAGTCGAGCCAGGATGTCCACCTGTATCACATCAGGAACTGGAGGGACCAAGCTGCCCACATACTCCAGGCTGAGGGGTCCTCAGACCCTCACCACCAAATGCACACACATCTGCATTAACATCTGAACCACATGCTGCCTGTCCAGCTTTTCAGTCAAGGATTCTCCAGTCCAAAGGAGGAGTGGGCCATCCCAGACTGGAGGATGCTGTGCTTCTTGACTTTACTGTTCCCAGTGAACAACACCCCAAGTCCCTCTCATTTGAGGTCAGCAGCTTTCCAGCTGCCCAGACTCTAATGCTGGGAACATAACATTTTTCACCCACCCCCCTGCCAATCATCCTCCCCTTCCCCCTGCTCTAGGATTTAAAGATCCACCGGACAAACAGCTCGGAGCCGGCATCTGAGCAATTAGAAAAGTGCTTTCTGCCAGCTGCTAGACTGCTTGTCACCAATCTGATGGGTAGACTAAACAGCAAGGACCTGGGCTGAGCCCCCTGCGCTGCTCCAGCCTGGAAATGGGGGCACTTGGGAGAGCGCAATGGTTTGCATCAAAACTGGCAGCAGCGCCCTGGAGGAGAAGGCCAAGGGAATCCTGTGGCTGCTTAACAGAGGCGGGTGGGAGGAGGTGGAGAGGGGGCTGAAGGGACTCTGGAGGATGGAGCCCAGGCTGTGGGAAATTCTGTTGCCAAATCTGTGTCCAAGCCCAGACTAGGGCTTCAGGCCCCAAGCCTGGGACTTCAGAGGTGATTGTTTTTTCCCCTTTCAGTTGCCCAAACTCTTCTCTTCCTCTTGCTTTACAGACACACAATACAGACAGTTTCCTCCAGGGGCCAGGGGACTCATCTGGAGTAGCTGGCACCGTCATCTGGGAGTCATTCCCTTATCAGGCAGCTGATTTAGGCTCGGGGCACTCAGCACCTCTCAGGTGAGGAAGGCTGGGACAGCAGCTGCTCGTGCTGTGCAGTTAGAATGGGTTATCTGTCCGGCCACCCCTCACCTGGCCAAGCCCCATCAGATAGCAGCTCTCAGACACCCCTGGGGTGATGGGGTGGAAATGGGACATTGCATCTGGGAAATTCCTGCTCCTTCCTTAAAAGAGGGAAAGCAAAAAGCATCATTTGGGCTTGGGTCCCTCTTGCCATCAGTTCACAGCAATGTGTGATTGTGCCAAAGGAAATGCAGTGGCAGTGGCGCTGGAGAGAGCTGCAGCTTTTATTGCTCTTATCTCCCAGCTTCTGGAAGATCCCTCTGCCTGCCTAGGGGTTTGGGTAGGGACACAGGGCACACGCCACAGGGAGAGCAGCTCCCCCCTAAATCACAGCTTGCCATGATTTACACACAGGCTCACAGGTTAGGTAACTGCAGTAAACAGAATAAACAGACCTCCCTCTGGATTTATGGACTGGCAAAAGGACCTTTAACCACAAAAGAAATGTGCTTTCCAGCCCTCTTCTATCACCAGATCCCAACCAAAGGTTTAAATGCTTATGTTAAGCCCACAGAGCTCAGGATTTGGGCTGGATTCAAGCTATTCCTGCATCTTCCCTGCTACCCGGATAAGTCGTCTCACAGTTCATCTCCCGTTCAGCTCCCAGCTGACACGCACACGTGATGCCAGAGGAGCCAGAGGGAGCAGGGACAGGATTTTTCTGTTTGGGGCTTAAAATAAGTGACTCTTAAATGCACAAGCAGGCAAAGGTGTGCAAGTGCTCTGCAAAGGGGCTCCTTTCTTCTGAAGCTTCCCATTCCTCCCCAGTAGCTACCCCTGGTTTAGTGAGGAACTTTGGCTGCAATCACTGAGCTAAACCTTCCCAGCACAAGAGCTGCTGCCTAAAGAGAAATTATGGATGTTTTTTATATTTTCTTGGAGTAAAAGAGGTGTTAGATTTTGATGTGTTCTCAAATATCTCATGAGTTTCCTCTGTGGACGTGGAAACTTGTGTAATGATGCTGTTACTAATGTTTCGTGCCAAAACAAAGAGTGTGAAATGCCTCAGGAGTCCTTTGTTAGCAACCTTGGGACCCTTATTTTTGATGTGGCACCCCTGAAAAAAAAAGCATCTGGAGAAGAGGAGCTTGTCCATCTCCTGACAGTCACAGCTCATGCCTAGAAAGCTGGTCCCACCAGTGGCAGGAGCATGTTAGGGGGTGCCAGAGGTAAGAGTAAAACCAGAAACCGCACTGAAAAACTTTGGAAAATTTGGCATTATTAGGACCTTTTGCTTTCCTGTACTCCTCAGCTGAGTCAGCCAATGTGTCAGCCACACAGAGCAGCCCACACGGCTACCAAGGAAATTCTCAGAGCCCAGAGTTTCCCCTTCTCTTCATAGCCAGAGAGGGGAAAGCATCCAGGAAAGTACTGCTTTCCCCCCATCTTGCACATCTTTATTTAATTCCATTGAAAGCAAGCACACATTTTTGAAATGGAACAATTTAAATCCATGAATTGTTCAGAATCCAGGAGAATTGCCAAACTTTCTGTTTTAATACATTTTCAAATTGCCTTTTCCTCCTGTCTTGGGGAGCCAAGATATGGCTATTTAATTACAAGCACAACCTCAATTTAAGAAACCCTCATAATGAGGCTGGTGTGGAAAGGCATCCAACTTTTCCATTGTCTGACTGAGGGGCTGGAATTAGTGTGTTTTATCCCAGGTTTGCATTTGGCAGGGATCAGTTAGTGATGCTGTGGGGAATGGACTAGAGGCAATCTCTGTGCTCTGGGCTCTTCGTTATCCTGCCTGTTAGAGGGAAGCAGATCCAGACTCTTCTCAGGGGAAGAGGATTTGGGCTGGCTGCTTTCTGCAGCTCACACCTGGGAGCAGAGGCATTGAATGCTTCATGGCACAGGTTGGGAGAAAGGGAACAGGAAACAAATGCAAAAGGAAGAGAGGTTTAGGTGAAAGGTAGGCCAGGAAAACTTGTGGTAAGGGAGAGAAGCAAGAACAACATTGCAAAAAAAATGACAGCGTGGGTCTTGTGGTAGCTGCACAAAAATGTTTCCCTTGGCTAGCTTTGAGTGAGGAACAAGAGCTGGCCCATGGAGAGAGTAGCTCCAGGTATGTCTGCAGCAGCTCAGCTCTGAAAACCACTGCCAAAAGCCTCCCTGAAGGCTGGGAAGACCCAGATGTGAAGGTATGGGGATACACCGTCATTTCAACGCTGGGATGCCCTAAACCCAGGGTAGGAGCCCTCACTGCTGGAGCCCACCCTCCCAAAGGGATCAGGGTGTGCAGAGCCCAGCCAGACCTGCTGCCAGCCCAGGAAGCCTGACAGAAACAAAAGCATCTCCCTGGCACACAAGTGAGGGCCATCTGCTTGCAGGTCTCCCCATGGCATCAGGCTGCTGCTAACAGAGGTGGTGTCACCCTGGCAGCATGGTGGCAGTCCCCACCATCACCTACCAAAGGCACCCGCTGCCCTCATCCCATGGAGGGGATCCAGGTGGGCTGCAGAGCCACCCTGGAGGTGATGGAGCAGGATGGGAACATCTCCTCCCCACTGCCCCTCACAGGCTGTGGATCTGGGTGTGCACTGCCCACCCTGCTCTGCAGGAAGGGGGTGGGGACAGGACGCTGGCTGATGTGGGAGTGAACACGAGTGGTACCAGCACCCACTGCCAGGACTGGTGGAGGGCTCAGCACCCCGTGCTGCCTCTCCATCCCACTAATTCACATTCCTCCGGGCTCGGGGAACGCTGGGCAGGCTCTGGCTCCCAGTAAGCAGCCGGCCATGGTGGAGCCATCCTCATCCCCATCCATCATCCTTATCAGGCAGCGCTGGCAGCCCGGCGGGCCCTGGCAGCGGGGCTGCACGGACGGCGGGCCGGAGCCATCGCCGAGAGACAGGCGGGAGCATCGCGGCGATAAGCGCTCACAAACAAAAACAACAACTCCCCTCCTCGGGACTTCAAAGCGCCGAGCTGAAATGTATGTGGTCCCAGAGGCTGCGTGGGCGCGGGGAGCAGCCCAGGGTGGGGACACGGGCAGGACGTGGGGAGGGGACCGCCGGCGCTGTGCGGCTGACAGATGGAACGTAGAGGGGATGCGGGCAGGGAGAAAAGCAGGTTACCCTGCACTGCGATGGGCACAAGGAGTGCAAGCAGCAGCTCAGCCCCAGACGGGGTTCTGCTCCGTGGCCATGGGCTCCCTGTGCTTGCGGGCTCCCAGACCGTCCCACAGCAATGCACTCCAGGCGACTGGCCGGCAATGATGAGGGACTATTGCTTTTCATAGGCAACAGTCTCAGAGGCATAAAGTAGCTTTGGAGACCGGCTTTTGGGATGTCAGGAGGGAGATTATGGGGTGTTCCCGGAGAAAGTAAGGGCCCAGACGCAGCCACACTACACCTGTGCCTGCGAGGTCCCACGAGCGTTCCATTATATCCTGCTTGCATTAGCCGGGATTTTATTCCTCCGATGGTCCCGATGAAATCCGTGAGACCTCTTGTGGCACGAGCCGAAACTCCACGCGCATCCATCAGGCATCGCTCCAGGGCATCACGCAGCTGTGTCCCCATCCCTCCCGCGCTGCCACCGCACCCCTGGGCACGCCACCTGGGCACCACCAGGGAAGAGATTGTTCCAGTTGTTTTTCCTGACTGGAAGAAGAATCGTGTTGTGGTTGGTGTAGGACTGAAAGCATCTCACACCTGAGATTTTGTCTGGATGATCCAGTGCTGTAAACTCCAAGGAAAGAGACCCCGACAGGAGATCCAAGGGGTGTTAAAGTCAGGCCATGGCTTCGGGAGGGCAGGAGTGTGGAATGGAGGGATGATGTACAGCATCAGTACCACACACAAACATGTCTGCATGCACATATGTTCATACACTGATTGAATTCCAGCTGTACATACACATATCCTAATTTACAAGTGTCATAATTTTATTAAAACAAAATGACACACAGTTTAACTGGTAATTGTCTCTTTTCATAGGATTAACTTTCACTCATCTTTGTCTGTATCCCAAGTCATAGTGAAAAATTAATGATCTTTAAGTTTTTTAAAAGCCCCTTGAATTTGTATAATCATTATTTATCAAGGACTCTTCTTTTTGTCAATGAAATGACTCAGAACTAGAATTTTTATCACAATTTTATTTACTTTCCTTTCTCCCAAATTTTAGGTCTTGTTCTTTGTATTTCCTTTTTCTCCTTCTTCCTCATTTTCAGTAAATGAGAGACTTAAGGAGCAAGGGAATCCCCACCTATTTCACTGGAGCTGCATTTAATTGAAGTGGAACAATTGCTTTTCATTTGATCTAGCTCATCACAAATTAGACCAATTCCAGACGAAGGATGAAGTGCTGATTTCCCTCTGTACTTTGTGGAGTAAAAGCCCTTTAGTCAGCTGCCTCCATGGGAGGTTTGGAGGAAAGTTCCCATCAGATACCCTTTGACAAAAGGCATCCTGATGCTGAAAGACTCCCATTCCCTGCCTCATCTTTTCCATCAGGGCAGCCCTTCTGCCATTCCCTTCTTCCCATGACCATGGATGGGGCCTCCCTTGGCCCTCCTTTGGCTGCCAGCTCACCAGAGCCCTCCACTTTGCTTCCAGCAATGACACTGCACACCAGCCCCACGTGTGGGCATCAACCACGATGCACCAGGATCATGGATGTGACCAAGCACCATGAGCCAGGATCATGGATGTGAGCAAGCACTGCACACCAGGATCATGGATGTGAGCAAGCACCACACACCAGGATCATGGGCATGACCAACCACCATGAACCAGGATCGTGGATGTGCCCAACCACCATGAACCAGGATCATGGATGTGAGCAACCACTGCACACCAGGATCATGGATGCACACTAGGATTATGGATGTGAGCAACCACCATGAACCAGCATCATGGAACATGACCATGACCCAGGATCATGGAATTTCACCAACCATAATTTCCAACCACCACCCTGGAGAGCTCAGTGCCTTTACCTTTTCTAGCAGCTGTAGGGCAGTCACAGGTACCTGTCACAGCCTGATTGCCTGTCAGGTGTTGGAGGAGTGGTCTCCCTGCTCAACCATCCCTTAAAGGGATGAGACCCCCCCAGCCCAGGAGGGATGGTCCAGTCCCTGCTGGGGATAGCCTGGCAGCATCCTGCTCCTTCCCTGCCAGGAGAGCCTGCCTGCACATATACATACTTACATACATTATAATATCTTGTTTTAATTACATTAGAGCAAATGACTGCTTCCCCTATGGTTTATATCAGTGCTTTAGGTTTGTAATTTATCTTGGCACAGTCTAGACTGGAGCCACTTTGAAGCTGTTTCAAACAGGATGAGAACAAACAATTTTTCCAAAGTGGCTGGATTAAGAAAACTGGCAGCCATTCATCTTTGGGGGAAGGCTTGTGGCAGTGCTGTGTCCCTGCTGGAGCCCTGCCAGCCTCCTGCTCCCTGCCCTGCTGGGACAGAGAGGTCCTAACCCTGCACGCGGTGGGAAATGGCACCATCAGCTACTGTGTGCAGGGGCGGTGACAAGGGGCACCATCAGGGAGGTCTGCACAAGGAAGATGTGATTTATTGCTAATTATTTACACTGGGTTTATGCCTAAGTGTTAGAGGTGAGGATGGCTGAGCAGATGGCACTGCAGCAAGAGATGCAGCATCCAGCATCAGGAGTATCAGCTGCAGGTGGGGACCATGGTCTCCCCATGCCAATCCCAGGGCACGGCGCCTTCACACATTCATTGACACCTACACAGAGCTTTTCCTATAAACCTCATTGACATCTTTACTACAGGAAATCTCTCCTTATTTTCTTCAGATAAAAGTAATCCTGAAAATGTCTTGCCTAACTTCTGTAGTTTCCCCAAGATATTTTTTTCTTTAAAGAAACAAACTAGCACCTAACTCCTTCATTGACTGGGAATGCTGATTTTCTTCTAGATAATTGTCTTCAGGCACCCCAAAAGTTGAAGAGCTCATTTTAGGACAAGGACAGTAAAGGGAACATATCTCCCTGAGCCTTGCATTGGGATTGCATGGATGCCCCTCCATGGGCAGTGTGAGAGTCCCAGGGTGTCCTCAGACCTAATAGTGTCCTCAAGCCCTGCAGAGATCGTTTTTCATCACCTGGGAGCTGCCACGCTCCGCGGCTGCCCTGCAGTGCAGCAAAGCCAGCCCTGCTCAGCAGCAGAGCTCGCATGGAAACACACGTGTTTTCTATATTTTTCCACTCAAATGCTGGGGGTTTAACTATTCTAGCAGCACTGTTTGCTCAGCAAAAGCTGCCAGGGTTTATGACAGATCCTTCCTCCTTAAGGCTTTGAAATAAGGCTGTAAACATGCTCGCCAGGCTAAAGTGTTACCTGTAAAGGGGGTTGCTCCCCTCGTGATGTGCCTATTGGCTCCAATTAGCACTGGCAGGAGTCAACTGCAAAAAGAAGGCAGAGCTTATTCTGGGAGTGAACTGATTTATTTACAGCATTTTCAAAGCAAGATGAATGTGGCGGGTTTTTGCTTTTTCTGTTCTTTATGAAGCTACCCATTTCCGACCGGGAAAAAAATGTCCTTCATTTATCCCCTATAGTTGGAAGTGAGGGATTGCTGTCTGCTTTCTTCAAGATAGAAATTCAGCTTTGTTTAATAAGATCACCTAGAAGTTTACTGGCCATCACTAGAGTGGGGGACAGGGAATCCTCCCATGCTTGGAGCAGGGAAGCAGCACCTTGACACCATGGGGTTAGGAGCCAGCTCAAAGAAGCTGGGTTTTCACAGCATGCCACCAAGGTTCTGTGAAAGGGCACTTGGGCAAGCACTGGAGGAGCTCAGGCCAGATTAATTTTGGATGCATCTTATCCAACCATTGCTTCACAGATTTAATGTGTGGAAAATCTGTGGAAACCCCATGAGGAAACATCTCTGTGCAGGGAAGCTAGGGAGTGGGATAGATGAGGGAAAAACTGACGGGAAAACTGAGGAAAAACTGGGGAAAAAAAGGGGAAAAACTATCCCATGGGCTCAGCCATCCTCCCACCCCACAACACCACATCCCACCACTGCTTCAGGTTTGCTTCATCGCCCCATTGGCACACCAAGGCACTCTGCCTTCATCCTTCAAGCTCCTTTCACCTGCACTGTTCTGCAGCCCAAAGTTCCCTTTCCTGTCAAAAGCAGCTGCTTTCTGTCACGGTGCTGTCGGGAAGGAGCCAGGCAAGGAGGTGTTTAAATGTGTGGGAGCTGCAGCCACCGCCTGCTACCGATGGCACCTCTGCCCCCCTCTGCCAAGAGCCAAGAGCCAAGTGTCACAGCCTTAACTCAGTGCTGAAACTGCCTGGCAGAGGTGGCAGCTGACAACGGGGCTTAAGGGCTTTGGAGGGGACTTCATTAGTGGCAACCTCAGGGATCTCGGGTGGCAGGAAATGCTGGGAGCTTGTTGTGATCGTTAAAGGAGGGGAGCAATGAGGTCAGGAAAAGGTACCAAATCTGCCCCTGGGGCATATTCCTGCAGGTCCTTGTGTCGCCGTGGTGGGTGGCAGCTCCTTTCCTTGCTGGGGCTCAGGATCCTCCAAGAGGACCGAGCCCTTGGCACCCTTTCTCATGCTCACCAGTGAAGTGAAAGGGTGGAGCATGGCTGGAAAATGAGAGAGGATAAATTCATCACTGCTTTGGGTCTGCCTTGGGATAACCTGTGCATAAGTTTCCCTGCAAAACCTGCTTCTGACACACTGCTGCTCTCAAGGTAGGACAGCTGGAGCTCAGCTCTGCAGGCAACGCCAAGCCCCAGCACCCCAAAACTGACAGCAAGAGCATCAGCACCTCAGTGCTGACAGCAGGCAAGGGCCGAGGCCCTGCTTTGGAGCTGGCTCTGCTCAGCAGCTGAATCAGCAAATAATTAGCAGACCCAGAGCTGAGGGATTAGCATCCCTCTCTTCTCCAGCCGGCCAGTCCAGCTTAACCCTTTCATCTCAGCGTCTCCAGAGCCTTGAAGCATTGGGGTCTCCCAGGGGGAGATGCTCCCATGGGGATGGCTCCTCTGGGGGGGTGCCCAGGGTGTCACAGGCGGAGTTTCCTTGCCGGATTGGTGTCCCTGTGGCAGCAGCAGCCGGGGAGCTGGCGCAGGGTCGGGGCGGGCCGTCAGTCCCGTGGCCGGCGGCTCGTTTGTTCACCTCCGGGCAGCCCGATGACAGCGCTTCCCTTTACTACCAGCTGCAAAAACCTGGCAGCTGATTTAGGAGAGCTCCCGGGGCCCAAAATGTAAACCGTTTTTCACCAGGAATGTATAAGCAAGCCATAAAATAGGGGATTTGAGTCTGGTCACATGGGACAGGCCTCCCATAAAATTGAAGCATTGATCTGTATTTTAGTGAGCAGCTTCGAAACTGCCCGGATGATTGAAGACCTGAGCTTTAACAAACTCTGTAATCTCCCACCATACATCTGAAGTGGCATGTTTGAAGTCCGAGGAGGAGTTATTTATATTATTTGTATAATACACGGTGAAAGGACATTAGCCACAGCTCGAGCACCAGTGGTGGGTATTGCTGCTGGGCAGAGGGGAGCAGCTCCATGAGGCATCGCTCCTCGGGCTGCTCCACACGTGGGCACACGTGTGTGACAGCTGAGGTGGCCTGTCCCCGCAGCATCTGGCCATGCTGCTGCACACCAATGCCATCCTGGCTGCCCTGTGCCCTCTGCAGCTGCTGGGCTGGGATGCATGGCCCTGCCCTGCTCTCCTGATGTCTTTTCTGGCATGTGTCACTCCCTTCTCAATGTCTGTCACTCCCTTCTTGATGTCCATCACCTCCTTCCCAGCAAGTGTCACCAGTTCTTGGCATGTGTCACACACTCCACTGCATCTGTGTCACCAGCACCCTGGCTTGTGTCACCCCCTTCCTCGTGAATAACATCCCCATGCTGGTATGTGTCACCCATTTGCAGTGTGTCACACCTTCCTGGCTTGCATCACACCTTTCCCAGCATACGTCACTCATTTCTAGCCTGTCACTCCCTTTCCAGGATGGATCATCCTGCTCCCAGTGTGTGTCCCCACTGTGGATGCTGTCCAGGCTCCACTCCTCATGGATTTCCCTCTTCTTGGCAAAGCCATGCAGGGGAAAAATCCCATTGCCACCCTTTAGTTTTCATAGCCCAAACTGGTCTTGCCCATCAGCAACAAAAAAATTGTTGGAGAAATACATATTCACTATAAAAAGTATAAATTTGGAGGTAAGCAAAATTATTCATAAATTCTAATCAAACTCCAGTCAGCTAAGGCAAAGCTGGATGCCTGGAGTAGGGGCTGAGAAAGTCCAAGTGACATTTAAAAACATGGTTTGATTTCCCGTGTCTAGCAGATATTTTCTCTGTGCCCTAAGTTCACATTCCACGATTTGAAGGGACTCAGCAAAATATTGATAAATCTGGAAAGTATCTCCTCCAAAACCAAATCAAACCAAATCAAATCAAACCAAACCAAACCAAAGCAGTATAATTTGGATCACATAAGCACATTACAAACTTTAAATGAAGCTTCTTGGTAGTTTTCCTGCACCAAAATCTCCTTATTTCCCCACTAGGTATTTTTGGGGAGAGCTATGAAACCCAAACCAGTGGCAGAGGGAAGCTCTCAGTTTTGGTGGCAGTTCCCAAAATGCTGAGCTCAGTGCAATGCCATCCGCTTCTGCACTGTGCTGGAAGAACTCCCTGCGGGTGATGCACAGATACTCAAAAATCCAACTCTTCTCTTTCCTGTTTTCTGTCTTCTGGATTATCACTAATCACAACAATTAGTGATGTTATCATCCAACTAACCAACAACCCCTGGAAACCCTACAAGTCCCCCATCATGTGAGCCACAGCTGGGGAAGGTGCACAGCTCGATCTCAGCCCCACTTTCCCAATCTGGGCTTCAGGGGTAGGTGGAAAACTGCAATATTCGGCCTCTAGAGAGTGTTTTGTGGCAGCCAGAACTGTGCTCCTGTGCCCTTGGCAGGATGATGGGAGGCTGTGATTACTAAATCCCTTGCCCACTTAAGGCAGGCTCGGTGCTCCAGCCCATGGCGAGGCATATTTGAAATGCTTCAGGCCAGATCTGGACTCCTGTGCTGCTTGAGCTTCCCAGGACAAAATCCTCCCCAAAATAGGCTCTGACTGTGGCACTGAACACATACTGTCCTTGGGGTGGGTGCTGCTACTCCCACAGGAGCTCTGGGGTGGGGAGGACAGAGGGGACAGTGGGCACAGTAAGGACAGGGGGACAGGGAATACTTTGTCCCATGGAGGCAGCCCCGAGCAGAAAGAGCCAGGTGAGACAGCCAGGGCTGGCTGTTCCCAGGGCTTTGGCACCCTCACAGTGGGATCCAGGCACAGAGGGGCCCAGGGGGGGTCACCATGACCCTTGTGGGGAGCATTTCTCCTCCCCTGAGCAATGCCCCAGGAAAGGGAGCCAGTTAACTCAGTGCCACTTCAAAGAGGGATTAAGCACACAAGCCTGATAAGGGGCTAGGAGGGTTATTCCTCACTCCCTCCCCAGTCACCAGGAGGGGCTGGGGCTGCTGCTGGTGGGGCTGAGCTGTGGGGTGGGCAGGGTGTGCAGCCCCCTGTGCTCTCTCTTTGGGGAGAAGGTGGCAGAGCAAAGCCACAATAAATGCCCGGTGTTTCACCACATGGTGAAATTATTAGGACAGAATTTTGGCAGGGTCAGAGTGCCACTTTTACAGCCATGACTTTAACAAGCACATGTGTGTTATTGCAAGATGCCCGTTAAAGTTCCTTTATCCCAAGCAAAACGCTCCAGTTACCTGCTTGGCTTTCATGGACTGGGAAAAACTGGAAAGGACCGAGCCCACTGCTTCACCCATCCCAATGAGCAAAATTCCTCACAGTCACTTGCTACTTGGCCAGAGTTAAGCCTCAAACTGCATCTTGCAGGGAAATGTAGTGGATGTAGCATTGGTTAAAACTGCTAGTGTTCTTACTAGAATTATTTACTCATTTCCTGTTGTGAGACATGAATTAGGAGGAAGGCAAAGTAGGTTTAAAACTTAAAAGGTATAAAAAAACCTTTATTATTAACAGAACTAGAAGAATAAGAAGAATCAGAATAAAATTTTCAGAACACTTTTCCTTCCCCTACTTGACATTTTTTTTAACTGACAACATGAGACCAAACTTGGGATTTTTAATTAGTTACTTCTTTTATAGTAGGTTTTTATTAGGTTTTGTAGGGAGAGGAGTTTTTTCTTGCTATGTTATGAAGACTTATCTAAAATAAACAGTTTTATTGTAGGGTTTTTTGTTTGTTTGTTTTGGGTTATTTTGGTGGGGTTTTTTGTTGGTTTTTGTTGTTGTTGTTATTGTTTGGGTGTTGTTATTTGTTTTATTTTTGTTTTTAATTTTTATGAATAGTAACTCCCCAGAAAATCTGTAATTGTGAAGTTCAAATAAGACAAATCCGCTCCAGGTATGAACCCTTCTGCGGGAAGGCACAGCCCAATCTTGTCCAGCCAGCATGCCCTGCCCTCCCTGCATCCCTGCAGCTGGCTGAGGGGCAGCTTTTACATCAAAACTGCCAGAGTCCTGAAGTTCTGTTTTCTGCATAAAAATTCAGTTTTTCTTAAAAAAAGAAAAAGAAAAAAAAGATTGAAAACATTTAAATGTGATCACTTAAAAAGGGGTGTGTGCATGTAAATAATTTTAAGTCAAGTCTCAAGAGTTTTGCTTGCCTGACTCGTCATCAGGATTTTTTTATATATATCACATCAGAAAGTACTGTAAAACATACTTTCAAAGCCTCAGAGGACCTTGGCCTCCTTGGAGTATTCAAAAACATCAATTACACGAGTATTATGGGCAGGATAGTTTGTACGAACCCTGTTAAAAAGTCAACCTGAGACTTGTGCCTCTAAATCCCCTCACTGCCCCCAGGGCTGGAACTGATTTTTGCCCCGGCTTCGGCACTAGGAAATGTTTCAGTTTAAAAAACGTTGAAAAACATTAAAACCAGGCCGTATGCACTTATTATTGAGAAAATCCCACACAGATGGACTGCATTGAACCACGAGCAATTATTTTTTGCCGTTCTCGTGGTTAATGAGATGATCAGAAGTCCCCGGCGGCCTTCCTCTGCCTGCAGTGCTGTGCATCAACCTCCTCTTCTTCACCCTGGGGCTGCGCAGCCCTGGCACCAGCCCCTGCCAGCCTGGGGCTCCCTGCCAGCGGGCTGAGAAGGCAGCGGAGGCAGATGCTTGGCTTTCAGCAGCTGTAAAAGCCAGGATTTTTGGTGTTTGGGTGTGCCTGTGCATCGGGGACCGCGCTCTGGCAGGAGCCGGTACCCTATGGCAAAGCCGAGCGGGAGCCGCCGGGCTTTGGCACGGCACGGGTGGCCGAGACAAGAAAAGAAATCGCTTTTTTCCCCGCTATACTAAATCAGGTTTGGTGTTATGCTGCCGGTGAGGACGTGTTTGCCGCAGTTGCTGAGCACATCCCGCTTCTGCTGAGCGCGGGGTGCCGGTGCCGAGGCAGCGATGGATGGAGAGCCCCGGCCGCGGTTGTTTACATCCCCCGGTGCCTCTGCGCCGCCGGAGCCCGGCACACCCGGGGCGTGATGCACACTCACTGCTCTGGCATGAGCAGAGCCCAAGGTGGCTGAGCTCTGCGCCCTTATCAGCGCCAGAGCTCTAATTACCGTCCGAACCTCTAATACCTCAGGCTTGGCCGGTACCTCGCGGCCCCAATTCCCTGAGACAGAAGCTGTTATTGTCCAGATGAGGGGTTTGAAGTCTTGCAAACACAAATCTACCCTCAAAGGGAATTTCTTTCGCTGACACTTCCCAAGACAAAGAAACATTTCTGCCTGGGTTTTTTTGCAGATGGATCTGGCTTTTTTTTTTCTTTTTTTTTTCTTTCCCCCCCACCCAGTCCCTCTGGATATTTGCTGGGCTGCCTGTGTCTGCTTTTAGCAAGGCAGGGATACGGGCAGGGGTCAGGACCACCACCCCAGTGTGGGGCAGGAGGGCAAATCCCACTGCCAGAGGGGCTGCTGCCTGTTTTACTGAAGTGCTGGGCTCCATCTTGCTGGGATTCTGGTGTGGGGTCCATCCCACAGCTCTGGGGCTGTGAGCCTGGCCACTGTGGGAATGGTGTGGGCTTGGGGTGGCAAGCATAGGAGCAGGGCTAGCTGCAGGCAGTTGCCAGTCAGGACAGGCAGGAGCTGCTCCAGGCTGCTTTTCACCAGGTAAGCAGCTGAAAGCACTGCTTCCCCTTTGGTGCCATCACACAGCAACAGCCTGGATGTGGCCCCAGAGAGCCCTCTCCCAGAATTCAGTTTATAACTGGGAAATGTTGGGATCCTTTCTCTATACCATCCACCTGCTTCCAGCAGGATGGGACACTGCCTGCTCTGGCTGGGGTTGGCTGAGCAAAACAGTGAAGGGAAATCCCGTCTCCTTTCTGCAATGTGAGTTAATCAAATTGTGCCTCGTTAGCAGCACAGGAGGTGAGAGCCCAGAGCAAAGCTCCTGCTGCCTGTGCTGGGCTAAGAGCAGGCTCTCATATACCAGTGGAATCAGCTATTTAAAGGAGTAATGTGATCAGATGTAGCCAGTTATTATAACAGCCTTGGTGACTTTAATGAGGTCCTGCACAGACTGGATTACCATGGTCACTCATCCATAGTTCATTAGAACCTGCGAAAGGGGATCCACAAGAAGCCATGAAATACGATCTCCTAATCTCCCCTAAGTAGGAGAAGCCCAGCTATAAAAAAAATGCCTTTTAAAAATACCCCTGAAGTGAATAAATCTCCCTTGTGCTAAAAGGCAACGACAGCGGACCCGTGAGAAGGGGATCTGCTCATGGGATGTGTTTTCCATGCACGCACTTAGAGACACTTCACACGAGGGTGGTGTGCCTGGGTGGAGGAACAGGAGACTTCCTAATGGTTTTCTTGGGATTCCTGGGGAAAACAAATAAATAATGGCTGGGAGGAGGAACAAGACAGGCAGAGCTGCTGTCCCCATGGGCAGCAGTGGGCAGAGAGCCTAGAGGAGGAAGGTCTGCCCATCTTGGAGGGATGCCCAGTTTCTGGTGTTCCTCTCTGTTCCAAATGCCCTCATCCAATCTGGGGCTGGATTCATCATTTATGGGCAGTGAATGGCAGCCAGCTGGCACCCATTCCTTGCAGGCTGCTCCCAACTAGTCCCTTTCCCAGGAAAGGTGGGCTTGGCATTACCCCAGATATCCTGCCCACCAGGACAGCTTGTTGGGGTGGGGGTGCTTCTCTGAGTATGACACATCAGCTGGTGCCATCAGCTCATGTCTGCAAGTTCCCAAGTCTGAGGACATCACTCACCTCAGGTGGCAGGGCTGGATCCTCTCTGTGGAGTGAGGTGGTGGCCCAGGGCCATTTTGGGGTTAGGAGAACAAGGTATCCCCTAGGACCTGGAGAAAGTGGGATGGAGCAGCTGGGACAGAGCTGTTCCAATAGCTGGCACTGATTTCCACAGCTGGTTCTGTGGAGCAGCTGTTGAGAAGAGCCATGTCCAGCCCCACTCCATGGGCAATGGGTAGTGGAACATCCCTATGAATGGAAGAGAAAGCAGGACCCAGAAAATATGGGATGAGATCCACAATCCCTGCATTATGGCGCAGGCAGCTCTCTTAACTGAGAAACCCTTACTGCTCCATGTGCAAAGGAGTTGGCATGGCATCAGGGATGCCAGTGTGCAGAGATGCCCATACAGGATTGCCCAAGCAGGACATGCAAAGAGGAGCCCTGAGAAGATTCCCTGTCCACTATAAGCTACCCCAGTCCTTATCAGGGGGAGCATTCAGTTAGCAATTAAGTGAAGACTTTATTAATTCTGCTGCAGCTGGGACTGCTCAGGGGCTTAACCTGAAGCATGTGCTCCTCTGGCTGAGGGTCTTAATGCACTTAGTGAACATCTGGATTCTGCCTGCCCCTTCCAGACCTTTCTTCTCTCCACGGGCAGTCAGGTTATCTGGAGGGGAAGGAAGCCTGAAAGCTGACTCTGTCCTCCAGGACTGCTCTCATTCCTCAGCAAGCCCAAGGGACAATTTGGCAATAAGGAGCGTCGCGTGAAGGAATGTCCCGTGATGGACAGTGCTTAATGGGACACCTCCACGTGCACCCCTGGCCACGGGTGCAAATCCTGAACTGTTCCCAGCAGCTTCTTGGTTTGGAGAGATGATGGTGAGGCTGAAGGATGCCCACACTCACCCTCACAGCGTGGTGGATGCTTTCCCTGCAGACACCTCTGCGCAGGCACTGGTACCTCAGGACGCGCAGGCTCTGCAGACTCCAAATGCCGAGAAATGTTTGACAGAGCAGCATACATATTCCAAACATTGTTTGATTCATGTTTTAAAGTCCCACTTGCAAGCATACTTCCCCAGCTCAGACATCAATCACTGCAAATATGTTCTTATAAACAAAGCAACACAGACTGACTGTCTCTTCCACCCTCACCATACGCAGGTCACCGGGCAGCACCCAGGGGAGAGGCGCTTCCCAACGCATCTGAGCCCCCCTTGGAGGACACCAGCACAGGTAGCTGAGGAAAAGCAGTGGGAAACCTTCTACCTGTGGTGTGGTACCTTCCAAGGATGTGTATCCCAAAGGAAGGCAGTTGAGTCCATCACTGTGGTGGGAATGACTCGTTCCTGCTGTGCAGCTGCTGCGCAAGGGTGCCTGTCCTCGAGGTTACAGCTTCCCTTCATCGCCTCATCTCACTCCATGCCCCACCCCAAAACACATCTTTGCCATTACAGGGATGAGATTTCCTCAGGCAGGGACAGGGGATGAAGTTCCTGATGGTCAGGATGAAGTATTTCCCAGCATGTGGGGTTCCTGCATGCAGCTGCACACTTACATGGATAATGAGAGCAGAAGTTTTATGTTTTAACTCTGAATGTCTCATTATCACATCTAATGTCTCAAGAGATCTCCCCTCAGCAGTAGGGACCTGGTGTGGGCATGGGAGTGTCATAGCTGGCTGCTCCCCACGGTCACTTCACTGTCACCACCAGAGTTTCCCCGTCCCACTGCCTGCAGAGACATGGTGAGGTGCTGTGTCAGGGTTGTACCTGCTTCCTCTGCTTCTGTGGACATCCCAGACCCCACAAGCCCCAGTCCTTGCTGCCACACAGCAGGGACCCCAAAGAAGATTCAGCTCTGGGCCCACCACTGTTACCAACTGGGCACCCCAAGAATCCTGACAAAAGTGCTGAGACATGACAGGGACAGTGGGGAAAAAAAAGTCTGCTCCAAATTCATGGGGTTTGGAAACTCTTTAAAGCAAGCTCCCTTTCTTTAGGACACTCCAGCAAAGTTCAGGATCCTGTTGGTAGGTGAGTCTCGCATTTCTCAGCCTTCTGTTTAGGAAAAATAAATAGGAAAGAATCCAGAGGCGTTGCTTTCCTCCTGCTCCACAAGATGGATCAGTGCTTGCCACTGCAGGAGAACTGTCCCACTGTGATCTAACCCAGTGCTTTGTCCTGAAATGCTCTGCCACGGCTGAATACGTGGATCCTCTGGAGCAGGGTGACACATTGCAGCCCCAGACAGTGACACTGACAGATGCAATCAGCCTGCGAGGTTTAATGGGAATGTGGTGCTGGTGGAGCCGGCAGCGGGAAATTTATGAGGAATTCTTGAGAGGAAGAGGAAAATGAGCAGTGTTTGCTGATGCACAAGGGAGGAAGATCCCAACAGGGCAGCAGCTGAGCCATGGCATGGTGGCATTTACTGGGGCCAATTTGGTGGCAGGGTCCTGGCCGTGGGGAGGGAACAGCCGGGTGGTGGGACCAGAAAGGGGTCCAGGCCCTCAGCCATAAAAAGAGCAACTGGGAGGAAGCTCTGTGGCCATCTCCTGCATGGGAAATGATGAACCCTGTGTCCCACCACAGTTCCTAAATTGAGTAAAACCCTTCCTGCTCCCAAGCATATCCAGAGCTGCTTTTTCAGAACAGCAATGCTTTTTTTGCCAGGTTTTGGGCAGGCTCGAGCTCTCCCAGTCAGGAGCTGCATCTAACAGGTCACTGGGGCTCATCCAGCCCAGGGCTGAGCACCAAACTGCTGATGGGAACCTCTCACTGCCTAAGCTCTCTATTTCAGCCAAAGCACTAAGGCCAGGGAGATTTTGGACATGTACATCCCAGGTTTTCTTCCTCCACTTTTGCCCTGCACCCCTGTCAGTCCCACAGAGGGTCAGTATCAGTCTCCATCTCTCCTGACTCAGCATCAGCTGCGATGGCCTGAGATAGCAGCAAATGGCTCAGCCATAGGGGCAATTAGAGAGGAGACAGCTCCTGCCAGCACCCAGCTCCTTCCCACGCCTCAGGGCAGGGCTTGAAGCCTCTGGAACCTGCTGGGATGCTCGGGGGGCTGCGTGCTTTGGGATACTTCCTCGAAGAGGGATGAGGAGGGCGGTCCCACCACAGCTCCCACAGCCAGAGCAGTTTGACAAGGCTGTGAGGAGGGAAGGAGTGGAGAAAAAAATGTCTCACTGTTGTAAGGAGATTTACTGGGCTTGTTATCAGCACAGGAAGAGCCAGAGCTTAGGGGCAAATGGGAGATGCTTTGCCTATTGCGGTATTTTTTCCTACTGTGCTCTGAGCCGGCTCATGCGGCGCAGGCGGGCGGCACACCAGGCTCCACTGCTCCCTTTCCAGCAAGCTCCACGTGAGCCCTGTCGCCTCCAGCTTTCTGCTTGCAAAGGCAGGGGCTGCTCAGAGCCCAGAGCACCCGTGTTCATTCAAAAAGTGCTTTGTGTTTAGGCGCTGGTGTCCGCAAGCACAGCAGAGCCCCTGGCGTGGCAGAATGCTGCAGCTCAGCTCACCTGGCTGGCGGCTGCTCTGCTCATCCACCACATTTGGGTCTCAGCAGCTGCTTTGAACCTGGGATGGGGTTTGTAACCACAGCCAGGACCAAGACATGGGTGGGTATGTGGGGCTTCCCAATTCTGCTGCCTGCTCCCACCTTACACCATTGTCTCCACACCACTCCTGGGTTGGATCCTGGGGCTTATCTCCATGAGATCTCAAGGCTGTGGAAGGTTGGGAATGAGGGATTTTTCTGCTGCTGAGAAGGAGAGTTATGCTTTGTGCTTATTTGAAGCCCCTGCAAATACCCGGAGGAGCACATGTGGGCTGGGGAGCCAGCGCATTTTGAGGGGCACATTCAGATACATGTGGGAGAGGGGGAGAAACAACTTCCTCATCCACAGACTGCATAATAGCATCCATGGAATTAAAACAAGGTCTGAGCAAGAGAAATGCACCCACAAAGGCCTTTATCTGGCAGAATCAGAGCTCAGCAGCGGTGCGGGAAGCAGCGCGCAGCTCGCAGGAGACCCAGCCCATCTAGAGTTTCGGCTCTGGTTAATGACACAGCAAATCGAGCCTGTCATCTTTAGACATGATGTTTCTTGTCCTTTTGGCCCAAGAAAACAACCACCACCCCCTAAACCTGCGGTTTCACAGCGGTGTAGCCCCTTCTCCCCTCCTCCCCAGCAGCTCCTGGGGTGGGAGGATGCGGCGCTGGGGGCTCACCGCCCTCCACCCCCGAATTCAGCATCACCGAGCAGACGAGGCTGGGCCAGCTTCCTCCTGGAGAGCCACAGCCAGGTGGAGTGCCCATCCAGAGGATCCCAGTTCCCCCCATAAACTGGCAGGTCCAGGCAAATCCATGAGGAACAACTTCTCCCTAATTCCATGGACTCCTGGCAGGCTGGGCTTGCTGCACAGGAGGGGCAGCTGCATGGCAAAACTTCACTGCCAGAGACCCTGGGATAGAAATATTTGTGCCTAAATCACAGACTGATGCCACTAGCAGAAAAAGCAGCACCATACATACATACATATACATATATATATATACATTTATATATATATATTCACACTATATATATATTTCTTTATATTTACAACTACAGTCATAATTGTGTTTGTACTTACTTTTTTAATATATATTAAAATATTGATTTATATATGCAATTATGTTCTTATATGCATATATATATATACTGTATCAGAGTTGCTGGAGTGTATATTGCTGGCTTAGGAATTACTGTGGGAGTTTTTTGTGCCCTGGGTATGACGTGGAGTGTATTTAAAAAAAACTTTAAGAAGGGCTTCAACACCTTGTTGGAAAATAGCTTTTGTTTGTCCCAGGGTGAGAGTTCTTAGTTCCTGCATATGATGGGCCCTTCAGAGAGGCCACAGGAGCTCTGGGGCACAGTCAGAGTAGGGATAAATGCTGGTACAAAACTCCTCCCTGCCAGAACTCACCCTGCAAGCCTTCACCCTGATGGAAAACGCACTGTGCTGAAGTCAGGGATATTCCAGCAACTGGGATAATCAGCAGTGAAGTGCTGGTGGTGGCCACCACCTTGCCAGCATCTGCCAGCTTTGTCCATGTCCCACAGATCATCCCTGGAGCCACTGCACCTCCAACACAGTGGATTTCACAACGTTTCCCCAGGAGTGTTTGGATTTACTGTGTAAAACAAACCACTTTTGTCCAAACAAGATGCTTCTCGCAGAGATGGCTATTTTGGGTTGGGTGTTTTTTATTTTAATGACCTTTCAAAGAGCAGAAGTGGTCTGCACGAAGCTGCTCTAAATGTTTCCAAGCAAAGTTTAAGAGAAAACTGGAATTTCGCTTAAGCATGTTTTAATGGGGAAGGCTTGTTTTTCCTTCATGCTCCCTGCTCTTCTTGGAAAACCAGGAGCCAAGAGAAGAAAGTTCTTCAGCTCACAGCAAACGATTTTGTTTCAGTTTTGAGAAGTAGGGAGGGATCAGCATTTTTATGGGAGCAATTTATTTCTTTCCAATAAGCTCCATTTCAGGCAGTTTTTTTCTCCGGAGCATGTTAGGAGGAGTCACATATTTATTCTGTACATTGATATACAATAAAAGTGTTATTCTTTGGAGGTCTGGATTCGCTTTTTACAGCATGTCCCCATCCTCCCTGGATGCAAGGAGGTACAATATCCATGGTGACACCATGGACCATACTGACAAAAGGATACTCAGTGTCTCTGTGTCTTTTTGTCCCCAAATCTCCCCACTTCCCCCCCATGCCTATGAAGGCAGCATCACAGCCATGCTGGGTGCTGGATCCCAGTTTGGGATGGGGAATAATGAGCTCTGGGGAGGCTTCTGCCACTTCCCATTTATAAAACAGGGGGGAAAAGGGTGGGAAAAAGCACTAAAATTATTTAAGACCCCCAACTCCCAAATAATTTTCTGTTGCAAAAAAAAAGTATTAACAGATGCTTGTTAATTCTTAAAACCATCTCAATCTGCAAAAAACCCAACCTTGGAAAACCCATCTTGAGAGTCTTGCTGTAATGGCTGGCCCGGCAGCTGCACAGACATCTGAGGATGCAGCAGGGGGAACCAAGAGAAAAATCAGTCCCACTGCTCCCATGGAAGTGAGCAGTAACTCCTGCACCTGAGCAGAGACAAAACGTGGAATTTTGAGAGACCTGAGTATAACCAGGATAATAAGGCACCACTAATTATCCTCATCCTCCTGCTCTAGCAGAGTTCGGAAGGCATAGCTTGACCTGGCACAAGGCATTGTGTGATGAGAATTGCAATTGCTCTGAAAATCTTAGAGACAAAATGAATATAAACCCGTTGTGGATCCACACAGAGAGGAAGATTGGAAGCAGGGATACTGGGATATTATCCCACCACGGGGAAACATGGACAGGATGCTGTTCCCTGGCTCTGGCTGCTCTGCAGTGCCAGCACATCACACTGAGCCTGTGACACAGCTGAGCTGTTAACAGCTGATGCTGTTGAAAGCATCCCAACCTTTTTTGGTGGTTGGGACCACTGTCAGCAGCCTTTTCCCACCATAAAGCCATTTACCTGCAGTGTGACACAGACTTGGTGCAGAGCAGGAACTCACCCGCCAAGCCTGGACATGTACATCCTAAGTTTTCTTCCATGTGCCTGCCACAACAGCAATATGACAGGGGGGAAGCACCTATTTCAAGGAATGTGGGATGGTGCTGTAAGCAGAGACCAGGGAAATCCCTCATGCACACGTGGTGTTGTGGTACCCGGGGCTGGAAAGTCCCTGAGCTCCTGGAGTTGGAAGGAGTGTGAAGTCAAGTCCTCGCAGTGGCACCACCAGGATTAATGGAGAGCAGGGGGAGGGAGCAGGACGCATCTCATGTCATGACCCACCTCCCTTTGCCCACCAGCACACAGGAGATGACCCAAACCTGCACTATCATCTGACCAAGGGAAAGGTTGGAAGCAGCAAGTCCAGCTCTGCCCATCCAGACCCAGCAGTTTGTCTCCAGCTATGCCCCAAACCAGATGCTTTTGACGAAGACGCCAGGAGCTGCCTTAATAAGCGCTTATGCAATCCTTCTCAGCAGAGGAAATGTCTTTCCCAATCCCCAGCCATTAGCAGTTGGCTGATGCCCTGGAGCAGGACATTTTAGAGCCCTTGTAAATTTGCTTCAGGAGTGGAAAGTGGTTTGAGGAGGGAAAAGGCACTGGTTTTTGTCAGGGACCTGAATCATCTGGGAGCTCTTCTCCACTACTCCCCACGAGTGGAGAGTTGCCACCACGAGCCAGCAGCCAAACCCTGCCCTGAGCCAGGTGATCAAGGATGGAGAATGACCCTGTACCCCAGGGTCAGCAGCCAGCCTCCAGGTTTTGGGGATCAGTGTTTGTCTCAGCAAGGAATCTGAGTGGGGAAGGAAGAGGCTTTAGGGTAGGAGCAGCACTCCTGATTCGGTGCAAAACTTATTTCAGGAGGAGAGGTCAACCAGGGAGCAGCTGAACCCACTCTCCACTGGCCCACCTGGGCTGCCAGTCAGAGCTCATGGACTCGGTTTTTCTATTGTCTCCTATTACATGTCTATGGCAGATAATTTCATATAAATAAAAATTCTCCTTATGGCAGGCGAAGCCTCCTTCCACTGCTTCCCATGGCAATCAGATGAGGGAACAGCTCTGTTTTAAGTGAGACTCAGGGCACTCATGCCAGCCTCGAGCAACGATTTTGGGGCTGGTTCCAGCAGTGGGGCTGCTTTTACCTTCCCTTTACCTATTGTTTGCACCCAAACCTAATGGCAAATTGACATGAGCCGTCTTTGAGGAGCTGCTGCACCATCAGCACAATGAGCCATTGTTGAAATGGCTGCAGCAATTTTCCAGGTTAATTTATGGCCGCCACACCCCATTAGCAGCAATAAATGTGGAGCCCGGTTTTGCCGAAATTGTGAGTTACGATTTTTCAAATAAATACATTTTCCTATAAACCAGCTCTCTGTTTAGTTTGAATGTTCCTCACAGACACATCCATCTACATAAAATACACAGGAGAGGAAGCTGAACTGTGACTTTGCTCTGATGACATAAAAACTTTTGTAAACACAATGTCACTTACAGTACTAGCAAAGAGAGAGCCCAAAAAATAAACAGCGAGTGCCTGGCCCATCCCTTCAGAAGCACATGGAAAATTTAATACTTTTTTCCGTAAAGCTTTGTTTTCCTTTTGATTTATCCACGCAAGGCAGTGGCTGTTTGGCCATAAATAGATGGTATTTCTTGTGGGGCAATGGTTGCAGTCATCCTGTATGTCGCCACAGGGGCGGCACAGGAGGGGTGTGGACAGAGAAGATGCTGTGGGTTGCTGCTGGGTACAGAAACATCCAGGCACAGCCCTGTGTTCACCCCCAATTCCTCCTGCTCCGTCCTTGGGGCTCTGACAGACTGAACCCCACTGGGAGTTGCTCCTGTGGTGCTGATGCAGGATCAAGCAGCCCAGCGATGCAGTCTGGGGGACTCAGGCAGTGTGTGGGCACAGGAGAGCAGGGGCACCAGCAAGTGTGGGCTCTGCTGCACCCCAGCACCCCTCACCCCTATGAAACCCATCCTGGCACAGCAGGGCACATGTGGCAAACCCTGCTGGGGAGGAGGGATGCCCTGAGTAGGCTTTTGCAGCTCAGACTTGGCTATGACCCCAGAGCTGAATTCATTGCTGATCAAACTGACTTGATTCCGTTCACTTCTGCACTTCTTTTGCTCCTTACATTGCCAGGAGGAAAATAATCCCCTAGAGAAGCTCTCTGCAGAGCTCCTTGAAGCACACCCCGCTCATGCCTCAGTTTCCCAAGGGTTTTTGCCACCATCCCCTAAGGCCTCTGAAAGCAGAACTGTTAGGAAGGTGCTGAGTGATTATTATTGCATTATTTCAGGCAAGTGCTATAAATACCCGGGGGCACCTTTAGACACAACCCAGCTGCCCAGGGGAGCTGGCTCAGCCCTGCTCTGCGCCTGCAGCGGCTGAGGAGGGGATCGGAGGCAGTGGCTGAGTGAGGAGGTACCCTGGGCATAACCTGATGGGGGACATGGGGTGGGGCTGTGGGGTGACAGGGCTGGGACCCTCCTGGCTGCACCTTGGGGCTTCAGT
Source organism: Anthoscopus minutus (assembly GCA_013399455.1). Taxonomy (NCBI): domain Eukaryota; kingdom Metazoa; phylum Chordata; class Aves; order Passeriformes; family Paridae; genus Anthoscopus; species Anthoscopus minutus. The sequence continues at coordinate 401,710 of VWYI01013654.1, forward strand.
GGAGCTTGGGGTGGGGGGATGTGGGTGCAGCAGGGTGCCGGGATGCTGCAGGGAGACGCTAACAAGGAAGACAAGGGGAATATTTTACGGGGCTGCAATGTAAACAGAGCTGGAGCAGAGCCCCTTTTTATGGAGTCCCTGTCCTGCCAGGGCATCTGCCAAGGCCCTGATTTACGCTCCTATTTAGATAAGGGAGCCGGAGGGGGGGAGCAGAGCTGGCGTCAAAGTCACAGGACAGCCGGGGCTGCCGCTCGCTGGGCGCTGATAAGGAGGTGGCTGAGGGGCCAGGGCCAAAACCTCAGCTCCCGTCCCAGAAATGGGGATGGGTGCAGAGCTTGGTGGCTCCTGCTGGGTTTGGGGTGCTGGGGTTCACAGAGACCTGGGATAACCTCACTCCCAACATGCAGCATTGGCCCCCTCACCATCACCTGGTCATGAGGGCAGGAAATCTTTCTCTGGGAAGGATTTGAAGTAAAACAGGTGGAGAGAAACGTGGTTCCTCCTGCCATGCCAGCCATAAATTGCCTAATCCAAGCTGCTCGGCATTTTCTCCCTCATGTAAGTGGGGAGATGTGAAATTAAAGAAACTCACCAAAAGTTTGAAAAGTGCTAAATTTGGACGCCATGACAAAGGCAGTCTGGTTTGATTTAGAAGGTGTCGGCATGAAAAGGGCTCTGGTTTTATTATTTTATTAAAACACGAAAGATTAGAATGATTTTCCGAAGGAAGGAAAATCAACCCTCTGGTCCCACTATTTGCTCAGCTGAACACTTCCAAATTCTGCGGGGTCCAGGGACCTCCATCAGGGGGTGGATTAAGCAAGAAAATGCCCGGTCTTGGGCTGGACTTACCTGATTTGGCAGCTGGAGGCTGGAGGTGACTCTGGTGCACGGCTCAGGGTGACAGCTCCCAGCTGGGTGTGGCTGTAAGTGGCCTGTGCAATGCAGGCCTGTGGGGATGAAAGGGGTATTTTTGGGAGGTATTTCTAGAGCTGGGGTTGGGTGGCACAGACTCTAACCTGGCAGTTTGCAGGACTGAGGAGAAGCTCAGTGAGGAGCCTGTGTGGTTTGTAAGAGAAGCAGGGCTCCACAGGTGATGCTCTGCCAGCATGGGGTGGTGAGGCATGAACGGGATCCCTGACCTTCTCCCAGGTGGACACTGGCTCGCATCAGCTCTGAGCCGGGCTCGGGGATCCCACCCAAGCACGGCTGTTTTGAAGGAAATCGGGGACACGATGCCCTACCCTACCCACAGCCTGGCTCTAACGGGAGAGTAATCACTAGCAAATGTTTGCAGGGCGCTTGTTTAAAGGGGGTGGGGAAGTGGGGTCTTTGCAGCAGCTGAGAACAAAGCAGGGGGGAAGAAAGCTGGGCAAATCCGACACGGCCGCTCCCCCCAGCCCCGGCAGAACCGGAGACCTGCCTGCACCCTGCCCCGGCCCCCCCAGCCTCCTGCCTTTGCAATTCGCCTTGTAACAACTAACGATGGAAAATCCGAGGCATTTAAGTGGCTCCCGAATCCGCCCGGGAACCGTGATTGAGAGAAGTCAAATAAAATTTGTCATCTTTAAAATGCAGGAGGACGTTAATGGTGTGTTAGCTCGGATGATTAATACAAGCGCCTGCAAACAACCCTCCAACGTTTCCACCCTCCGCTGCAAGATGAATCGCTGGAAAGCGCCGTTAATCGCTAACATACCTTGGGCCCAAAGCCCCTTCCTGCCCCGCCGTGCTGTGAGCACCACTGGCATGCCCAGCCTGCCCTCACTCGCAGCCACTGCAGCAAGAGCAGGGGTCAGCCCCAATGTCACCCAGCAGGGCTGGGGGTGAAGCCCGGGCTCTGGGAGACATCCTCCCGGGGATCTGTCTCCCACGGGCGCAGAGGCGAGCAGGATGTGCTGTCCACTTCAGGGCCCCATCCTGGGCTTGGGTTTGGGGCTGTGGTGATGTATGAGATCCCAGCTGCAGCGGGTCCTCCCAGCCCTTTTGTGGCCAGGCTGGGACAGGGAAAAGTATGGCAGGTCCCCACCTCCCTATTGTAAAGACATTTGTTGCATGGACAATATCATTTTTATATATTTATGTATCTATGAGGTCTGTGCACGTCTGAGCAGCGCACGTGTGTGACAGGTGTGTGTGTGCCACACGTGTGTGTGATATACCTTACATGTACATTTACAATGACGTTGTGTGCTGTGTTTGTGGAATGTGTGTGTGCAGCACACAGAGTTGTGTTGTGCATGCATCACCTGCGTGGTGCCTGCGAGCTGCGTGTGCAGTGCCTTGGTGTGAGCAGCAGTGCATGCTGTGACCGACTCAAGTGCAGGGTGGGTTTGTGCAGCGTGCATTGCACAGCGTGGGCGTGTGCTGTACACACGTGCAGCGCACACCCCTGTGCAGCTGTGCCACGCACGGAGCACGCGTGGGCCTGGAGCCTCCTGTGCAGCCCACACCCCATCCCTGCCACCCCCAACCGCAGGGGTGCTCAGCCCGCCTCACTCCCATATCTTCGCCCACTTTTCTCCCCATCCCCCGGCTCCCGCGGTTCCGAGTGCGGCCCCGAGCACCCCGCACTGCCCGCCTGGCCCCGCCGCGCTCCGCGCTCACGGCCCCGTGCCTGTCCCGAGTGGGGACTCGGCGCTTGGGAAGCAGAGAGTGCCCGGGTCCCTGCGGCCCCGCAGCGCTCACACGGCCCGGCCTGGCCGTCGGGGTCCGGCCGGCAGCGGCTCCCCCGCCCCTCTGCCGGCTCTCGGCCCCCGGCGGCTCTCGGGGGGCTCGGGCACCCCCGCCCCGGCAGCGGGAATCGAAGCGCTCCGGGACGGGGGTGGGGTGCCTCTCGGTTCTTCCTCATTCTCTTCTCCCTGAAAGCGAGAAGCAGGCGGGACCGAGGGCAAGCGGCGGAGGTGTGAGCCCGAAGCCCCGAGCCCGGAGCGCAGCGCACGCCCCCTCCGCCGCTTCGCTCCCCCCGGGGCCTCCGCGCATCCTCCCCTGCCCATTGGCTCCACGGCGGGGGGGCCGCGGCCCTATATAAAGGCAGGGTCGGGAGGCTCCAGAAGGGGTTAAAAAACCCCAAACAACAATCCTAAAACCCCAAACCCCGCAGCCGCCTCCGTCGCCGGAGCCGCGCTCCCCGCAGCCCGCGGCGCCCGCTCGGCGGGGAGCGCCTCCCGCCCGGCCATGGAGCGCTGCTGAGCGGCCCCCGGGGCCAGCGGAGCGGATCATGAACCTGGTGGGGGGCTACCAGCATCACCACCACCACCACCATCACCACCACATGCTGCACGACCCTTTCCTCTTCGGGCCGGCGGCGCGGTGCCACCAGGAGCGCGCTTACTTCCCCGGCTGGGTGCTCAACCCGGCCGAGGCGAGCCCCGAGCTCGCAGGACAGAGCCCTAGCTACGGCCCCACCGAGTACGGCCCGGCCGGCCCGGGGCGGCTGGAGGCTCTCAGCGGCCGCCTGGGACGGCGAAAAGGTGTCGGGGGTCCCAAGAAGGAGCGGCGGAGGACGGAGAGCATCAACAGCGCCTTCGCCGAGCTCCGCGAGTGCATCCCCAACGTGCCCGCCGACACCAAGCTCTCCAAGATCAAGACCCTGCGCCTGGCCACCAGCTACATCGCCTACCTGATGGAGGTGCTGGCCAAGGACAGCCAGCCTGGGGACACCGAGGGCTTCAAAGCCGAACTCAAGAAGGCGGACGGCAGGGAGAACAAGAGGAAAAGGGAGACGGTAAGAGGTGGATCGGGACTCGCGTCCCTGCTCTCCGTGCGCCAAGAGCGGAAGGGAAAAACCCCGGGTCTGGGGAGGAAAAAGTCCTCTAAACTCTCTCGGCCTCGCTGAAGCGTTTTTTCCCAGCATACTACTACTACTAATAATAATAACAATAACAATAATAATAATAACGGTAAATCTGTGGAGGGAAACTAGTCGGAAAATAGCCAGCCCGACGGGCCGGCTGGGCTTCCGGGCACTTTCCGAGAGGGATCAGGCCCCGGGTCCCGGACTGGCCTCGGCGGAGCTCCCCCGGTCTATCCTTCCCCTCTCTCGGGAGCTCTCTCCCAGAACGAGCGGACGCAGGAACGATTCGGAGCAAGGGCGGCCGCTTCTCCCCGTGCTGCAGCGGGCGGGTGGCGGGGTGGGGACTCCTAAAGCCCCTCTTTGTCCTCGGGCTGGCGAAGCCGCTGGGAGCTGCGGGGCCCGGGTGTAGCTCTGCGGCGGGCGCAAGGGGCGGGGGTCGCCCGGAACCCCGCTCCGTTCCTGACCGCTCCTTTCTCCTTCCTCTCCCCATCTCCTCTCCTGCAGCAGCCCGAGGTCTATTCGCAGCCTCTGGGTCACGGCGAGAAGAAGCTGAAGGGCCGGACGGGTTGGCCCCAGCAGGTCTGGGCTCTGGAACTGAACCCCTGAGAACTGCCCCGCCGCCCCGACGGCGCTCCCCGCCCGCCCCTCTATGTGCAATGTCGGAGAGAGCCCGGCCCGGCCCCGGAGCCCCTCCAGGCGCAGGATATGGGGAGCCGGCTCGGCTGCCCCCCGCCCGGACGGATGCTGAGCGGGAGAGAGGCGAGAGCGCTTTGCGGGAGCGGGTCCTGCCCGCCTCGTCGGCAGCGGGGTCCAGCCGGGCCCTTTCCCCCGTCCCCTTCCCGCATTTGCAGTATTCGTTGCTCCTTCCCGCTGCCAGCAGCCATCGGAGGCTCCTGCCCTGCCGGGCCGGACTGGAACGGTTCGATTCGTTTGCTATTGTAAATACGAGCCCCCGATCCCCTCTCCCGTTCCGCTGCCTGACCGACGCGTGGCTGCGGTGAAACTACCTAGAGGTGCATTTGGGAACACTCCTGTGCCGGGTTTTCTACCTCAGATCTGCATGACCACTTCCCGAGGGACCGAGCGCGCCACACCACGTATTTAAAACTGAATAGCTAAACAAACAACAAAAAGTTTTAATAAAATAAAATTTAAACTTTATGCAAACGGCCTCGGGTCCGAGCCCTCTGCTTTCCCCTGCTCCGGCAATTGCGCTGCTCTGGCCGGGTCCCCTGCGCTGCCCATTGGGATGCTGCGGGATTAAAGACAACCCTGAAGGCAGTTCTGTGCTGTTGGGCCGAGTCATGTGAGGGAATTCCTCCTTGGGGAGCTCGAGATCCTTTGAGACTTGTTTATGCCGACCTTGCTCACCGCACGAGCTGGTGGAGCTCTGCAAACGCGTCCCCACAACCTCCTCCAGGGCACGAACTGCGCCCTACAGCCCCTTCCCTCCCTCTCTCCCCAGGGGACCTGCTAGAGGGACTGGACTCGTGTTTGGCTTGGGGAAGGATGGTAGGATCAGGCCTTTGCAGCGTCTGGATGGCACCACAGAGCTGTGGAGCCCCAGATTTCATTGCTGCCACGCAGAGCCAGGGCTCGGCTCCCCTGTCCTGCCGGGGCAGCACGCCCCGCTCTGGCACCAGCAGCGCTTTCTCACAGGGATCCCCTGTTGGGAGCTGCCTCGGCCACATTTCGCAGGAAGCAGCGGCCCCTCCTCGAACACGAAGGATGCCACCAGCCTCAGACACAGCAATGCTCATGCAGCCCAAATTCTGCCATCACTCAGGCATAAATCCTTAATAATCCTTAATAATTAAAGCCAGATCCTCACCACTGGGCACACACAGCGCTCTTACCAAAGAGTAACAAGACATGCGTGCATGGGCTCAGAGCCTGGTCCTGCCTTCCCAGCCTGGCCACGCTGCCATTCCCAGAGACACCGAGATAAACCCTGACACTCGAGCGGCTGCTTGGGGAAAAGAAAAACAGCACTGGAAAATGTGTACATGATTCTAGGGCTAATCTGAGGGCTCACAGAAGGGACGTTTTCATTTTCTGTTTGAAACCAAGATTTTGATTGCTACTAAAGGCACAGAAATAATGATGCAACATCTGTAGAACACCGACACATCGATCTGTGCTTGTGCAGCTGCACACACCAAGAATACCCCAGCTCACCGGTGGGGAAGCAGTTTGGGTTTTATAACCACTTTGTGCTTGTGTACAAACACAGACGGAGGGACACAAACATCGGTGGGTACAGCCAGCGTAATTAACTCTCGATGAAGAATCTGGCCGCGTTAATCAGCCTTCTTCCCTCTCTCCGGAGCCGCTGCACGGCTGCTTTCCCTGCCCCTGATCTATTTTCTGATCCCTTTGAGTAAGGCTGAGATGAAAATTGGCTGCCAGAGAAGAGCAATGCCTGCCCGCAGTGGTACTTTTTTGTTTGAACTAGAAGAGGTTTAGTATGATACCACTTCCATGAGTGGAGTAGGGCACTCCCAAAGTCGAACGCATTCAAGGAAAAAAAAAAAAAAAAAGAAAAAGAAAAAGACAACCTCAAAGATCCTATTTTATGGCTAAGTTTCACAGTCTCCTAAAGGCTGGGTTCTTATGGGAAAGCTCCCAAGCTGTCACTAACACTGCAATCCAGCGCCCCATAAACGCGTGCAGCCCTGTTCACACGTGCCAACCGGTATCCGTGAATCCATACAGCACAAACAGGGCTGCCCTTCGGCAGGGGATGAGGGAAAGGGTTAAATGGGGACTCGGGACTTGCTCTGCTGTGAGGCAAAGCGGGCTCTGCGCGGGATTCGTGTCCTCTGTGCCAGCGCACCATGGAACATCGCTTGCAGCCTGCGCACCTTTCACCCCACCAAAAACCTCCGCTGGTTTTTTCCTTATGTGTTTCCTGTTTTGCTTCTGGGAGAGGACGCCCCGCACAGCCAGGGCGATGCTCTGCCTGCATCCGCAGGATTTTTTCTTTTCTTACCACAGATTTCTGGTGGTGGTGCCGGCTGGCTGCAAACTTCTGGGGAAGGTGTCCCCAGTGCCAGCCTCCCCTGTGCTTCGGGATTTTGCAAGTGAAAGCGCTCTCCGTTTCCACGGCTGCAGAGGATTTCCCTGCCCGGCAAGGGGGTTTTCCTGTGCGGTAGTGGCTCAGCATTTGTGGGGAGAGAGGGTAAAAAAAAGCACTAAACTTCTCCTGTAGCCTCGGGCTTCCCCGCTCCCCTCAATGCTTTGGAAGGGCTGCATTTGCAAGCAGCGAGCTCCGTCCCCAGCTCGGCACCGCTCGGGCCGGGAAGGGGAATGGAGCTTCCAGCTCAGCGCTTGTTCCAGCCTACGATGGGGTCACCCCTTCACCCCCAAAGGGAGAGGAGCTGCAGGGGGATGGGAGCCCTGCACAGGGACAGCCTCCCTTCCTCCGGCAGCGAGCCAGGGCTGGGAGCGGCGTCCCGACATCCTCCGGCAGCAGCGGCAGAGCTCCCGGTGCCGCCGGCACCAGAACTCGCTGGAAGAACGGTTTGGCCACCGGCTCTGAGGTTTTGGCTATCGAAGTGCCTAGCTCATCGGTCAGAGGAGACGGCCCTGCACATACCTTCGGCTCGACCCTGCCGTGAACTTGATGCGGTTGGGAAGCAGCTGGCCCGTGGCACGCAGGCGCGGGCCGGCAGTTGCCCGGGCAGAGGAACACGCACGCAGGGATCGCTTGGCCCCGGGGCAGCATCTTACGTGCCAGGTTCCCTGCCGCTGGAATCCGGCCACGAGGGACACTGCAGGGGACCCTGCTGCCAGCCCTGCTTGGCCCTGGCTCTCTGTCTGGCCGAGGGGGCAATGCTGTGGGCAAGGAGGCTGTGGGGTGCTTCCCACCCCACGCTCTGCACCCCTGGTTTGGTGTGCAAAGGAATGACTCCTTTTTTTACGTTTTCTTTTTTTTTCTCCCCTCTCCTTTCCTGCCAAGCCCAGACCCTGCTTCTTGTTGTTGTAGGTATTTATGGGCCTGTTTATCTGATCTCGGGGGAGCCTATTCTTATCTCAGACGCAGCAAGGGAAGGGTTACACTGGACAGCTCGGTAGACAGGATGGAGCCAAATAAAATACCAATCTGACAAAAAAGAAAAAAAGGGGGGGAAAGAAACACCCAGACCCAGGCACCCGATCACCCATGAGCACTGTCCAGGCTGCAGGCTGGATTTGCCAGCTCCCAAGACAGCTGCTGGGTTCAGGCACACAGCTAAACCCTGGGCAAGAAATGCTGAGGGATAGCAGAGGAGAGAGCAGTGTAATTACACTGAAAAATGGGAAGAAAAACAAATTTAAAAGTTTGAGGTCGCTTGTTATGGCAGTTCAGTGTGATGCCGCTGTCCCATGTTTCTCGGGGTGAACACGGAAATGTCCCAGCTTGGAATGAGAGGCACAGCCGGTCCCCAGCCCTGGCAGGGACTCGCTCGAGGTCGTCCCGAAGGTCATGGCCAGGGCCAGGGCTGCTGCCTCCCGTCACGGGGCCCCTCTGGGCTGGCCCCAGCCGGTAACGCAGGGCTGGGGGAGGCAGGGGGCAGGGCAGCCCCCACCTCGGACACCACCGCGGCAGGGAGCCCCAGCTCTGCTTGGCCTCCGCGGAGCCCAAAGGGGCAGCAAGGATAGGACGGGATGGAAAAGGATGGGATGGGATGGGATGGGATGGGATGGGATGGGATGGGATGGTGGGATGGGATGGGGCTGGATGGGATGTCCCCTCCTGCCTTGGCAAACAGAGGAGCAAGGGCAGCCTCATGCCAGGGGTACCCCCAGTGCTTGCCCCCTCCCCATCCCACGCCCCACTAATTACCGCTCTTAAGGAAGCGCCTGGTAGTTGTGGCCATTTAAGGTAGACCCAGCCCCCTGAGTAAGGGTAATTGGGCCATAATTTGTTTTCGGTGTCAAGATGGCGTCAAAGATAAGACAAAAATCTCCAGGTTTGGGGGCTAAAGAGACAGGAGAAATCCTGACCCGGGGCCGACCTCGGAGGAATGGCCACAAGCCCCAGTGAGTCACATGGCAGGTGAAAGATTTACTGCCAGGGGAGCTTTTTGATCCTCTCCCAACACTCGGAGCCTCTCAGGCCAGTTGCTGGCTCCGAAGTCAGACTGTCTCCTGGGAGCACTGCTCAGGTGGGAAGGTTTTCTGCCCAACCGAGGCCCCTCCCAGCTGCAGAGTTCATGACATTCAAGAGTTCTTCCTCAAATCTCCATGCTCCTGAAGTCACGTGATCCCATCTGAAAGACGATGCATTTCTAATCCATAGCTGCAGAAATGATGTCCAAGCACGGGAACTCTGCAGCCACAAGGTAGATTAATACTAACTTTTTTTTTTTAAACTTTCTTGCTTTTATTTTATTTTCTAAACCAATTCCAAACTCTCTGGATTTTCACCCCGTTCCTGCTTGGCTCTGATTTTACACTGGGCGGTTTTCAGGTACTTAGGAAAGAAGTCAGCACTGCCTGCGAGGATAGAGATGTGAAATGGACCGCAGCTCCTGGCAAAGTGAGACTGAGTGCTGGTGGAGCTGTGTAGTTATTCCTTATTGGATAGAAAATTTTAAAAAATGCAAAAAAAAGAAAGAAGCACGCCCCAAGTCTCCCCTCTCCACACTCCTCCTGCACAGCCACATCTCTAAGACACAAAGCCATTAAATCCACATTCACATTTTTCCCTGGTCCTCTGTGCTGCCCTTTCTGCTGGGGAGAGAGGAAGCAGTGCCTGGTTTCCATCAAGGCTGCAGGGAGGCTGCAGGACGGCTCACGCAGAGGATCGGACGTGTTCAATTTCAATGTCCAACCACAAAAAAAACCCTCAAAACCCAAACAAACCGTTTTTATGATCTCCACATCCCAGCACAGCAGAATCTCGCTTCCGGTCTCTGACAGGCCCAGCCAGCTCCTGCCAAGGAAGCATCTCCGGGATGGGGACACGGCCCCGGTGCCCTCCGCAGCTGCCCCGGGCTCGGCGGGGCAGCGATGCCCCCTCGGGGTTCCCGAGCTAACACTGCCCTCGCACGGCAGCCGGGAGTGCGGAGAGGGATGTGCAGTTCTCGGTCCATCAGATCAATGTGCGGCTTCCTTTGTTGGTCAGTGTGAATCCGTGAAAAAGACTGAGCAGATTCCACCTCGGTTTCGAGCTTGAAATCTTCTGTGGGTTTCTTGGCAGGGAGCAAACATGAGATTAAGTAGCATTATTCATTATTAACTGGTAGTTTATTTCTATCACAAGTTTCCATTATACCCTCTTGTACTGAAGTCAGCACCTGCACAACAGGTTGGTGTTTTCAGCTGTTCTCCAGCCCTGCTGCCTCTCATTCTCACTGTGCTGGCAGAAGAGCCTCTACTCAGCAATTTGGGAATGCAAATGACACAGTCTTCCCCTTCCACTAGGGTATGCTGCCCTTATCCTCCCCTCCAGACTCTCCCCTGATACCTCCTAAAATCCCTCGACAGCACACAGGTTGTGAGACGTGAGCCACCCTTGCTCCCTTGTGCCCACCTGTGCCACCTCTGGTCTTGCCTTCCTCAACTGAGAGCTCCCTGAGGCAGGGACAACCTCCTGCAGCATGTTCCAAAATGATCCTGGTTCACTAGGGCCCCCAGACACACCCACAAAGGCAGGCACTGGGGACACTGGGATCTGTTTTGGGTGTAAAGCTTTTGACATCTGATCATCCTCCTCCTCTGTGAGAACTCAAGTGTGTGAAAAGCTGCACTACAACCTCATTCCTGGCTAAAAATCAAGGTTAAAGCACGACTCAAACAGTGCCAGCAGAGCCTTTAAAAACACCCTGACAGAGTTCAGATGAATAAGTACTCAAATCCCAGTTTTTTTCACTTGCTTCCTCAGTGTAGGAAAAAAGTGAGGCACTTTTGCCTGTAAAGCTGAGGGTCAGGAGGAATATCAGAAAAAGAAATGAAACAAAGCATTTAATGGGAAAATATCTTGAATGCTGGGATTGTCCATGTCATTACTGCTCTGGAGAAGTGCCTACCTTGTCAGCTGGACATGCAGGTTTGACTCTGGACAACAGGAGCTATAAATCATGCATGAAATGAAGCCAAGGATGTGCCCGAGAAAGGAGCAGAAGCACAGGGTTGAACTAGACAAAGATTCATCAGAAAACATGAATCAAATGAGAAACTGCACTTGACAGACTCTTCATGATACAGGAGGGGAGGAATTCTCATCACAGAAAAGCCCAACGCTCCCCAAAATGCAAGGGCATGTGGCTCTTGAACAGCCTCCATCTTTCTTGCAAGTTGTCTTTTTGTTGCATTCAAGACTCCATGAACTGCACCTGTGCAACCCACAGTGGTTTGTCAGAAAATATCCCATCACCTGAGATTTCTACTGCAGGCTTGGCATTCCCACTGAGCAGCGCCATTCCGTGCTCCATGTCTGCAGTGTTTTCAGCCCCGGGGAGGTGGGTAGGAAAAGGCAGTGAATCAGAGAAGCCTGGCACAAAACATCCACACAAAGCAGAACTCCCTTGGCTCTGGAGCCATCAGTGCTGAGGGCAGAAAGGCAAACAAGGGAATGTGGGCCTGGTTGCTAGATAGATCATTTATTAAAGTGAAATTCAGAATTTTATCTTTGTCAGACAGTACAGAGTTAAAGTCTCATACACAGTGGAAGCAGGACATTTCCTACACCTCAGAGAAATGAGTTCTACAGTTTTTGCTATAAGTTACTAAGTTGCTTTAACAATACACAGCTATATTACACAGTTAAAAATACAAGGTGTCCAAAACATTTGGCATAAGATCAGCACAACACATGGAGGCCAGAAACAGAAGAGGGAACACAGTTTTCTCTCCCAGTAAGCCTGCCAAAAGACTCCAAACCATTCTGCAAGTTACCTGCAACCCACCTCTCCTGCAGTGACTCTGTGGAGCAGAAGTGTGGGTAGGACAGGAGTAAACCCAGCCCTGGTAAGGCTCGGGCAAGCCAGAGGCTGCTGGAGCCTGCTGATGTACAGGATGGCCTGCAGAGCTGCTTGCAAGGGAAGTTCAGGTTTAAGGCAGGAGCCTCCCCCTCTCCCCAAACTTTGTTCAAGCATTTAGCTCATCCCAAACAGATGTGTTCACAAGCAAGTCAAAAACACGAGACCAGGGATAGCTGTGAAAAGTGCAAGGAGTATCTTACATCCGAACAGTTCATTTGCACTTCCAAAGTGGAAAATGAGAACTGCCTAACTTGATAAGCTAGAGAGGTTAAAGGGCATCAGTGACATGAGAAGTGAGGCCTCAGTAACATTCCTTCACCTTTGGGACTCTTCAGTCCTTACTCTGGGCAGCACAAGGACTCCTTTTGGAAGGGAGGCCACCTTGAATTACCCACTTTTCTAAACTGTTGTAGAGACAAAGTGACTCTAGTGCTCCAGGGAAGTCCAGTGATCTGCAAACCTAAACAGTCCCTCAGCAGACCTCTCCTCTCCCCTCCAACTGCAGTTCCTGCTGAAGATCTCCCATTGGTATTTACATTTGGCTCAACCAAAAGATGTAAAGTGCACAGCTCACCCTCCTCCCCCTCTCATAAAACATCCATCACAAGAGCTGACACAGAACAAATCTCCCTCCATGCTGCTGCTGTGGAAGTGTGTTTTGTTCAGTCTCCCTGTGGGCCATGTCCTGCTTCATCCTCTCTGTGCCATCATGACCTGCATGAAAACTCCTGTTTACTGTAGATTATTTTGGCTCTTGTGTTCAAAGCCTCTCTGAACCCAGCTTGCACTTTACACTCACTTGAAATGCCAGGCTTGACATGTTCTGGTCAATTCTTGCACCCCAGGGTATCTAGAGGTTTACAGCCACATTTCTAAGGAAAACTGGGACACCAGAATAGTGAAGTGGTACAAAGCTCTGCTTTTCTCAGGCTGAGCATCTAAAGTGCCTGGCAAAAGAAACATTACTTTTTAATGCAACAGTTTACTTCAGGTTGATACACAATAATCTTTCAGATTATGAAATTTGAGAACTGCATTCTAACAGAGCCTCCTTGGATGTGTTTGCACTTTTCAGCCATCAGGTTGCTACTGACTCGAGTCTTTACATGCTTCCAACTCCCCTGAGTTGAGCTCAAGCCAATAACTACCAGCAATGATTTCTGCTTCTTCCCTTGAAGTGAGCAGAGGGTCAGCATACAGGATGAAATTAACCCCAGAAGAGATGTTTCTGCATTATTTGGATTGCATACTAATGGCTTTGGATCTATTCAGAACTCTAATTAAGTTAATGGAACTCTGCAATGAGAATTGAGCTAGGCTATGGAATTGTATTAGGCTATATAATGGCTGGAGACCTTCAGAGACAACTCCTCTGCCCCAGGGTGAATGTCACCTATGCAGGCTTGTAAGAAATAAGCTTCCACTATTATAAATAGAAGATGACATCTGGTCATCCTCCATGCCCCCAAGGCTTGTGCTCCATGGTTCAAAGCTAGACAGAATTTAAGGCCCATCTGTGAAAAGCAAAATGCAAAAAAAATATCATACCAGCCAAAGCGATTTGGGTCTTACACCTTTCCAACAAGTCCCATCTAAAAGTGCTGAGAAAATGTCCCACCTCATGGCTTCACAAGTGTGAGGTTCAAACACATTGACTTTGAAATCAAAAGTTGGAAAGTATTTTTTTTTTACTTGGCATGCAGCATAAGGAATCGAACACACAGCACGGTATCGTACACGACAATTGCATTGTTGCGTTTTCTGGTTATTAGACACTAAATGCTTTTCAAGAATTACAGGCACCCTGAACATGGATATTGCTACTGAATTGACGTGTGGTTTCAGTTCATAGCACGGGAGCCAGCAAGTGGCTGACCCTTCCAACAAGACCATCAGCTTTCTGTTGCTCAAGGTGTTTTGCTCTAGCTGAGAACAAGGTAATAAGGCATTTGCAAGGGGTTTATAAGGCCATGGGGTCTGACAGCCAAAGATTCTTCTGTTTCTTTGGTGTCTTGCCTCCAAGCTTTCCACCTTATAAACAACTGCTAATGGCTGGTAAACATCTCTTCATCATCACACTTCACTAAGAATTTTTTTTCAAAAAAGTATAATTGCTTTAGAAGTGAAACCAACAAGGATCACATTTAACATCAATTGACTATTTCAGGAAAAAAAGAAAAGAAAAGTTTCCTGGATACCATCTCGGCACAAAAGCATTCCAGTGAATACACCTGAACAGATGGAACCTGCCACCATATTTCCTTGAAAAGAATCATTTTGCTGCTGGCTACTAAAACACCCCAACAGATTTATTTACTCTTAAAAATAAAACAAAATAAAATACAACCACAAAAAAAGTAAATCCCAAACAAACTACATTTTTACAGTTTTGGTCTAGAATCACAGAATCACAGAATCAATTAGGTTGGAAAAGACCTCTGAGATCATCGAGTCCAACCTATGACCAAACACCACTGTGTCAATTAGACCATGGCACCAAGTGCCAGTCTTTCCTTAAACACCTCCAGGGACAGTGATTCCACCACCTCCCTGGGCCCATTTCCATATTTAATCACCCTTTCTGTGAAGAAATTCCTCCAAATGTCCAACTTAAACCTTCCTGGTGCAGCTTGAGGCAATTTCCCCTTGTCCTATTGTTGGTTGCCTGGGAGAAGAGGCCAACCCCCACCTGGCTGCACCCTCCTGTCACAGAGCTGCTGAGAATGAGAAGCTGCCCCCTGAACCTCCTTTTCTCCAGGCTGAACAACCCCAGCTCCCTCAGCCATTCCTCACAGGACCTGTGCTCCAGATCCTTCACCAGCTTTGTTTCCCTTCTCTGGACCTGCTCCAGCACCTTATGTCCTTCCTGAATTGAGGGGACCAGAACTGAACACAGCACTCGAGGTGTGGCCTCACCAGTGCCCAGCACAGGGGAAGAATCACTATGAGGCATTAACCCTCTCAACTCAGAAACTCATTTTCCCTTGGTAACATCCTCTGATTACATGAGCATTTGGAAGTTAACATGCAGTCAGACAATGTACCCTTCTAACCATCTGTCCTGAATGAGAAAAGCCAGATCATGTTGACTGGTGTGGGAACTACTCCACCCTTTCAATAAGGAAAGGACCAGCACAAATAGGAAATTTTTAAACATTCATGAAATACTGACACAAGACATTCTCTCCTCATTCCTTGAACCTCTCTCTTGTATGATGTTCTAAAAATCCATACAGAATTGAACAAGGAAATGCTGAAACAATCACACTCCCCAGATGTCACAAATGGAACATGTACCATAACAGAGTACTTCTGCCTATGACACAGGACTTAAGACATTTCGAAGTTTGTTGAACATGTTTTTTGGAGTATTAGCAAACAATTCAGAGTGATGTGAACAACTTCCTTTAAACTGTGACTTCAATTTTAAAAAGACCCTGGGAGAGCTTCAACAAGAGCTTCACTAAGTGAACCCTTCATGCCTTACAAAACACAATGCAGTACTAAGCTGGGACCATGACCAGTGTGTTTAGCTCTTAAACAAAGCTTCATCCAGTTCTCAAATAATAAAACCTGCCATCTACAAAATGCTAGCCAAAGTTTTCTACTGCTCATTTCGTTGCTTAAGGCTTGTTAAGAATATTCTCTCTATGTGGAGTCTTGGCATCTTGTACCAGAATGGAGACACTGGTCAGGACAGCAAAGAAACAGAGCGATGCTTTAAATCATGAGATCCCCTGAAGGAAGTTTGAGGTCACTGGAGAACAGTCAGTCACGACCAACACTTTTAAAAGCTCCTTTTGCCAAAATAATCACTGTATTATCTGTAAGGACACCTCGGCTTTAAATAAAATCAGGGTGATCTCCTCCTACAGTGGCCTGTTAGGGAGCACCAGTGTGCCACCCTCATTCACACAGCTCTCGTGAAAGCACATGTAATGTTCATGAAAGGCAAATGCTTTGATGCTTCTTACACATGGCAAAGGGAGATGAAATGTATCATGAAATGCTCCAGTCAGATCACTGCCCTAGTTACAGTGACTCATCCATAAATCTGCTTTATACTAAACAGAGCCCCTGAATGCACACAGCAGTTTTGTGACACCTGCTAAAGCTTCAGTATAAAATGCACATCACTTGTAACTGATACTGACCTGACACAGAAATTAAGAGACTGATGTCTCAAGCCATTGTTTTACCTACCATCACTGAAATATGCATAAATCAATTACATAAGTACTTCTAGCAACATGATCAGAACACAGCAAATGGATTGTGTTTGCCTTAATACCATATTCAGAGAAATGCAGAAGTTTTTAAATGCTCACAGAAAATTTAATTAGTGAGTTCTTAAAAGAAATTAGAAAAGAGATTGCAGAGAGTTGGTTGGCATCTGTGTTGGATGGGGCCAGGAGGGAAAAAATGGCAAAAGAAAACCCCCATCAATTTCAGACTGGTCAGGTGCGTTCACTGGAGTAGATCTGGTGAGCTGGAGCATTTGTAGAAGTTTGGGACTTGAAGCACTGACTCAAGGCAAGACAGAGCATGTGTAGATGAGCAGCAAACTTCAGACAAACTTCTGACCCATGCACCTTGATAATGAATTTTATCTTTGCTGCTCTTCCAGTCCTGTACCAAGACAAACTGCATGGTGGTTTGTGATGCAGCCTGAATTCAGTGAAAAAAATTCCATCTGGCATTTGAATTGCACTGAGATGTAGATTTCCAGAAATGGTTTAAAACACCAAGTTGACAAACTCCACAGTTCTACAGGTTTATTTGGTTTCCCCATTATCCTCATTTCTTTATTCCAATATGACTTTGAAATGAGGGGAAGAAGTCTTCGGAAACATGCTGGGCACATGTTTTCAAATACTCCTCATAAGAATGTCTATATTTTTTTTCTGTCATCCAGACACTGCATTTAAAAAAAATTTACAATATACTTTAATAGTTTTTATAAACCTAAAATGCACAATACCACATGTTCCTTCAAGGTGTCTCTTATTCCAAGCCTTGTTAATCTTCAATCGAGTTGCTTGCTGCCTTCTGATTTCTGGTCCAGCCTGCTCTTATTGTTCTTCACCATGTAGATGAAATATGCAAGTGTCTCCTTCTCATTCACTGGAATATTCCTGAAATGACGACTGACAGTCTAGAAGAACAACAGGCAGAGACAGAAATGCTGGAATTAAAAACTAAAAATAATCAGAACAGGGTTTCTCTTCACTTTCCAAAAACGATTTTATGGCCAGTGAGCACATTATCCTTTGAGTGAAACATGCACCAATTCCAACTGTCAGTCCTCATTTACCTCCCTCTCTCTTTGCAGCTGGAATGTGTGTATGAACGTAGCATAGCCTTGCTATGTCAGCAGGATTTGCAGCCAACCTACAAGAGGAATTTGGAAGCCAGAATGTCCTCCTGCCAAAGCAGCACAGCTTCTCCTCAGCGACATTTTGTGCTGAGATTATCTGGTGAGCAAGTTTTCCCTGCACCTCCATGTTTTAAAGGAGAGTGTCAGAAACACTGCAGCACTTTGCTGTGTAAACCAGGTGTAGCAAAGTTTTTATCCAGAGTGATTTCCTCTGGACTCCTAAGTTTTCACTGAATGGAACAACAGGGAATTTGTTATGGGAGGGTTAGGGTTTGGTTAGGGCCACCCCTCTCTGACAGCAGCATCAGCCCTGAAACATTAGCTGCTTTTTCCTCAGAAAGTGAATGTAGAAAACATACTGGAGCTGGACAAGATCTGCTTCTCACATAGAAGAAACTCTTTTTGGTACCCAACACAGATCTAGAACGGGATTCTCATGCAGGCTGAGAAATATGTCACTCCAAGGAGATTT
The DNA here is from genome assembly GCA_013399455.1 of Anthoscopus minutus. Taxonomy (NCBI): domain Eukaryota; kingdom Metazoa; phylum Chordata; class Aves; order Passeriformes; family Paridae; genus Anthoscopus; species Anthoscopus minutus. Next base: position 419,325 of record VWYI01013654.1, read on the forward strand.
ATGGAAGCTTGAGTTTCCCTTATGGTTGGGATAGCATGAGGAGTTTAAGAGCCTCAGGCAGCAGTGATTAAAGTATGAGAGCTGGATGAGGATCCAGTGTAGAGTCAAAGCTGCTCAGGCTCCACAGGAAATCTGGGAAGTGTGTGACAGCTTTAAGTTAGGCTCCCTTTATTTTCCGTCTGCACAGTAATTGATCTTTTCTTTCCTCTTGGGTACACTCATGGTAAACTCCTTAAACAGGCAGTCCTTCATGGCAGCTGACAGACATGAACTGGTTAGTTAAAATATGACAAATCAGGACTGCTAATGAGGAACAACCCCACCTTACTTTTTTCAACTTACTCCTACATGCCCTACACTGCACCTTCTCTATATTTTGTATATTCACTCCCTGGCTGACTTTGAAAGAGAGGAAGACAGTGTCTTGCTGACTTTTTTGGCCTGTCAGGCTTTTGTTCTTTAAAGCAAAAGTAAAAGTAATCCAGGCAGTTTTAGGCAGACAGTTGTGAAAACCACAACTTACATAATCAACCTCAGTACTAATCAGCAACTACTACAGTTTTTTTCAAGTTTTGAGAAGATTTTTCCCACAGATCAAGTCAGGAAAGAGAGCAGAACAGAAGCACAGCAAGTACAACTTGCCCAAATATCAGAGAGATACAGAGAGTTCTTTCTGAACAAGTCCCCCATATGGTGAGAAAGCAGCAGAGGCCCTCAAGAAAAAAGCCTTTTATAATACAGAATCATCAGGACAAGGGAAGGAAATAAAGAATCTGAATCCATGGACAGTGATGTTGCCTTTAATAATAAGCAATTCAAATGAGTTCAAGTGCCTGTGAGGAAAGCAAAACTAACAGGAGCACTTAGAGAGATGATTAGTGGGTTAAATCTGAGTTTCAGCTGAGCAGCCATCCCCAGAAAACACCCAAAAACTGGGTCGTGTTTCTGCTCCCTAAAGGGCACCAACTGGGACTATGAGAAGGGTGGGAAAGGAAACAGAGACTGCTGTCGTCACTTACTTCTGCAAGCTGAGCCTTGTTAAGTCCAGGCCTAGTCTGCAACTTATAATGCCTCTTGTAACGTCGCAGGGTGTTCACTTGGAGCTGGAACAAGTCAACCTGGAAGTGATGAAGAGGGCATGATCACTACCTTTAGCTTCTGTGAATAGTTATTTTATCTAAAAATAACTACTTCTTCCTCAACAGGACTTCTCCTTGCTTGCATTCAGAACCACACTGGCTTGTCTTACTGACAAGCCTAAGTATATTTTGTATTTGTTAATGCTAAAGGACCAAAATAGCCTCAGGGAAATAGAAATTTTTGTTCTGGTTCACATGCTGTCAACAGAATTGCTGGCCAATTTCTGCTCTCAATTACACCTCTGCAACCTCTAAGCAAAGGGGAACCTTTTGTTCCCACAAGGTTTAAAAAGCTCACACATGAAATAACAATTTAGCAGGCACTGAACAAACGGCTTGTGACATAAAACAGAGTACAGAGATGAAATGAAATTCAAATACTTAAATAGGAAGTGCACAGTTTAAAAGCAAAGGGAGTGGTGGTGAGGTTACAGCAGGGAAGATGAAGATCACGTGGGAAATGCCAAGTTTCAGAGACAAAAGGAATCTCTGCTGAAACTGAGAGGGAAATGGCATTAAAACTGACACAGTACAGAGTTCCCTGTTCAGCTGCGTGACGTGCATCCATCAGGTTTCAGTCACCAAATACTCTGTGTGCTCTACAGCACCAACATTTTTAGATGCCAACTGGGTCTTCAGCAATCACCCTGGCAACTACTGCAAAGCTTGAACAGGAAAGTTTTGATGGAGAACCTTGTAGAATGGAAACATGAACAGTGATAACAAAAGGTCAGGTTATCTTAGAAAAAACCCAACCCATACCAAAAACTTGCTACTCTTTCAACACCTCCACAAAGGAGATGTGTGCACCAGCTTTGCACCAAAACACAGCTTTGCTGGCAAAATGACTCCTGGTGGCTTTTTTTTTTTTTTTAATTTCAGAAATAAAAGGCTTTTTGCCAATAGGGTTGGCATTTCCAGCAGAGGGCTCTGCTGACGTGGCCACGCTCTGCTTCTCTGAACATCACCTCTGCACAACTTTTGCCATGTCAACAGTACCAGAAACATCACTGAAGCAAGTGCAGCACGCAGGGGGCACAGAGAAGGGATTATTCTAGAGTTCTCTATCACAGAAAACTTCCCCCAGGCCTATCTCCTGAAAATAAAGATGTGTCACAAACTATTTAAGGGTAGTTTTAAACAGTGCTAAAAAATATCATATATGCAAATATCTGGAGCAGCTCAATATCCCTGGGTATCAAATACCCAATCCAAGAGAACGACCTCTTGAATTCTGTAGTGTGTTTGCAAAATGATGCATGCTAAGTAACAGAGAATTATGTTGGGGCATCAGATACCACCAAAAATAACTTATTTTTAGATTTAAAAAAAATTAGTATCAAATACAATTTGAACTGTACATACATGAAGCTGTGCAGTTACCTTATAACTCCTCTTTTTACAGAATACTTTACATGGGCAAAGAACTCATACAGGAATGAAGAAAATTAGAATACCACTTGTTAGGAAAAACTCTCTGTGGAAAGTGAAAGTAACTCCAATGGCCTTGCAATTTAAATATAAATATTTTCTGATATATGAAAACATCCAAGTGAAACTTCAACATGCTAAGAATGGGTAAAGCAGCCCACGAACCTCGGGAACATCCGTGTCATGCTCAGGAGAGTCCCCTCCATCATCGCTCGTCTTCCTCTTCCTTTTGTTTCGAACACTTTGAATGAAGTTCTTGTGAAAATCACAAATGTACAGATGTCGCACCTGAGAACCAGAAGTGGTGAAAAAGCAATCAAAAAAGATACTGTGAGACAGCATCCAACAGCAGCCACTCAGACACCAGTGTCAGGTGCATCCCTCAAGACTGGCGTGACTGACTGACGTCAAGGAATTTCTAATCTTAAATCCCAGCCCTGATATCACACTCTGTTTTCAGAGGTAACTTACCTTCCAAAGACTTAAGGCAAAGAAAACAAAGAACTCAAGCTCCAGCTGAACTTGAACCTCTGCAGATAATATATTTCTTTTTTATGGCTGCAATCATATGTCAGGAAAAAATGGGTGGCTGTCTGGAGGAAGTGCACTTATTCCAGGACTTACTAGTAGGTAACTACCAAAAAATTATTATTCTATTCCCCTCTTCTGAAGTTTCTGGCTTGACTAGCACAGAGGATTATTAAGGCTAGTGTTTCAAAACCTTGACCAAGTAAAACTTGGGCTGATCACCTCAATTAAAACAAACAAACCAAATGCACAATAGCCCTATTCCTATTGCTTGTTCAGACATGGAACCTCCTTTTTAACAAATACTATTTTACTAGAGTTAGCAGAACAAAGGACTTCAAATGATCAAAATTATTTGGTATCTATAAGACAAAATATTTTCAGATAACACAAGCACCCTACATCCAAAATCACTCCATGCAGACTGCTTTACATTTTCCCTTTGTTCTGACTGCATTGGTCTGATTCCCCCTTTTTGTTTTTAAAGCCTGGCATCTGTCAACAAAGACTCATTTCCAAAATGCAAGAAATTACTACGCCACTAGACAAATCTGCTGAGAACTACAACTGGGAGAAATACTCTATTTTTTAAGAATATGTTTCAAACTGAGTCACTTTTCCCGTGACACGATGCATTTCGGCTGTGCAGAATGGACCCAACCAACTGGGGGAGCTGCCAAAAAGACTGACTCAAAACTTCACCTTTTTTTTTTTTTTTTGCTTTTGCTTTGTTTTCAGTGGTTTTGATCTTTAAAGATCAGGCGAGAAAAGCATGCAGAGCTGAATTCCGTTAACGAAGTCACTTCTGAGAAACTGAGACATTCCTTTTGTGCTCTGCTCTGCCTATTTCTCTGCTGGGCAAATAACCCATTTGTATCTCGAGCTGACAGCTGTCACTTAATGTCATTAGGCAGCAAACCAGGCTGTCCTGTGTGCGAATAAGCCCCGCTAAAGAGGCAGCACATCTCGCTGCCAGCTCAATTTTTAACCTGCTTCACTACAACACCAATTCGTAGCGATTAAAGAAGTAACGTCAGTGCCGCCTGACTGAAGCAGCAACCACAGCGCTGTTTTCACCTGACAGCACCAGCCTTTCCAACCTGAAACCGCAATGGGAACAGCACTCCTGCCTCCCAAGCACTAACAGCTCGCCCCTTTTTTTCCCTGCACACCACCTGCCTGCCAAACACGGGGTTTAGCGCTTTAGCTACGTTATCCTTCAGCAGGCGGGCAGTGCCACAAGGAACAGCCGGCTCTGCACCCGGGGAACAGCCGGGTCCACCCAGGCACGTCCTTCCCTTCCCGAGCGCTGTAAGGCTGAGGATGGGCAAAGACGGTCCGGAGGCACCGCGTGTGCCGCACACAGCCCCGCACCCCCAGCCCGCAGGGCCAGCGCCAAGCCCCGCGGCCGCCCGGGAGCTTAACTCGCCGGGCGGATCCGCATCTCCCCGGAGGCACCGCAGTGCGGTGGCGGCTGGGGCCGGCCCGGCCGCCCCTCCGGGGGGCTCGGCGGCGCCCGGCAGCCCCGGCCGAGGCCTCACTCACACTTTTGTCGATGTCCAGCTTCAGCTTCTTCTGCGAGATGCTCTTCTGGATCCTCTTGCTGAAGGACGCGTTGCCGGCGGGGCGCACGCAGCGGTCCCCGTCGTCGATGAGGCAGCAGCTCTGGCCGTAAAAAGGGGCGGCGGGCGGCCCATCCCGGCTGTCNGCGGCTGCAGGGGCGGGGCTCCCCGCGCCGCTCCGAGCGCCGATTGGCTGCAGAAGCTGTCCGTCCGCCGCCGCCACCCGGCCCCCGCAGCCGGAAGGTCGCCGTGAGGGGCGCGCGGAGGGAGCGGGGGCTCGGCCCCGCTGGAGCTGAGGGGACCCGGCCGCTCCCCGCGCTGCTCAGCAGGTGCCGGGCTGGTACCGCCCGCAGCAGGCGGGAGGCGTTCCGGCCCCGCCGGCTTCGGGCGTCCCCTGCTGCCGAGACGCGCACGGGACACCCGCAGGCAGCCGCGGGACCGCCGGGTCCTCCAGCCGCCCGCAGCTGCACCGGCACCGCTCCTGTGAGAGACCTGAACCCGTAACGGAGCTGAAGCTGCGGCTCGCACCCAGCCCTCGTGCAGGTCGGCACAGCCACAAATGCCTGCTCTAGGGTCGTCACCTAGGCTGGAGTTCCTGGCTGAAATGTAATTTACATTATAAGAAATAGAAGGTTTCGGTTTTTTTTCCCCTTCTAATCACAAGGCAGGGATAGTGAAAAGATGGGACCTGGAGAAGTGTTTCTCAAAGCCATGTGACTTTAACCTCTGCATTTGTTGTCTTCAGGGAAAAAAACCCAAAACCCAAAAAGAACCCCGGAAAGAACAACAAAAAACACCACCCCAACCCCAAAATCTCCTCAAAAATATAAAAGGGAAGAAAAACGGAGGAGACAAAACAGGGGGGAGGACGGCAAAGAATGAAATTTCTGCTGATCTGTGAAGATGTAACTTCTGGAAATGTTATTTCTGTAATACCAGACAGCAAATGCTATTGTCAGAGGTTCCTGAGCAACTCTAAGAGGAAAAGGGTTTCATCTTCCTGAAGAAAGGACTTTCTACTCAGACAGAAGAAAGGTTCTATAAACTAAAATTACTTCAAAGCCTGAAATTTTGCACATGGAACAATGTGCGTGAGCAGTGGGTGAACCGTGCTGAATCACACAAAGCACCTTCGCAAGAAAGGGACTCCTTAAAGCCCTTGGTCATCAGCTCAGGCTGCTCCATACAGTAACGCTGGCAACCAGGTCTGCATGCTCTGCACAGGACAACCGAGAAAAGCCAAAATCTGTATTTTCCAAGCACTCCTTACAATTACCAAAGAATCCTGAGAATAAATCTGGACTGCAAAGACTTAATACTCATCAACAGCTCCGCCTCTTGTCTTGGGTTTTACTGCGGGCGCCCTCGGGCAATTAGTAATTTCTGTTTGTGCATGTGACCAGCAGAGAACCACAGTGCACCCTCCTGGGGACACGCTCCCTGGAGCCGGCCGTTCTCACGGGAAGCTGCTGGAAACGAATGACTTTGCTCACAGACCAAACAAGCAGTTAGCAAAGAGCAAAGATATATTACATAGTAAACACTACGGCTTATAAAAGCCCCGGGCCAAACTGATTGGAATCTGCCTGCCTGAAGTAATACCCTCCTGGCAAAGCCATTACAGCTATTCCCTTGTTTTGGGGAAAGGGAAAACACCAAGAGGCCGACAGAGATCTCAGAGCTGCTGATAACAAGCTTTCTGGCTTTATCTTAACATTACCAATAAAAATCAAATGGCTGGCTTCGGAAATCGTGCAGCAGAATCATTTTGACACTCAGGAAGCCAAAACCATAGGCAGGTAGGGACATAGGTAGGGACAGATGTTAATAACAGCAAGCAAGGAGATAAAAGGGAACAAAGCCCTAACAAGCAGAACTTCTTCCTGTCCCCTTGAGGAGGAGATTGTGCAGGTGCTCCCTGACTATATTTTGGGAAGAAACAGGCATTGTAAATGTCAGAACAGGTTGGTACTGACCATCAGATTGTATTTCATCTTGGGCTGCAACCTCTCATCCCTGCAGATAAAAAGGTTTTAAGCCTTTTTGCAATGCTCACTAGAAGGAAAAACCCAGGTTTTGTCACTGTCTGTTTGCTAACTCAGTGCTAAACGCCTCCTGCTCAGGCTAACACGATGACACCTTTTTTCAGGCTTTCAAAATAAAAAAAAAAAAATGCATGGAGGTGTTTTTATAATTGCAGTTTATTTCAGCATATTTATCCTCATGGGAGCCTCCAGATTTCACAGTCTGCTAGTCTGGAACAAGCTTGCTGCAAAATAAACTGCCTCATAGAGACATTCTTTATTAGGTATCTATCACTAACCTGATCCAATAATTCTTTGTGGGAGCTGCAATGAAGTGAGAAACAATGTTTCATAAACCCATCAGTACCCAGGCAGCTTTAGTGCCTCTGAAGCAGTAATAGCCTGGCCGTCCCAGTCAGCCTCTAATCAAATTAGGGGAGCCTGTGCAGGCCTGTAAATCTCACCTGGAGCAGCACTACCCTCTAAAGGTAAGTCGGTGGTGTAGCTGTCATCTGGAACTTGCTATTTTAATGGAGCCACTCAGGGGGCTCAGGACAGAAATAGCCTCTCAATGGTCTGTGCTGTTTGAGATGTCCTGGGAAGAAGGCTTTTTTTAAACTTTTCATCAGCAGAAATCAGACCATTTCCTTTTCCAGTACCTTGGGGAGGCCAATGAAAACACTGCTCTGGCACCTTTCCCCAGACTCCCACTCTCCTCAGCACTTTTCTAGGGTGGCACATATTGAACCTGCTAAAATGCTTAAACTGTCACAGCTTTTGGCACATACTTACCCTGGGCAATGTTCCCATGGCCAAGAATCACAGCACAGTCTTTCCTGGGGATCATGCTTTGCTGGTCCCCTCAGAAAGACTCCTTTTCCCACACACAGATTTTCACACATTTCATTGTTTGTCTCCCATCCATTTTCCCCCCCACTGTTTTTCACCCAATTGAGTGAAAAAGTATTGAGAAGGCCACTGAAGAAATGAAGTGGTGACAGTAGGAAGCACTGAGGGTCCTAGTGGGAACATGAGCAATGCTGATGACACACTTCCATCATCTTGGGCTGAGCCTGCTCTCCCCACATGGAGATCAGAACACAAACAAGGCCTGAGCTGTTAAAGCCCTCCCCTGCAAACCTGGGGTGGGATGGATCTCCCAGCAGTCACTCCCAAGGCAGACAGGCAGAAATAGCAGAGTCACAGCTGGGTTTTGTCTGTTCCTCTGTTCTTCCCAGTGTGCCCTACCAAGGACAGTCCATGGCTGCCATTCCCCAGGCGTGTCCTACCTGGGGTCAAGTCATCCACTACAGCTGTGGTTCCTTCAGGATTGCACCACTGGCCATGGAGTGACAGGAAACCTGTGCTGGGAAAATACCACACCAGGGCAGCTGAGCTGATTCTCACAAGGAGAAGAGAACTCAGTCACTGGAATTTGGGGACAGTCATGTCTGCGTACACAGCTTTCAGAAAACACATTAAAAATTTATTTTAAATATATTATAAAAGGAAGTCCATTCAACTTTAAAAACACTAGGCATTCTATCAATGATTCCCAATTTATGAAAGCTACTACATTAAAGTGCTACAAGTCCTTTACCACCCCCAGATATTAGGCTGTTGGTCCTAATACACACAAAATAAATACACACTGATTCAAGAGGCACCATCCAGTTTTACAGAGAAAATGCATGCAGTACAAGGTACAGATAAACTTAGACCTAATCACCGAGATCCTAGAGAATGCATTTTGAAACAAATTCCCTTTTCCACCCTGGAGGCTAAAGCTATTTGTTGCTGTTACTGTAAGGGCTAAGGTTTCAGGCTGTTAGCTTGATCAGTTTTGATCTTGTTTTGTGGTTGAAGTTCACATTTGTTTGCTCACTACCTGGGATTAAGATTTTTCTCCTTGTGTTGAACTAGTATATTTAAAACCTCACAGATCGAATGGCTTTATATAAAAGTCCCAAATCACTCACAACTGCTGGAATCATTGGAGCCTTTTGGGTCATACAGAAGCATCAAGAAAGCTCAAATGCAGTCAACTAAGGAGTGTTCTCAGCTAGTAAAGTCAAAAACAGACACAGGCTTTTTATTAGGGTTTCCATGATCTATCATTGCCTGGTTCCATACAGATTATCCAAGCTAAAGCATGGCACTACAAAGTAGAAAATCAGAAAATAGAAATCAGAGCAGGAGGTGAGCTTGTTTTAGTTACACTTCAAATTTATAATGTTATGAATAAATCAATCTGACTGGTTAATGAGGAATATGAAATTAATTGACGAGTCTGTGTTGAATGCTGATGGCAATTTCAGAGCTCATTTCCCATTCTCCACCCACTGCATCTCTCCACTTGAACCAGGTGAGGATTTGCAGCTTGGTTTAAAATCTGGACTCAACACTCATTAGGTCAAGAAAATAAAGCACTTAATGAATCCTACACAAGCTGGGAAATTGCAGCACACAGGCTTTCCTTGCTTAAGATCAAGTAACAGGCAGCTGGGGAGCAGGACCCAGTGCTCCTGACACACAAGCCAGCTCCCCTTTGCTGTGTATCCTGTGAAAACACCCAGTGAATCCATGAACCCCAGCAGTGGAAGTGGGGTGCCAGGTACGTGTGCATCACTTGGGCTGTGTCACACACGGCTTTACCAGGGCTCTTCTGACTGCAAGCGTGACAGGCTGACTGCCAGAGGCTGGCTGTTCTCTCCAATCAATTCCAGTCCCTGTCTGTATCCTGAAAGACAATTTAGAATAAAATCTCCCTTTTCACCTGGCAGCTCCATGATTGCCCAGCCTGACTATTAGGAGATGTCTCCCCTGGGTGATGTGAGCCAGCAGAGCTGCTGTCACAGCCCTGCAGCAGCCCCAGAGCACTGTCTCCTGCAGTGCTGGTGGTGCCTGTTTGACTCTCAGGTCACTGATCTCAGTGCAGCAGGGAGAAGGAAAGTTTGCTGACTTGAACACTCCAGTAGTAAAGGAAAGCAAAGCCTTGTGCACAGAAACCAACAACAAGGAAATTTAGGCTGAGAAATTGCTTTCTTGCTACTTCTGTATTAGAGATTTTAATACACTCTGTATTTGCTGTGTGAAAGTTTCCCAGTGATGGAAGGCATCAAATTCTTCTGAAAGACATTTCTGCTATAGATTTTTATATGCTTTTGGGACTATTTGTGATTTGCATACTTAGAAAATAAAATGCAGGATCCCGCATGCCAGTGAAATCATGAGCTTTCACCATAAGGTGGAACATCCAGCAGCTAACCAAGACATCTTCCAGTACAGCTGCAGCTGTTACAGCACACCCAGAGGAAGCTGCCAACCTTTCCAAGTCTTCCTATTAGGAGTGACAAACCTCCCCAGAGTCATTAACAATATTGATTTAACAGAGGGAACCCAAGAGCTTCTGAATTACTGTTGTTCACACAAATTTTGCACTGAAAATCAGACATTTAAAAAAAAAAACCCACACACAAACACTGCAGGAGTCAAGCTTTCTTTTACATCCTTATCCCCCAACCCCAACCCCTCTTCTCTCTTGTCTTTAGAGGCACTAGGAAATGGTTCAAGTTTAAGCATTTGCTGTACATTTACACTTAAAAAGGCACATCTTTATTTTAATGATGCTGTATTCCCCTTTCAGGAAGGCTCACACGTTCTTCTGTTGTGGTTTGAAAAAGAAAATTAATTTCCTAGGTATGAGAAAAGACACCTTGCACACATGAGAGCCCCAAACCTATTTACTGTCTGTAGGCCTTAGAGATTAGCACCAGTGTAGATCAACAACAGCTTCAAGAGCAAATCAAATTATTTTTATGCAACATAACACACACCCTGTTTTCTGGGATTCTGATACTTAAATGCAGCAAAACTTATGTAGCCACAGAGAGAGGGGTGTTTCAATACTTTTGGGGGAAAATTATGAAAACATGTATTTGGCATCAGATAATCACCAGTGTTTAATCTCCAGTCTTGGCTTGCATGCAGATGTGAAGATTTGATTATGTATTCATGCTTTAGTGATTTTGCTTACAAATAACCAAAATTAATTGGAATAATTAACCAGATTGCCCAGCAAAGGCTCAGTTAAAGATGCAGATGATAAAATACAGCTTATATTTCTCAATCAGTGGGGATGGTTGGCTATGTTAAGTCTTTGCATTAGTCAACAAAGCCTCTAGGGTACTGCAAAGTATAACTGATGCAAATAATTAATAGTTCAAAGCCCAGTGAGCTAGTCAGAAGTGTACAGAATTTGTGAGGCTCTTACCACACTCAGATCCCAAATCTTCAGAAAAGAGATCAACCACATTGAGATGGACCTGGTACAACCACTGACACTAAATCTCTGGTTTCTGTGTACTGGTGGTGGCCTGTCAAACAGGAATTGCCTCAACTGATGCCTAATCTGTTGGTGCAAGCTGCTAAGAGTTGACCTTTCTCTCCAAATTAAGATCACCAAGTGGTAGAAGACCTGTTCATTGCTGCAGCTCTCTCTGAAGCAAGAATCCAGTGAGCCAAGCGAGGCTCACTCACAAGGTGAGCCCAAGAACAAAGCAAGCCATGCAGTTTAGAAACAGAGACTAATCCTCTCATTAGAAAACTAAGACACAAAGCTGCAACCTGCAAGGAGAACAACCTATAGTTCATTTATAGAATATGCTGATTGTGTCCCAGTCATAAAACACTAGCACTGTTCGTGGACAAACAGCTTCTTGTTCCACAGGCATTAAAACATTCATAAAGACATCTAGTCAGGCCATCTAGTGGCTCCACAGTCAGCACTACTCAGCTAATGAGAGCATTAATAAGTTAAGGAAAGCAGCAGTCAGACACAAAGCACTGGAAGGTGACTCTGTCTCTCACAGAAATGCAAAGGGATCCTAATGACAGACATACTGTAGTAACTTAGAAGATAAGATATCAACTCTTCTTGATGCTGGTCTCACTTCCATCCAATACTGCTGCAGAACTGTCACAAGGGAAGTCTAGGGCTGTTTTTTCTTTCTTCACTCCCAAAATCTTAGACATCAACATTTGGGAAGCCTGTTCCCAGCTGCAATGCAGTGCCCATGTTTCCTGTTCTCCATGACTGCAGGGACCAGCTAAGTTGGCAGAAAAGGTCAGACATGGCCTCAGCTGTGTGGATGAGAGAGGTGGAAACAATTCTGAGCTTCCTCCTCAATACATCAGACTGGAGAGTTTTGGGGACAGACAGCTGTGTCCTTGTTTGCTCCCAGCTGCCAGGCACAGCACTACATGGCCCCAAACACATCTAAAACATGGGACACAACCCCACAATTGGCAACAAAGGGGCTCTTGCTTCTGGAGCTCTGCAGTGGGAGCCATCCTGCTTGTTCTGGCAGGGAAGCATCTCCTTGCCTTCACATGAAAGACATCCCAGAGCAGAGCTTCCCTGCTCCTCTGAGGAGGGGCAATGTACTAACCATGCTCATCAAGCATCCCACAGGGGTCCCAATCCCCATCACTCCAGAGCTGGCTGCATGCTACCTTCTCTTTCAACACTCCTGCACGGGCAACTAGACAACCAAGGAGCTGGGCTATTCCTGACAAAGGAATCCTGTTTACTAATTTACACAGCATCTGTTCACTGCATCATCACTCACAGCTTTTACCAGAAAAAGCCACTGCTCCCTTCAGTACAAGACTAAGTCAGGGGAACTAGTAAATGTGTTTTGGCAACAACTTCATTTTCAACCAGATTTTTTTAAAAAAACTTGCTTCAGAACTTGAACCAATGGTCCTCAATTCATTCTTTAGTGTCAGTACATTCCAGCTCCTGGGATGAGACAATCCTGGTTCACTGTCAGAAAGATCCCACAGCCAAACCAGAAGGGGTAACACCTTGCACTGCTCCTTCACTGCACAAGGGAGAGGGTACCAGGAAAGTGGGTCCATCAGTCCCACATCTCTGCTAAAGCAAACAGATTTCCAGTCACAACAAACTGTACAGTGCTGTGGGTGCTGGGAAATGAGAGATCAATAACACATTTCCACAAGGCTAGAACACCACTGACCACAGGACTCAACAGACTGATGAACAAATGGATAAAGACCAATGGCTAATCTCAGCCCTGACTTAATTACCCTGAATTAATCTGCTCACACCAACTTTAAATTAACTTAGCCTTCAAACATCTAATGGAAGAATGGAAATTGTCCTCACACAGTAGATTTAACTGAGAAATCCTGGTAATGTCTGTGCTAAAAAGGTTGTAAGAGGCAAATTTGGAACCTGATATCCAAAGGCTGTTAGCATAAAGTCTTCACCTGTAAGAACTTCGACTATTTTAAAGCCCTCTGCTAATCTTTCACCTTGAATATTCAACAGTGAGTGACAAACTGACTGCAAAGTGAATGGACCAGAAACCCAGATTCCTCATGGCTAATAACAACAGCCATATTCCAACACTTGGCTGCACTTCCACTAGAGCTCATTCCTTCATCAGAGCTGTGATTTGGAAAGTAATAATACTCAACCTGTTTGAAATGTATTTGGTTCAGGGCAAAAAAAATACTCATTTCATATTACAATAATGGGTTTTGGGCTTTTTTTTTTTTTTTAGGCTTAAATATTTTCTTCAATATTTTACTTACATGGAGTTAGGAAGACAAAGCACCTATGTGGGAATGCTTCAGTGGGTGGTATAGCAGCTACAAAAAGTCTTGCAGGGCCCTGGATAACAAAATCATTTAACACCAGACCCTAGTGGGAAATAAAACAAAACAAAAAAGGCAAAAAAAACCCAAAACAAAACACCAAAACAAGTTATTTGAAACACATTCAGACTCCTCTGAAAACAGAGTTTGTGTTCAGTCTCAGCACAGAAGTGGCTCTGGCAAAGCCTTTAAAGTTCCACCATCCCCAGAAGAGAAGGATGCAGCATCTTTGCAATAAAGACTGGCCTGCTAGTTAACCTTCTCCTGAGATTCTCCCTTTTACCTTCATTAAGTGTTTAAAAAAAAGTATTAAAAAATTTTTTTGTAACCCTCCCCAGTAAAAACTATAATTGTAAAATATATATATATTTTTTTCTCTCAGTCTTTTAAAGATCAAGGTTTCTGTTAAATTTTTCCAAGATGGTTGAGTTTGTGTGTTCAAATATCCACTGCTGTGTTGGAGATGAAGGATTGCAGCTATTCATAAAGATCTTTCGATCACTCTCACTGCAGTCCATACAGCTGCTGCTTACTGGGTGGTAGAGAGTCTTGTCCTGGAGGAGAGAAATTTAATGTGAGGTTGCTTAAGTGGGGAAGAAAAGTTGTTTAAACCAACAGAAAGAAGGCTTAAAAACCAAGGAGAGCTATTATGTCACTTTGCTGTACCTGAAGTTGTTCCACATTTAACTGGTTGAAAAGTGTCTGGGTTCATTCCCACCTCTTCCAACAGAATGGAATGCAGCCCAATCCTCACATCTGCACTGGGACTTTCTAAAGCTTCCCAGGGGCTCTCCAGGCTGGAATTCTGCTGCATCCCTCCTGGGCACTGTGCCAGCAGATTGCTAGGTCTAGGACAGGGCACTTAGACAAGAATTTACTTACCTGTGGCCCACAATAGCATTGCTTAGCAGGAGAAGAACAAATCCTCATCTACTTTTGGCAGGACATTCCAGTGCTCAGAACAAACCAACTCTCAGAACACCTCTTTGCAAACACAAGGGCTTTGCATCAGCTCAGTGCCAGCTGTGGGGACACTGCACAGAGTGTCCTCTGCTCAGGAGCCCTGGGGTCCTCACCTTTCTAACCAGTGGATCAGGGGAGTCACCTCTTTTTAATCAATGGTACAATAACAATAGGCTGTCTGCAGATTCTCTTATCACAGCTACAGAAGGAATAAAACACGAGTGGTGACATCTTCAGGAAACATAAGCACCTCAGGCAATTTGACACCTTAGATGGGAATACACCCACACACAGACTCACTTTTCGGTATCTCCAGAGCTGGTTCCCCTTCATCCCATGACAGTCATAGAGGGTCACAGGGCTGCTGTGGGAAATGGCATCAAAACAAAACTTCTTGGTATGCTGAGGATCCCCTGGACGGATGTCCTCTCTCCAGCTGAAGGTGAATACCTGTCAGGACAAACAGGACCCTCATGATGACTGGTACTGGTCATGATGCTGTTCCCTGTGCCCACAGGGTGGGGATGGCTTCAAGGAAAGGACAGGATCACCTAGAGGAAAAACTCCTCCTGCCTCAGGGGACAGGGACAGCTGACCAAGGGGCTCTGTATCAGCTGTCACACAGCATGTGAAGACAAGAACAAGATTGTGCTGCTGCAGCCAGCCATGCTGGTCAGCCTGGGTACTAGAGCAGCCCTGGATGTCTCTGCAATGCAGACATACATCAAGGATTAAGTGAGCAGCTGACCAATTAGAGCCCTTCCCAGCCAGCAAAAAAGCCAGAGAGCTCCAGCAGCTCAGAGTTAACGCTGGCAGTGAACACCAGAGTCTGCACAGGCAGCCTGCAGTCACCTTGAGACACTGTCCCACACTTCTGGGACAAGAGAGCAGGAGCCACAGCTTCCCACCCCACCCACAGGAGTGCAGGAAGGGCAAACACTTGGGTGTTGCTTCCTGATGCTCCCTTCTACTGACCCTGCGGTGAACTCTCAGCACTCTGGTGAAATGAAGGAGAGACTCTGCAGAGCAGAGGAAGAGTTTTAGCTCCAGTAACTGAGAACAACTGATGCCTGGCAAGGCAGTGCCCTGATGAAAGGGCAGCAGTAGCCCATGTGGTTCAGCAGGGCTGCCAGCCAGCATGCCTCCCTTTCAGTCCCTATCCTTAGCTAGGCTGTTCTGGAAGCTCCTCTGGAGTCAGCTGCAGGAATAGTTCTCCTCAGATCTCTCATGGGGAAGTCAGAAAGGCAAGTAATGATCAGGGTGCTGCTATTTGAAGCAGTGTGGCCAAAAACTTATGCACAAAGAAACTACTTTGTTCTTGGCTGTCTTTTAAATTCCTCTTGAGAGAGAAATTACCACAATCATTTAGGCTCAATGCTACTCAGAAGTTCAAACTGCATTCTCTTCCTAAACATAAGCCAAAACTAATTTTCAAGATCCTCCTGACACAACAGAGGCTTAGTTTTGGACTGTGCCTGAGTAAATTGGTTTTGTTTCTATTTTTCACGCATCAAATTGATATGCAACAACCCTCTGTCTCCCACTACTGAAGCCATTCCCTGAAGAGTTATGCATGGCTCTGTAATAGAGGCATTGTTTTCTTGATCCTTTCTCAGCTCATCTGCTACAGTTAAGACAAACTAATATTTTCCTCCCTTCTGTTACAATAAAGCTGTCGTTTCTGGCACCTCATATGTTGAGAGGGTGAATCTATAACCTGGCTGGTTTAATCTCTTCAGCATTGGTTGGGTGTTTATAATGCATTTGCCTCCTGTCAGGAGGATGATAGTGAACAGTTATTGAATGCTCCTGCAGGTTCATTAATATGCATGATGCTCCTCTATCACTTCTTTCAGCACAACCTTTGAAGTTAATATTCACTTTGTTACATATTACAGCTGCCTTGTTACTGGTTTATTGTTTTGGCACACTGTTTTCTTGTCATTTCTTTTGTTCACACTGAGAACTTCAAAGCAGAGGTAAAAGCTCTGCACAGTCTGCCAGGCTCCAGACCCTCCCTGTGCCACAAGCACAAGGAACATCCTGTACCAAAGTACAATCAGCATGTGAGCCTTGAGGTGCACCTGACAGCTCTAAATGGCCTTCCTTCAACACTGGTCCTTGGAAGCTCTCCCTCCCCAGATTCAGGGGCTATGATTTATCAGACTGTTACCTGCACGTTGTTCCATGCTGCCTCTCCTCTGTCCTTCACACAGTTTTCCAGCCTCAGTGGGGATCCCAGGGCTCCATGCTTAGTATCCACACACAGTCCAGTTCCTACATTGCGTATCTGAAACAGTTCATTTGTCATTGAATCTCCTACCAGGAAAGAAGGCTCAAATTGTCTCAAATTGCAGCAGTATTTGTATGAAGTCAGTTTTTAAGATTTCTGTCTTAGCTGTGAATCTGAGCTGGCCAGTAACAGCTGGAAGAAAGCACAGAACTCAAAATGGGACCCAGCTGTACCTCCAGTACACAGCAAAACCTAGCAGTGACAGCACTGCAGAGCCCACTGTGGGCTGGGCTGTCTGGTGGTGCCATTTTTCACAGGTCTATACCTTGTATATCCTCCCTTAAGTCTGTGCCAATGTGAATATGATATAGCAAATGCACAATGAATGTTGGTCTTTTGGATTCTTAAGTACTTTAGATTTGTAAGTTACTCTTGTGCTATAGTAAATTCTACATGAATCTTTTGTTGAATTGTTTAACTTAAGCTACAGATTAAATGCTGTTAAACTGATAGGCTTAAACTCTTGGTTGAGTTCAGAGCTAAGTTTAGTAAGGGAGTCCACCCTGAGCCTTGTGACTCCACGAGAGGATCTCCCTTTTTCTTTTATCCTTACCCTTTTCCATCCCCAGTCTTCACACAGGTAATTTTTGGTTTATATCAATTTTAGATTGATTGATTTTAGATTTTAGTTTGCTTTTTCTCTGTGTGCTTTAGCCCTCTAGAAAGCAGTGTGAGCCCTTACCAATATACTTTGTCAAGCTTTCACTTTTATATTACACCAGCTTTTGCCAGCTCCTTTGCCAGTGATTCTTTAAGCAACCCAAAACACTCAGCCACGAGAGCCATGTGTAACAACTCACAGCCTCGCTCCTGGGGTGATTCTATTCCCAGAACACAGCTGACTTTCAAAAATATGGATGGTTTTCCTGCCTTTCACATGGGAAAGCTAAGGACAAGAGTAGCACAACACAGTTGTGGAGCCCTTTGGAAATACAAGATTTCAATACTGCTCAGCTGCTGCCTCTCCCTAGTCCTCCCTCTAGCATATTCTGCTTTCTACTAAATACACAACATGCAGAACCAGCCAAGTCTCTATTCTCGTTGGAGCTGTGCACTAATAGAAGCAGCTGCCTGCCCAACTGCCTGCTTTGATGAGGCCAGTGCAATGGTAGAGGAGTTTTGGGTTTTGAAACATCAAGCAGCTCTTTAAACACTCGCTCACACCTTACCCACAGCAACTGAGGCACATCTAACCTTAAAAAACCAAACCACAGCCTGTCTGCCCACTGCAGCTGTCAGAGCACAAACTTGCCTCTCCCCAGGCAGCTGCTGGAGGCTCCACTGGTGGGTAGAACTTTGGCAAGTCCCAGGCAACCTCGTTCATGAACCACTTGAAGCTTTTGCAGTTGAGGTTGTTGCGAAGCTCCTTCTGAGCGGCGACGTCGCCCGCGGAGAGGTGCCGGTACTCGGGTCTGCGCTGGTAAATGTATTCTGCATATTCATCCATCCACACCTCAGCCACCCTCTTCAGGTTCTGTGGGGGAGAGGGGAAACCACCTAAGAGTGCTGCACAAACCATTAGCATTCAGAGCAGCTTGCATGTTTTTGCTCAGAAAGGATTTTCATTCACATCCACTCTCTCTCTCCAGCTTCAGGACAAAGATTATTTTTATTACTCTGTAGTTCCAAGAGACTTTTAGAAAGATATTTTCAGTTGAGGTCAAAACAGAATCCTGGCACTTGGCCATTGTATCTAGTTCCTTGTGGCTAAGAAAAACAACATTCATCAAAAGTTTTTTTTTTCCTTTTTTTCTGTAAGGAAACTAGTCAGAACATGATGCTGGTAAATACCACTGGACATTCAAAAGTCTCTGACAAAAAGCTGCTTTCTTAAATCCTTCTTATTGCATCTTTTATATCCATCTAGGAATGGGATTTGCAGTACTCCCTTCTGAAAAGCTCCAGTTCACAATACTCTTTCTTAGCACTATTTTTCCATTTTCTTGGGTAAAACTCTGAGATACCTCAGCAATACGGAGCTTTCAGGGAATGACCCTTCAGAACAGAAGCAAAGGGTTTTACCTCATGGCAGCAGCACATTTAATGTATTACTGTAAAGCTTAACCCCCTGTGCACCTGCAAGACAGCAACAAACACCACCCACTCCAGACAACCTGATTGCCACAGCGCCCTTGAGAGTGCTGGATCTTGGGCTGTTCTCTGGCAACAGGAGGCACATTCTTGGTGCCCCTCAGTTATGTGCCATGTGCAGTTGTGACTCCTTGCATGAAGCTGCTCAGTCCAGCAGGGATCATTTACCACCAAAAAAGTTAGGAAGCTAAGAGTGTGCTGATCCTGACCCAAATGCAGCTTGCACTCAACAGGAGTAGGTGTCTACCTCAAGGTGTTTGTCAAGATGCCAACAAACAGCCTTTCCTACCCCTCTGCTGTCTCCTTCCAGCACTGTGGGAACCCACAAGAGCCAAATACTGAATCAAAACAAATTCAGCTACCTCCTGAAGAGATGGCACAGACAGGAGAGTGCTGTTGTTCTGACAGGTCATTGCTGGGCTGAGGAATAAATCCACATCTATAACTGGGGTGATGTCACTAAACTGGGAAGCATTATAACAATGTGGAAACCTCAAGATTTCAGAACAGCACGGCACCTCTCTGAGGTTTTTAGTTTTGCAGCCTTCCTGCTCCTAGGATGTTTTTCTCCCACCAGAGGGCAATGCAATCCCTCCTCAATTTAAAAATTAGCTAGAGAAACCTAGTGCAGGATAGACAAAAAGCTCTTTCTTCTTTGGGCTACAGTAGATTAAGAAATAAGATGGCACGGAACATTCCATTGTGGAAAATTACAGCTTGCCCATTCAGTGGTCTGTGGTGCTTGAAGTTGAGAGGTCTTTCAATCACCAAAACCAATCACCACGCTGAAGCCTGCTGCTCTTGGAGAGCACAGCTATAAAATGACTGAAGTATTATACAAATAAAGCCATATCTTGTTTTTATAGGCAGCACCTGATCACAAAGTCCCTGCTCAGCACCCAGCAGTGGCTGATATCTAGAGCATGGCAGCTTCTCACACACACATTTGCAGCTCCCCAGGCTTTCCTCCTTTTGTGCTACACATTCACCACTGCAAAACTGCCCAACTTGCACTGTACAAGTATAAATTACAGACAAAACCCCCACATTTGCCTCCCCTTGTGGGGTGAGAGTAGACAACAGCACAACCACATTGCAGTCAGACTCCTGTCGTGGGGAATGTCACTGCCACTTACTCTTGCCAGGCTGACTCCTGTGGGAACCTTGTATGGAACATATTTCCTGTAGATATGACCAACTCTAGAGCAAGGGATGTCCTCCATGCGACCTCCACACATCCATACCTGTGGAGCAGCAGAGAAACAATTTCAATCTTGGCTTTATGGAGGAAAATGAAAAAGAAAAGACTTCCAAGGTATAAAAAAACTTAACCCAGATTTTTACATTACAGTACAGTCTTCCCAAATCCCCTCCCCTCCCTGCCTTAGTCCCAAATCCTATAACAACCTGCTTAGAGCCATGCAGCAAGCCTTGATTTAGCACAAGTGCTCTAAAGCCTTCTATACAGAAAAGAATAGGGGGGAAAAAAATCCAAGCACTGAGAAAACAGCACACACCTTGCTTTAAACCAATATATGTTATTACAGCAGTAGTAACCACAATAGTTAAACTGGACTGCCATAAAAAACCCTGGGCGTAGGTTGTGTAACGAGGCTGTAAAAGGGAGGCCATCTCCCTAGTACAGGTGGTCATGTGTTATGCAAAAGGCTTCAGGGAATTCATGAGCCTGTTCAAGTGCCAGAAATCAGAAGAAACTGCTACTTTTTCCCCGTGGTTATCACTGCTCTTTTATGGTTTCATTGCTGACATTCATTCATTGCTTTTTCATCATTACAATTAAGTGGAAATCTCTGCCTGGTGAACAGATAAATAGCTTTCAAAACACTCTCAGGAAGTCACTAGAACACACTGCTAGGTGGAGATTACTACCTTGTTGCTTGATAGATAAAAGCAACTAATATCTAGAGTGGGCCCAAAAGCTTCCTTCTTCATCTGGGAAGATTTCATTTTGTGCCAGCACTGTGCGTCAACTTTTTTTTATTCTTTATTTATAGCATGGATGTAGTAATTTTGTCCAAGTGAAACAAAAGGAGACATTTTCTAAACCAGCCAATCTGCCTCATTAGGTTTTAGAAATATTTCTGTGTTTCACAGAAATATCCAATCAATACTTAAAGTAGCCTTTAGAATGCCAACCAAGTGACTTTCTGAATTTCTGAAGCGAGGCACTGCATTTGCCCTTCTGTTTGTCCCCAGATCCCATGGGAGTGCCCCAAAGGCTGTAGATTTTGGGCAGGCTGGTGCAGTGCTCTTGATCTCCCTGTTCACTGAGGCTAAATTGAACCACCACAGTTCACTGTACAATGAGCTTAGTCAACAGCTTCACACATAGCAGGCAATTCCATTAATATTCTACAGCAACAATATTAAATACTTAGCTCAGAAGAGAAATATTTGGCCAAGGCTGCTGCATAATTATTAGCTCTGACACTAAAGTCCTCTGGAGTTTCAGCTCTGTCTGCTGGCCCTAATAATTACAGTAATTTGCTGACTGAGTATAACTTAATGGAGGTTGGTTGCTCTCTGTTAGAGAAGTATTTTTCACAGGCAACTTCTAAAGTTCAAGGTACTTAATTACATGTCGTTATGGTGAGAGAGACAAGAAGAAAGTTGACAAACACTCCTACAGGATTTCATTCCTTTTGTCCCCGCTGTGTCCTGAGAGGCTGGTGCAGAAGAGATGAAAAAGAAACTAGCACTCAGCTTCTTCTTCAGTGAAGTTTCTTATGGAATTAGAAATACTTTTTATTCTGCAGCAACTGTGCTTTTGGCTGCAGAGGCCAGAGCGTGGTTCGCTGCTGGGAAATTAACAGGCTGAGAAAACAAGCATTTGGGCATGGTTTGTGTCTCTAGTTCAGAAATGGTTTGTGCAAGGCTGTAAAAGCTGCAACAGACCTGGGAACCATAAAAACCTGCAGGAGCAGCAGCAGAAGCCCCGAGCTCAGCTGCACAGACACACACGTGCCTCGACAATCTCCACTACCCTGCACTGCACCCTGCAGCAAGAAGCCTGAGGGGCTCACAGCAGCTGCATTTTAGTGTAAAACAAGCCTGGCTGCCAACACCAGCCTGTTTTCCTTGCTGCTTGCCCACAGGATGCCTCACCTGCCCAGTCTCTAAGGAAAGGCTTTCAGCCAGGCCACCACTCCTGTGGAACATGGTGTCCCCGTGTAAGCTGAGCAGCAGAGCCCTGCAGTCGGTACAGCTGGGGAGGAGAGAGCTGTCCTTGTGCTAAAGAGCTGGAGAGGCAGCAGGAATGAGAAGCTGGACAGAACGTATGGGCCAGGAGCTCCAAGCTGGTCCAAGACTCCAGGCACAGAAGACATTACACAAACATATGTAATGTGACCAGAAAAGCTACTTAACTGAGTTGCTTAATAAGTAAAACCTAACATCAATTTGACTTGCTCTTTTCCTGATCATGCTTTAAAATATTTACCTCCAAACAAAGCTGCAATGGAAAGCTTCCTAATCCCTACCAGCAGAGCTCAGTGACCCTTTCGAGGCACTCTGCCACCTCTGTGCCTTTTTAACGTTGCCTCACGCTGCAAGTGACAGTATGGCACCCGCAGTACAAATCTAATTTTAAAGGCATGCTTTCCATTCATTCGTTGCTGCTTTGATTTATTTTATTAGTGAGCTGCTTTGTGTGGTGACAGAACTCATTACAACCTCCATAAAGACAATTACCAGTCCTTATCTATACAACTGGAAGAAGGGGGAGAGGGGAAGAGCGTGATATGCATTGGTAAAACACAGCTAACAAAAGCATTAGAAAGCCAGAGCTAAAGGTCAGAGAATCACATCCAGGGGTCTGTCAAAGAGTAAATGCAAGGGAAGCAAACCCAAAATAGCTGTGTGCTAGCTGAGGGAATGCTTCCACTCAGTTACTGATATTTAGTTGTTTTTAAACAAGGATACAGTTCCCAGGCATGACACACCAGAACATACGCTGCTAAAAATACCTCGCTGTCAGGCAGCTGAAATGGTGCTGGGCTGTGGGGCAGCACCTCGTGCCTTCCCCACAACACTGACAGTCCCTTATTGCCTTCTCCTTCAGCCACAGGAGCCAGTTTTTTTCTAAGGGTCTTACAGATCGTGCCTCACTCCTCAGCTGACACAACAGAAAACATCAGAGCCTGAACTCGCACCTGATTTCAAACAGCCATTTATGCCGTAAGAACAAGAATTAAAGCTGGTCAGGCAGACAGTGCTTCTTACAATAATCTAATCAGATCTCATCAAAAGAGAACGGGAAATTTCTCTTCCTCCTCAGGCACAATTTTGCCAATCTTCATTTTGGGCTTGGAATCCAGCAGCTGACAAATCTGCTAGAATTAAGAGAAAACCAGGCAACACTGAGGTCAACGGGCACACTGAGCAGATTTAGCTAAGGCCACAATCTCACCCTAATAATAAAAACTACACAAGGGAAATAAAATAACACTGGTGATATTGCTTCCATCTTCCCAGCAGCCCAGAGAGCTGTAACTCCATATTCATAAAGTGACTCCAGAGCCTTTGATTCAGTCAGTATGCTGTGAAAGCAGCAGATAATATGCCACCTATTCTCTACATGGGAATGTTATGCTGATCCAATTCCCTTTCTGCAATTTCAGAAAACAATGTCAGGTAAGACAGCTGAACCTCTCCTCTCAAACACACAATACAATGCTGCAGTTGGTGTGTGAACACAAATTATCTGGGTATACAAGGTTTATGGTTTCCAAAGACTGCACCATGATGAGCCAATGCTTCCCAAGAG
Organism: Anthoscopus minutus; assembly: GCA_013399455.1. Taxonomy (NCBI): domain Eukaryota; kingdom Metazoa; phylum Chordata; class Aves; order Passeriformes; family Paridae; genus Anthoscopus; species Anthoscopus minutus. Next base: position 442,826 of record VWYI01013654.1, read on the forward strand.
AGGGAAAAAACACAAAGGATAGTTAAGCCTTGAAAATAAAGCTGCTTCTGCAAGACACAACAGAAATGAAGACCATGGGATGGACCAACAGAGAGCACACACTGTAAGTGGTTGTGTAAGCACACACTGAAAGATGGGAAGAAAAGGACACAGAGGATGAGTCAAGAGGGTTCTCTGCATAACAAAGTAGATGAGAGGATGAAAGCAAGACCAGTAACTCAGGAAAATTGTAATCCTTGGTACTGGAAGCATCAGCTGCTCCTGCTGCTGGGACTTGGTGCTCTCTGGGAGATTAAGGTAGCTGTGAGGCACCGGGATCTGTGTGTGTGCACAGCACCTTCTCACACACCAGCACAGCCCCTCCTCATTGTCTGGAGCATTTGGGAGTAATGACAGCACTTTCTAATAATCACATTTCAGGGAGTGGAGGGGAGCACTTCCCTGGCTGCTGCTTGGTGGAAGGTGCTCAGGAACCTGAACCAAGAAGGCGAACAAAGGCAAAAAATTCAAGTCCATTGTCTGAAACTGATCTGTGCATCACCAGAAAGGAAGGGAGAAAGAAGCCACCCTGTACTGCAGCTGAGAGCCTTAGAATTACACAGCATGTGCTGGCTAAAAAAAAAAACTCACAAAAAAAACCAGCAGAATGCCTGGCCTGTTCCAGTGTGGGCAAACGTGAGCTGCTGGAAAGTGGAGTGAGTATGTGCCTGGAATAAGCAGTGCAGGCTCACAATCAGCACTAACTTCAGCAACACAAGTAGAAATGCTGTCAGAAGGGATCCCTTGGCAGCTGCACCCAAATTACACACCTGCCAGAGCCCGGCGGCAAAATGGGAATCAGGAATGTGCTGCAGGCATGGGACAAAGGAGAGGCAGGCATCAGACCTGTGAACAGAAGCTGTGCAGCACTTGGATTTGTTGGAAAACACGTAACGTGCTTCATGCTGTAGAAATCAGAAGCAATCCACATTGATATTTTGGGAAAAGGATCTGGAAAAATGTAATGACCTACAATCACCAAAATAAGCACAATGGCTTTTTCCCTATTGCTGAAGCAGGAATTGAAGACCACAAGTACTGACCAGCTCTTTTGTCTCTCTTTGAATTGTTCTTTTTAGGGCAACTGTCAATTTGGCTTGTTTGCACCGAGCCCTTTGCATTTGATGAAGGCTTTACAATCTCCAAATTACAGAGCAAACATTTCTAAAACTGAAATGATTTATCACCTAGAGAGGGACATTCTGGATTCTCATTCTTTGCTCTTTAAGTACAATGTGCCATTAAAGGACTGAGAACCACACCACTCAGATCTGAGATATAAAGTACATCTATATTTAAGCCTACACAAGTCAGAGACATCCCTTTTTACTCTTCTGTTTCCCCATAACCAAAAAAATCGGAGACTATGTATTTATGGAAGAAAGGCGTGAAGCAGTTTAGTGAAGATTTATGTAAGCCAAACAGAAGAGAAGCCACAAAAATACTGGAAAAGAGGCAACACCATCTCAAATAAAACTGTGCAGATAAGTGCTGTACCAAGTAGCACTTGCCAAAGGGAAATAGTTTAAATACTTCACACATACTGCTCCAAATTAAATGCATTTATGTCAAAAAAACCACAAAGCAGTTACATAGGCAGGTATTAAATTGTGTTTAGAAGAGGAAAGGTCCATTATAACTTTGGGTAAAGAATTGAATTTTGTTCACACAATCAGGACGATAAAAAAGACCAAGAAAAACTGTAAGAGAGGAGAGGTAAGGAAGTGACTCCAAAAAAGACTCCAAAGAGACTCCAAAAAAACCCCAGCTCAGCGAAGCCTGCTGAACAGAGGAACCATGAGGCAGCAGAAAGGAAAGGTGACAAATGCCCCACAGAGACAGCTGTGAATGCTTGTTTATCCTTTTTCCAAAATACAAGAACACACTTCAAGCTCAGCACCTGGGAATTCACCTGTAACTACCACTGGGGCTTGTGATCTGCCTGTTGTGTTTGGGGTGACCTGACCCCAAACACCCTGACCTGTAGCAGCGCTGGCCCTGAGACACTGAGCTGCTCTGGATACACACAGGGCAAGAGAAGGAAGCAGTGCCTGTTTTCTGCTTGAATATGGAATAGATAGATCAACTCCTTCATTTCTAAACTAGAAATTTCTGTTTTAAGGGATTGCTAAGACCCAGCAAATGACAAACCAGCAGCTCAGCTTAGAAAGTTCACCTCACTTTTTTTGTCCCTCCTACATAAAATGTTTTCTAATGATGTTTGAAGTACATGTTTCATACAAAGTGCAAAGCTTCTAGAGTCTGATCTACCCTCCAGCTAAATGTTTTCTGAGGTGTTAAACACTGATGCTTTCTCTGTTGGCTTGCTTGAAAATTTCTGCTCAGAAGGAAGCAGAGCCAGCTGATAACAGAAATAGGTATGATTTCCAAAAACAAAGGCAAGAGACTCCTAAATAGACTTGTTTATTTCCAGTCTCTTGGCAACAGAGCCCTGTATTTTAAAATAAAGGCAAAACTACCAAAGCACAGTCCATGAATGGTCAAAAAAAGGAATATGCTTAAAGGAAAAAAAAAATTCCAAAACACAAAATAACCCCCAAGAAGCCCTGTACTCCCAATGAGGCTCAAGGAGGCCAGATCCAATGCAATGGATCACATGCCAGCAGTACAGAAGAGTACCTGCACCCACAACACCCAGGGACAGGAACAGACTCTTTGTTAAAGCTGGGCTGTAAATCTGGCATGCTTAGAATCTGAATTCCCATGAGATAATAAATAATGTGTAAGCAGGTACCCCATGCCTAAAGCCAGAGCTTTAAATTATTTGACAGTACACCTTTAACTACAAAATCTCAGTCTGCTTCTAAAGGTAAAAACGTAGCTCTAAGCTCACCAGGAAATGTCACAGCTTCATAAATTCTATGAACAAACCTTCTATTCTTGCAATTCCAGAAGAATTATTAAATCTATCAGCCACAGATGAATGTATCAATTTATCTTAATTTCTGAAAATACACTGAGCCTCTTTCAGTGAAAACTTCATTTTTCTGTGGCACAATGAAAGAAAAAAGGGGTCTCTGCAGAGATTAATTAAAGCAAATTTATCCTTCCATAAATTACCATCTCTGGACTGAAATAAAACACAGCGTGTTTCAGAGGGGATAAGCAAACAGATGAATGAAGCAGTCCTATTTCCTGCAGATCAAGCAGTGTGACTGTCTGCTGTGGCACTGGAGACAAAGAGCTTGCCCAGCCACTGTCATCACTCTTGGAAACCAGCATTTTCAGAGAGGAAGAGCCTGAATGCTGCCCCTCCTGCAGAGAATGAGTGCCTTACACAATTTCAGTGCACACAACACAAAGATGAAATGGCTCTAACCACAACGACACCCTCAAGGAGGGTGCCCTTGCCCCTCCCTTCCTGCCACTGATACAGGGGACAAGGGACATCCAAAGTGACTTATGGGTTCTGGTGAGGAAATGATGGAAGAAAAGGCTGTCCCAACATCAGTGTATTTTCTCCCACTGTTTGCTGCCCAGTAGCACACAGGGTGTGTGTATGGCAGTGTGGCTTGCTGAGGGTTGATATCCTCTGAACTGCAGAGCCATGGAGATTCAGGCATCTGCTTACAAAAGAGATCAGCCAAGACTTGTCAGGGGAGATGGGCAGAATTTTAGCTGCTGAAGCCAAACTGTGCCCTACATCCCTGCTATCCTCTAGCCTTGTGCTAAGGTCAGCTAGCTTAGATCAGTGGCATCCAGACACCTGTAAAATTAAATATTCAACCTCTGAAGGAAACCTCAAACAGAATTTAATGTAGACATCTTTACTCAGTTTGGTCTAGGCTATGGGAAGGACTCCCCCCACTGAAGAGAAGACTGGCCACCTGCCTTAAGGGGCTTGGGACATTCTGGTGGGTTTCCCAAACTGGATTTCAGAGTGCCATATTCCAGCCTAACACAGGCACCAGCAGTTCAGGTGGGTTACAGTGACCTGTTCCTCTTTGTATGCATTTTTGGTCAGCTGGATAACTCTCAAAGCCTTGCACTAAATGAGTCAGTAGAAGAACTGTCCCCAGGCCAGGCAGATAACAATCCAAAGTCATTGCCAGCAACAGCAATGACTCCAGTTGTTGATGATTTCCCCCAGGTAAGTAATAGCCTCAGTTCCTCAGAGCAGGGGTCTGCTGGATTGACTGAAGACAAAGCTGTTCTCCTCTCTGAGAAGTCAAGCTGAGGACTGAGGTCCTCCTGGAACTGGAATCCTTCCCTCAAGGAGGAGAGTATTTCTCCATCTTGCCAGGGTGAGCACTAAGCAGCCTCAGAGGCAGAGAGCTCCACAGCAGCTGACTTACCCTCACTGGGAAGAGCGCATGCATCAGAGCTGTTGCCACAGAATGGGGACACCCCAGCCAATCCTGCTCCAAAACTGACCCTCACAAGCCACTGCTCACATCAGTGCTGATTCTTCTGTGCACTGTCTTACTACTCCCAGCTCTTTCACCCTTTAGTCACATGCAAAAGGACAAGACAGATCATTCACATTCTGTGCCTCAGAACAAATTCTTACTGTTCAAAACAAAAGTAATTTCCAGAGAACATGGCTCACCTTAAAGGATATTTCATACTGCTCTCCTCCCCATATCTCCAGACCTGCATCATACCCTCCCAGCTCCCAGAACCACTTTCTATCGACTGCAAACAGTCCTCCAGCCATTACAGGAGACCTTAAGGAAAAACCAGACTCCATATTACAAACACATTCAAAGACACAGATCTCTAGCTAAACATTTAAAAAACACAGAAAGATTTGACAAATATTCTTTTCACCACCCAGTCTTCCCAGTGCCTTTACAGCCACGTCAGCACATTGAACAGTTGTTCTGGTGTTATCTCCTGATTTCCCACTTGCAAATGAGGAGGACCAGATCAGGCTCCCTTCAGAACCTGCCAATGCCTCTCCTCCAAGCAGGCAGGAGTTGACCATTAAGTGACAGGACAGACACCACCTTGGCCCAAGGGACCTGTATGCTTCGCACGTGGTGCTCTGCTTCTGTTGTAGGATCGAGTCTGAGTTTGACCTCAAAAAGTATTTTATCAGTCTGTTTTTCATTTTTTCATTTTTTAAACACTGCAGAGTGTAAAGGACAGCAGAACTGTCTCAATGTTGGCAAGCACAGCAACAGTAGAGCACAACTTGATCACAGATTTACTTCTGCAGTGCACTGTAATAATCAAAATTGCTGTAATTATTCTGCTAGGTTTTCTTCTTCCCCCACCTGGGAATGACACATAACCCACCACTGGTTTGTTGTTTCTGGCAGAGCATTAGGGATACTAAGTTACATTTGAAAGATCTCAGTAATAAATGACCACATTAATTGTTACACATTAGTTTTCAATGAAATGTTAACTTCTGCAGGAATTAACGTGGCAAAAAACAGCAATGAAAAGGAGAGTGTTCACAGCTACTATACAATGCATTTCTTTTAAACCAGCAAAGCAAACAGCTGCCAAAAAAGCAAGTAGCTTAACACCAACTTCTGGCTTTTGCTATGCTGAGGTGTAAACCAACCCTGCAGCAGGGTGTTATTTCATTAGCTGGCTCTTAGCACTCTGCATGTCAGGAACTTACTCAAAGGGATCACTGGGATCAGGTTTCTGTAACTCAGGAGGAATAGGGATCCTCTTGTAATACATCTCCCAGTCAAAGGCCCCTCGCATTGCGTCTCCAGCCTGAGTCTCATATCCAAAGTGGTCATGATCAATAACATCAATCATTGGGCAAACGATTGTCCTGCGGTTTCGGGCAATGCGATCTGAAGATTGGAGAAACACGTTAGAAAACCTGCACCAGCTGGTTCCTTTGACCATGAAATGACAATAAAAGAGCATCAAAATATGAAGTTGTCCAAGAACAACACAGCTTTTTTTCCTGTTCCTTCTCTTGTGAGCAGATGCTCAAATTTATATCAATTTATCTGCTACTTCTGCAATCACTGAAAAAAACACCAGGCAGCCATCACCCAAGAAGCAGAATGGGAAGACACAGCCACACTACCACAGAGAACTGACTGCCAGGCTAAAACCAGACCTCTTGTACTCAGTGAACAACTCTCATTTCCACAAGTGACCAGGATGTGAACTCCTTCTATGCAGATCCAAATCCAGGGAATAACCCACTGCACCATCCAGCCCTAATTGCCACACCAGAATCTGGCAGGAAGCGTTTCAGACTTATAGCACAAGTACTTTCAGCAGGCTCAAGAAATACAAGCGTTACCTCCTCCCCTCCAACCTTTTCTTCCAACCAAATAATAAGACACAGGATAAATTTCTGCATAAACATCTGGAATTTCTTAAATACTTTATTACTGAGCTGGTCTCTCGTTGGAAGTTAGCTCTCAGAGCAGAGGCGATAAAATGATGTTTCAGCTTTCAAAACATATCTCACAGAAATCCTTTCTGTGCTTTAAAAATCAAAGCATCCTCTTCGTGTTCTCATTTAAATGGCATTGAAGCTAATTCTGTCCTCTCATTTAAATGGCATTGAAGCTAATTCTGTCCTCCCTCCCTGGGGCTCGTAAAGCTGCAAATGTTTCAAACTATTGCCGGATATAAACTGTAGTGAAAGCAACAGGATAAACCATCCATCAATCCTGGTGGAGAATCTGACTCTTTCTTAAACCTCCTGACTGTTGTTGCCACGGCCTATTTGACAGAGTCACACCTCAGAGAGCTCTGACAGGTCATGGCAGGGCTGTGAAGGAGTTTGGTACCAGCCAGAGGCAGACAGGTACCAGAAACACAGCACTGTCCCCTTAATTCGTCATCCCTAGGGGGAACTGACACCTCCTCAAAGATGGAATGCTGCCTTGGAAAAGGGTGGCCATGATCTACAAATACACACCAGCAGCTCTCATTCACAAGAAGTATTTTTCACAGCCTTGCAGACTATGAAGTTAAATATAGTTACATAGGAGATAAAATCCTTAAAAGCTACTCAAAAACTGTATGTAAAGATCTTTTCTGTTTCACAAAGCCATTCCTCTCAGCAAGCTGTTGAATGACCATGTGAGAGTTTACTCTTTTAGCAAGCTGTAAATTATTTAAGATTTAATTAAATGAGGAAACAGAAGAATATGATTTCTGCTCTTTAATTAACAAAAGTATACGACAGGGTCACTGCACAGTTCAGGACTCCAGAACAGAAAAAATCTAATACTAAACACTACAAGCTGCCAACAATTCACTTGTGTCCCGTGGTTGGTTTGTTCTCTCTTTCACGATATTTCATCTCTTTTATCCACTCAAAGCACGGGGAGAAAGCAGCAGGTGGGAATAATCTCAACACTCCCCACTCACCTAACAGGGGTGGCAGCCAGTTGACGTTGGCCTCGCAGTGGGAATCCAGGAAGGTGATGACGTCCCCGATGGCCACGGAGGCCCCCAGCATGCGAGTCCTGATCAGCCCTTCCCTCTTCTTGGTCCGCAGGATCCGCACGTTGGGGAACTGGGCCATGTAATCCTCCAGGCGTTTCTTCAGGTGTTCTGCATGAAAAGGAGACATTGGGACACTGGAACCAACCAGTTTCTTGAAAATGCTGTTCTACCCTTACCAGAAGGAGATGTCTTTGGATGTACGGCCTCAACAGGTAACAGATGCAGTAACAGGAAAAAGGAAGTAAAAATTACTTCTTTAGAAGGTCTAAAAATAACTGCCTGAGCGAGACTTTTGAAGATGTTTCAAAACGGAAGAAACAATTAAACAGAGGAGGAGGGAAAAAAAAAGGAACTAAGAGTATAGGTTGAGAAAGAAAGCAGCAGAGGAAGAGAAAAAGGAAAAAAAGACAGCAGGCAGACCCACAGCCAGGATTCTTGGACATTTGTGGAAAACCACTGTAACTTAGAAAAAACACAGGGGAATTCATTTTCAGAAGTAAATCACACACAGGGCATTTAAGTTGTGTGTGGTTTCTTCAAAACACACAACATAACAATCAACTCATGCATACGTAAAAACCAGGAAAAAGCTTAGTCAGACACCCCCCTCCAAGCTGCAAGGCAGGCACAGCCACAGTGTGTATGGGGATGGCTTCCTTAAATGTTTACCAGAGGAGATTTGCATTAAAATATGGAAATATTTATACTACTGAACATGGACTGGAGTCACATCTAAATTAACAGTGGCAGTCACCACAATTAACAAGAATTCAAACAGGAGAGCTGCAGAGAAAGATCACTGAGTGATCAAAACAATGGACAGCTTGTTCCAAAGTGGAGATAAAAAGTTTGGTCTGCATAGTGAGAAAGGGGAACACAGCTGTCTTTACATCAAAGAGTGAAGCAGCAAAGAAAAACCTAAAAGCAGGCTGAGCTGGCACTGGTCTCATCACTAATGGGTTGATCTTTTAGGCATCTGAAGCTTTGACAGCAAAGCCCATTCAGAGGGTGCCAGGGATTGCTCATTAATGCCCCACATCACCCACTGCAGCCAGTCATGGATGCAGCAAAGAAGCCTCTCTAGACAAAACCTAGTATGTTACAACTAAGCAAGTAACTCTTAAAATCTCACACAACAAAACTTGACTAGAGGCAATCACTGAAATACAAACAACCCTCCTAGGGTTATTTGCCTTCTTTAGGGAAAACATCCTCTCCACTCTGTACAGCAAATCTTCCTCAGCTTCCAAGGAGGCATGAAAGACAGGGGCTGGAAAGGCCAACAGCAGGAAAGTGTCCCTGAACAGGGTACCAGGGAGGCTGGGCACTGGAACAGCCTACTGAAAAAAGCAAAAGAGCAAATAAACTTAACCTAGTTATGAGCTCTCAGCCTTGTGCTGACCTGGCAGCTGTGAGAATGGTCAGAAGCCCTGTGGTAACACATTCTGTGCCTGCTCTTTGAAGCAGCCATCATGTGCCTTCCTTCAAACATCATCCAAATACACCTCCTTGCTTTTGAGGTATTCCCAGCAAGCTCTTTGTCCTGTTCAAAGCTTTGTTTAACATTCCCCAGGTTTTTTTTTCACAGATCCATTTTAGTGCTTTGCCTGACAAGTGTAATTGTCCCACAGTATCTACATAGGTTTCCCTCTCAATAGAGCCCTCAGGACTTCTTGATGTCTAGTGTGCTTTTCCCTCATCCTTTTCAGGTCTCTGCTGAATAGATCCTCTCAAGCAACCAGAAATTTTGTCCACTCAATTACAGATTTTTCAAATAAGGGCCTTCCAAAGAGACTAGACATATTATTAGTGCAGCTGCCTTCCTCCTGAGGCAGTGGGGAGACTTAAAATGAGAAAAAAAAAAAGAAAAGAAAAAGAGAGAGAAAAGAAAAGCTCCCACTGTTTAACATCAGAGCTCATCCCTTGCCATTGTTAGCTTGTCACAAAAGATTGTTTCATTGCAGAGAACAAACAATCCTCACTTCAAGCATAAATCAGCTACACCCAAACTAGGATGCAGACTTTACTTAATGTACCCAAGACAAGATAAACACGAGAGTGGCTGCTGGTGCTTGTTATAATAAAGGATGGAACAGTCACACAGACACTCTTGGTCTGATTTCTCTAACAACAGCCAGAGATTGGTAATAGCAGAAGACACACAATACTTACATTATCCGAGCCAAACCTATAAAGCACTAAAAAGTCTTAAAAAATCCAAAAGCTCCAAACCAATGCAAAATATAAAGAGACTTTCTCCAGCTCTTTATTTTGATTAAAATGAGGCTGTGAAAGATCCCAGAGGTTTGTCTACCACATGTGTGTTGGTGATTCCATTTTAGCATCACCTGCCTTTCTGAACTGTTCTGGTTTGTGGTGTAATTTCATCTGTGGAGACACCTGGGGCAGCTGAAGTGACTCCTCCAGCCTGTGGGCAAACACTAGAATGTCCTGGTCTCACACACACCCCAGAAGGTGAACACAGTCACCTTGGCCATATCAGTTGTGATGATGATGATGATGATGGCAGCTCTGGTACACTGACTGAGGACAGGGTGATTTCTATCTATTGATGAACAAGCAGCTAAAAATGGAGACTGGAGTTTGCTCAGGCAAGTAGTCTGCAAAGAGACAGCAGAGAGTCCAATCCACTGACTTCTCACTGCATTCCCAAAAGCTGGGTTTGGCTCTTCAGCACTTCTTTACTACACTTCCATAATGAGAAACTACCAAAGCATTCCATGCTTGCAGAGCAGCCTGCTGTTTGCTGCACTGGTGAAGTGCCTCACACATCAGGAATCACAGCCTCGATGGCTGGGAGAACAAGGAAAAGCTGCAGATGCTCCAGCAGCACCTGTGTGCTCACACTGCTGCAGGGGACCAGAGGGGATGATGCTCAGGTAAGCTGCTCCTCTCAAGTGCTGCAGAAAAATCCATGTTTGGTTACTGCCTCTTGTAAGACTAAGACTTCTCTATCATGAACTGCAAGTGAGCAGAGTTTATTGCATCTGCTTTGCCTAACTGAAGAGTCACAGACTTCTGAGCAACCTCACAATATATAAGAATCAGTAAAGCGTGGTTTTCAAAGAGATTTCTTATTTCCTTATCCTTGTGCTATTCCTAGCAGAAAATAGACAAAAAATAGTTATTTCTTTCTATTTCAAATATTGTCCCAATTAAGCCAAATTTTGCTTTTAAAAGAAAATTTTAAAAAAAACCTAAAGAAGTGCCATTAACTGCTACAAAATTCAATGAAGCTTTAAAAAAAAAATATTATAGAATCTTGTCACACCGAGTAATTTTTATTACAAGGGCAATTTTTTAAAATGAAAATTGTTAGGTGAACTGGATGGATTCCAATGGCTGTGCCTATGCTGGGCAAAGTAACACAGCCCAAAACGTAAATGAGAGTAAGATTATCTGCAGATTAAAAACTCTTCCCGTAGCTTGCTAACACAGTTTGCAGTAGAGTTGATGTACAGCATATACATTAACAGTACCAGTCAAAAACTGCTGCTTTCTTTACTGTGAGCTGTAAATAAAGCTGTGTGAAGACAGCAAAGAAGCTTCAACAGGCAGCTTTCTTTACAGAAGCAGCCCTAAACTTTCCAAAGCAAGGCATTTTTTAACCCTAGGTCAAATTTCCGTGGTGGTCTTACTGTATTTCTTCCTACTGGCCTCATCCAAGCAGAGGTGCCCTCAGATCTCTCTAGTCTGGTGACCACTTGTAGCATGGCAAGGACTTTCAAAGACTGAAATTCCTCATATCCAGTTGACTTTTCATTCCAACATTGCACTTTGCCACCTGAAGAGCCACCTAAAAAATTCAAAAACAAGCATACACAGAAGGAGGGTGTTTTTTTTTTTTTTAAATAGCTTATGGTTCCTGTAACAGCTCTGCAGTATTTGGCAGGGAAGGGAGTATCGATATTTGCCATAGAAAAAAACCCAACAGATTTAAAATAGCAGCCATGACTTGAAACTATTAAAGTGATTTATGTCCTGAGAAAGAACTACGATTGAAACACTTCTCCTGTCCTCCCAGTGCAACATTTCATGGTTCATGTGAAACCATCAGCTTTGGTTTCTGAATTTTACACTGTACAGCACATCTGCAGCTCCAGTCCCTTTGCCATATGTGTATCATCAACCCACTCCAGAAGGAACAGCAGAAATCATTCCCAGAAAACATTCCCAGACACTGTCCCACGTTACTCAGATGCCATTGCTAACACCAAAGATCCCTCTGCCCTACAGGATCCTGGCAGCTGCTGAGGTGCTTTAGTTTATCCTCAGAAGCTTGAAGATGTGAAGATGGGAGAGCCCCTGTCCTCTGAAAATCCAGGGAACCTCCCCCTCCCGCTGAAGGGCGCAGGAGGACAGGACTGGAGGATTTGCAGAATTCCCTTTTAGGCAGAAAAGGACTGTTTCCCTTCTCTGCAGGTTATTTTGGCTGCTTTCCAACACCAAAGCCTGAAGTGCCAGCATGTTTCTAGCATTTGTTTACAGGTTACCCAGCCTGCCATCCCTACCCTCCCACACAGACACACTTGCTGAAGATTACAAATGAATCCATTCATTTTTACTTGGATACTTGGCCCTAACGTGCTGTTTAACAATTTAAGAAGGAATTATACTTCTTCCTGAATCCATCATAATGTGCAAGCCAAGCCTCCCTGAAACAGAAGATTCTAAATCATTGAAATTAACTTCTTTCCCTGTTTTGGTGCAGATAAGTAATCCTTTGAAACAGCAAAATGTGCTGTTATCCAAACAGGCAGCACTTCCACTAGTTTTAATTTTCTTTCAATGTTTCACACTCTGATCACTGAAGTTGGTTGAGAAGATAATAAATTGATTTAACAAATTGTACTATGAGCACAGTCGCAGAAACAGAAAACTGATTAGGCTGATCACAGCTTTCCAAGCTGAATCTTCTTACAAAAAGGAAAGGCCTGAGAAGAGAGAAAATTAATATTTGCTGCTTCACTGATTAAAGTTCTGGGGTGGACTCTAAAAGGGGAGAGGGCCCAGTTTCCACTGCCCATTCTGCATCAGTGTTGGGTCTCAGCACAACTTTAAAAACAAAAAACTGAGGGGAAAAAAGGTTTCTGTGCATGGGATAATAGCTGATAATGTGCACCACCCCACACGATAATACAGCATGGTTTGGACTTCAACAAAGATTAAAAGGGTGTACTGAAAACCTTACTGGTTTTGTTCTCTTTCTAAATAGCTTCAAACCAAGCTTCTGTTTCACAGAAATGAAAGAAGTACACAAGTGGAAGAATGGAGCACAAAATGTAATCCAGACTGTGCATTAGTGGGGAAAAGACCACCAGTGTGAGCCTGTGCTGTGACAAACTCAGGTGCACAAACTTCTGCTGTCCTGACTGTGCCATTCTTCAGTCTGCAAAGGGAACTTTTTCCCTCCACCCTACAGCAGACATCCCAACCCTGCTCAGGTATCTTTCAGGAGATATTAGCACTGAATGCAGAGACAGAAGTGTAATTTTAAAATGGGAAAATTCACACTTACTGGTATCAGTATATAAATACACCCAGACCCCAAGGAAAGTTCAGTAGGCATTGCCAAGCAGGGAAGTCCACAGGGAGTAATCATCTTAGTGACAGCACAACCTCTGAATCTCTCAGGAAAGTTTAATTTGTAAAGGAATCTATTCCAACTGCTGCTTTCTGAGGGAATCCAGAAAAATCCATTTACTCATCTTTCCTTCACACTGTAAAGGTTTAAATGCCTTTTATTCCTCAGGAGCAGTGCAGCCAACCTGTGGTGTATGCATCACTTCTTAATTCCTGCACACTGACCTCCTGGCCAACCCACAAGATCAGTTTTTCCCCCTCTGCCAGAACCCATCTCTCCCAGGGGAAACAGTCAAGTCATCCCCATTAGTTTACTCTTCTCCCAGTTTAATTAAATTTGTATCATGATTAAAGCACCCATTTAGGTTTTTCCCTCTTCTGTTGACTACATCTCATCTAAAGAGGGTATTTTGTGACTCAGTCATTTCCTGTTGATTGTTTCTAACCTCAGAGCTGCTGTGCTGGCACACACACGCTGGAGAGATGCAGGTTTTGGCCTACACAGCCTTTGTAGCTGCAGAACAGGGGTGAATTCCTTGCAGTACACTTAATATTCAGCTCAAGTTTGATGTAGCCATGGTGACTGGTAAGGAAGGGCATTACTGTCCCAAACACTGCCTTCAACCCAAGGAATCATCTTAAGGCCACATCAGTAGCCCTGACTATCTCGTTTAACCAAAGGAACACCTGCACTCTAAAAATCTTTAATTGCCTTGAACCTACACCATCAACTGCTTTCTGGGCACTGGAGAGACAAACAGGGGTGCAAAAGCATCTCAGAAGTTGGTTCCAAAGCCTCCCCCGTGCCCAGGGAGTGTGGCAGGACACAGCCACTGCTGCCAGCGACACTCAGCACGGTGCATCATGACACGAACCTAAAACCTATGACCAACAGCAAGGCAAAGCTTGCCATCATCAGTAGAGATGCAGGCAGATGAAGTGTTAAGACAGCTCTTACTGAAACATTTTGGAAGGTATCAAAACTGCAAGATTAAAGCCTTAAAAGTCACTGAGTTTTGCTGGGGGAAAAAAAAAGAAAAGAAAAGAAGATGCCAAAACAAACCAGTCCTCGGAGAGTTGGCTTTGTACATGAATAGTGCTGATAGAGGCAAAGAACTTCTTGGCCTGAAAGTATTTGCTCTGTGCAAATCATCAAAAAAGGAAATATTCCAGAAAGAGCACAAGGATTGACAGAGAAATCTGCTCCAGACTTTTGTCTTGTTAAAGAACAGTCCGTTAGGCCTGAGATGTAACTCACTTGAAAGTGGCTTTGATTTGGTAGGAATGCACCCCTTCAGATCCCACAGGCTCTGATCTCAAGTGTCTTAGTGAGGAAAAACAACTATGAAGCCTAAAATTAATAGCAGAGAAGTACAAAGTTTTTGCTCTGGGGTTGCAGCCAAATTGGAATATTGGAAAACTAACTGATAATCCTTCCATCTTACAATGATGCTGAGACATTTAATAACCATGAATGACAAAGCAGAAGGAGGTTTATCCTGTAGCCTGTGTGTCAGAGAATAGAAAACAATGTATTTGGCAAATGAAAAAATCAGCAAGACAGCTGCACAGAGAACACATGCAATTGGTTTGCAGTAACAAGCTCTGCCATGCCAGAAGTATAATCTACAAACTCACACTTTACTTTTCTTCTAGACCTCTTCACCATCAGTTCCCAACCCTCTGGTTTACTTTACTCACAAGAAATGCAGCTATCACAGTAAGTCAGTAACATCTGCTAGCAAGGTCAATAAATCTATTAAATCCTGAAGCACAAAACCAGGCCTGTTCAGAGCTGTACTGATACCAGAACTAAACCATCTTGTGGGAAATACCATTCTCAAGTAACACATTAATTTTATCTGGATGACAGAGGATAGGGCAGAACTGATAGCTGAAGGTATCTGCTTTTGAATCTGGAGCCTTGGCTTCCCCCTGCTCAGCACAGTTACACTACTGTGCTCCATCAGTGTATCCCTGTTGTGGGAAACAGGCAGCAGTGGTCCTCAGGAACTGATGCTACACAGGTAATTGTGTGGCATTTCTCTACTAAGAAAATATAACTGCAATTAAAACTAGAAAAGGAATGTGGTTTGGTTTATCCACTTCCATTTTTCAGTTGAAACAGCATTTAGCTTCCAATTTTCTCAAAGTGAAGAAGTTTCCACCTTTATCAAAGCCCCTGTGTGGAACAGCTGCTTTGTTAATACCACTCCAAATGCAGGTTTATATAGCAGGAACTATGATTACCAGTAATAGATATCATATATGGGCAGAAGGTGTTTGAATCACATTTCTAATTAACTTCTACAGAGAAGCAGCTGTAAAGCATTAAAATTCTGATTTGCACTGCAGCTGGCAGATATGTAGATTTTTGACTCCTAGCAGAGGAGGACCTGTACTTCAAGGTGAGGAAAATAAAATTAAGCTGTTTTCCTGAAAAGTTCCTCTAACAGAAGCTACATGTGTAGGGTTTCTTAGTAGCAAGGAATGCACTGAGATTTACTTAATGAGCTGTAATGGAAACTCTGCTCCTCAATTATTTATTTTTTTCTAAACTTTAGACTGCCAGACATCCTTCACTACACAATAATTAGCTGTGAAAGAGGTCACAGTAAACTCGACTGTTTAAAGCCACCTCATCTCATTTCTAGAAGGATCTTTCAGCCACAGCAACTGATCTTAGAGAAATAAATACAAGATGATGAAAAGTAAACTAGTTAGTTAATTTAGCCTGTCACAAACAAAGCTGCAGTAAACAACTACAATAGGCCTTCATGCCTCGTAAAACACCAGAGAATAAACTTTTAATGCTCCCCAGCCATTGCCTAATGAACAGTGCAGGTTTTAGACATCCCTTTATGAAGGGAATACACGAGTACAGACATTAAAGACACATTAAAAATGAATACTCAAAAAAAGGAAAACATAAAATTGAATCTCATCCACATCTCACTCTGATCCAAAGCAGACTGTCACTGTTATCTAAAGTATCCCAAATCCACAAGACACTGCTAGAAATGGAGAATAACAAATTACTCTCTTCTCATAAGCAAAAAATGGGACATCTGCACCAGCTTTTATTTTATTACTCCTTTTGGTGGTCACAGTGAAAAGAGTGTTGGTGAATTCACAAATTCACCTACACTCATGTCCCTGCTCTGCTGTGCTACCTGGGACTCGTGCTGCAGCTTGGGGCAGAAATTTAACATCTCTCCAATTAGAAGAACCAACCTTCTTTCACTCATGCAAAGGGAGAGCTGTCTCACCCACTGTTACTTCAAAGACATTTTTAATGAGTCTAAACAGACCTGAGATGGTCTGCAATGAATTCTAAAAAGGAAAAAATCCTCTTTGTTGTGTGACTTAATTTACAAAAATAATCCTTTTATCAGTTATTTGGGAAAATAGTTACCACAACTTCTATGAGAGATCTTGAAAGCAACACTTAAAAAAAGGTTGTGGAAAAGCACAGTTGGCCCAAAAGAGCTTGGCTTTTTCTTCTTTTCCCCATACTTTATGTTTACTTTAAGATAAACATATTGATAATTCAGCAAGAAAGGCTGTCATCACTTTGTCCTAAGCACAGTTACTCCATATTCTGAGATGTACTAACCAGATGTACTTTAGTGCATTTAAGAGAAAAAAAAATTACTTTTACAGTGCATGTGCCTAAAGATGAAAAGATAATCTCTTTAGCTGCATAAATCCTTCACTGTTCCATTTAAAGATCAAAAAGAATTCAAGTATTAAACCTTTTTCTATTTCAGATACTAGGAACATGATTTCTTTCAATTAAGGCCTGGCAGATGTGGTTAATGGAACAGAGCTGTATTTGCTATATACCTGCTGCTGCACCAAATGACACATTAATCACCCCTTGCCTTCTCCCTCACTACACTATTTAGTGACTTCTGCCCGCCGGACCAAATTATGCTGCTCACAGTTCAGCCAAGTTACCTCACTCACATCTGGTTTTCCATTCAGATTATCCTGTACCTCCAGAATTACCTGCACTGCAATATAAAGAGAGGTTTAAAATGTCACAGGGATTTATCTGTCAAGGGGAAAAGCAGGATTTGGTTGTGTCTCCCCTCTTGATTTGGGAAAGGATGGGCTCCAGGAGTGTGTAAATATCCAGGGCAACTCCAGGGTGCTGTGAGGGCACAATGGTGCATGAGGGGAGAGGGCAAACAATGCTGGTCAAAACCCAGGGCTGAGATGACACTGCTAGTGGAAAATACTCCTTGGACTCCTCTGTTAAAAGGCATAAAAGCCCCTTGCTGCCTTTCCAAGGTGCAGGGGCCACTCACCACCCTCCAGGCTCACAGTGCCTCCCAGACACCAAAGAGCAGCTCCAAGTCTGACTGCACCAAGTCCTGCTGAACAAACACAGCTAAGGAAAAAGGGAGTGAAAATGGGGAAGGAATAATAAAAAAAAAATTTAAATGATGGTGCATATAAATAGAATAGACTCCTAAGAAAAGTTTTCACGAGTTAAGATGAGGTTCAAGGTAACGTGGTAGCCTTGGAAGATGAAGCTGAAATTCAAAATCTCCACAGTGACCACTCAAGGGAAAATGAGTTCCCATACACATTCCTCAGAACAAAATTGTCTCCTTGAAATCCACTGCAGTCAAGGATTTACACACCCTCCTGGACTGCCACTCCCTAAACCAGACCATGTTTAATGTAAAAACTAGAAGGTTTATTTGACAAATGTCATTGTCATATTGGGTCAAATATATTCAAATACTTGGGCTGAAAGCTGTTGTTGCCTCCCAGTGACAGGTGCAGATTTTTGCCAGGTCACTCAGAGAAGGATGCTCAGTTTTCACATCTTGCCACCCTATAGACATGCAACACCATAAGGCAGAGGGCCCAGCTGGGCTGACACTTCCAGAACAATCCTGATGTTTGGAGACTGCAGTACTTTCAGTGCTGCCACATCCAGCTTTATTATTGTACCAACACAGTGCTTTGCATGTAACTCATGCTTTGGAGATGACTGATGCTGCAGTTCTCTTCCTCAACGAGGGACAACGTTTGTTCTAAAACACTGTCATTTATACCAAAGTAATCTTAAAAACAAGTAAGAACAGGCTGTCACTCAATATGCAAATAACTGAATGCTGAAACGTGAGTTTTATGTGAAATTCAAGCACTTAGCCACCATCACTGATTTCTGTCAAGCTCAGCCATAAAATAAGATCAACCCTGTGTGGTGTGTACCCTTTTCTCTGTGCACACAGCCAGCCCCAAGTATGCCACAAGATGTTTCTTTTAAAAGACATTCAGCAATTAAGTCACAGCCTCCTGCACACAGGAAGCTTCAAATATCTTCAATAATTTTTAAATTTCCATTGCTGCAAAGGGTAAAAAGGTATAAAATCCTACCATTTCTGACATTAAGGGAAAGGCTGAAAAATCCATGATATCAGTTTGTTCCAGAAGCACATAAATGCAAACAATTAGTTTGTTTCAGAGGTGTTCTTTTACAGGTGTTTCCTAGATAAGTTGTAGGAGCTCTGCAGAAAAGGACCTGGGAGTCCTTGGGCATAGACTGAAGCACAGGAAATGCTGTTTAAGCAGAAGGTACTTTTTAATTACTTTTTTTAAACTAGGTCACTGTCAGAATTACTGAACAGCAGAGCAGGTTCCCCAGAGACATTATGGAATCTCCATCCTTGGAGATTTTCAAAATTTGAGTGAACAATAGTATCTGGAGAAACCTGCTGTAGCTGAGAAGAGGGGTTGAGTTAGACAATCTCCAGATGTCCTTTCCAAACTCAACTATTTTTGATTCTGTACCTGTTCCAGTCCCACCTGCACCTGTAAGAGACCTCTCTTCCAAAACCAAGGAGTTGGCCTTCTGCCTTTCACCAGGAGTATTTGATGTTCCACTGCTGTGCTGGGCTACCAAATATGCACCAGCTGAAAAGCAAAGAATGTTCTGACAAGCATCCTGCAAAGGGATGTGTCATCCTCTGCTCCTCCAGCTCAGGGCTGATCAGTTATCACAGAGACAGAGGACAGCTTTACATCTGTTCATGCAGACACAGAGACAGCTTTTACAGCACGGGTGTCTGCAAGCTACAGGAATTAGGTGGAGACCAACAAGTCATTTTGTACAAGACAGACACTAGAGCTGAACAGCTCCATTTCTCACCACAGCAATTCCGGCTGCAGGCCCAGGGACTGAAGCAGACCCTGAAGAACCATGAACTGCCTGGCTGTTACTTGTTGCCAGCTATCAATAACAAAATGCCATCAGAGCTGACAGAAAAACCCGCAGTGTTACAAACTGACCTGCAATTGCACTTCAGTTCTCCTCCTCCCATTTCTATGATAGAATAGAACCAAATTCCCACTCAGCAGCATGGTAATTAGAAATTCAAAAAGCAAACAAATTTCATATGACAGTCCCCAGGAGAAAACTGATATACATAGAAAAAAGAGTTTACTTAGGGCCATTCGGGTAACAACAGGCTTGAAGGGATGCAATTAGTACCCTGCAAGCCAGCATATGAAAAGGTGTAATTTAACCTATCAGACCTAAAGAATAACTATAGAAACTAAAAGTGAAGCCATAAATCCACACAGGAAAGCCACAGCAGGGAATTTTTATAATCAGGAATTCTAGAGTGCTAGTTCACATGTGTTGCATTCTGATTTCTGCTTATCCAGAAGGGCATTATTTTGGACCACATCAAACCCATGGAGGTCAGTCTGTGGCACTCTAGCAGTTCTCTGCACCATGCAGGAAGAAGCAGCCAATGCTGGGCAAGTTAATTCTTATTCACCAACAAAAGTTTGCTGAATTGGCGTCTCCCTCTTCAATATAACTTGTTTTCTTCTGCACAGAAAATCCCTACAAAGGTTTTGAACTGGGAAGAAAGTTCTTACATCACTCTCAATCAAGTCTGTGGGAAAAAAAAAAGGCATTATAGCAGTCTTAATGCAATGCTACAATGACAGCAGAGACTACCAATATTCATTCTGCTGTGACCCAAGGGCACATGATGGAAAACAGCTCCTTTTAAATCAACCCAACCTACCAAGGGAATCCCCACAGAGGAAGATTTAAGTATCAGGAAGGAGCTGCTGGAGGTGACAACACTGTCTGCAGCTCAAGGCAAAGGGGATGTGTCCTAGGGTGATGTTACAGTGCTTGTATCCCCAGTCCTGTGTTTTGTTCACACTGGATATTATGTTCTGTGCCTTCAAGTCTGGATTTGGAGAGTGAAGTTTTGTTTTGCTTTTATTATCAGTCTGCTCACTCCTCCAATGGCTGGCAGGACACAGAGATGGGACAGTAGGTTGTACAGCTTTTGCTTTTTGCTCTGCCTTCGCTTGGCTCTGGCTTCTGCTTTGCTCTTGCTTTCTGGCTTCTGCTCGTTAGTTTATCTAAGCAGTCCAAATTTTTTCCCTGAACTGCTCTTTTTCCTTTCCCTTTTTCCCTGGAACCACTCAAACCTGCTCTGGACTGGGACCTGGGAAACACCAAGAGTCTGCACCCTTGGCCTGCAGCAGCTGCCCCAGCATCAGAGGGACCGGTAACAGAGCGACCACTCCCGGGAGAGACTTTCTGAGTTTGTCATCTTTTCAGAGCAGTGAAGGAGTGTTGACATCTGGAATTGTTCATTTTGTGTGCTGGGGGTGCCTTGCCTGTTCAATAAACAGGTTCTTTCCACTTCTCTCTGAGGGATCCTTCTTGAACCAGTTGGGAGGGGCCGTATGGGTTTGCTGTCTGGAGAGGCCCCCTTTGGAGGTTTTATCCCAAATTTGCCCTAAATCAGGACAGGATGGAACCACCACACTGACTGACCCCAATGACAGGCAGCCTTTCCTACAGCACTCTGGCTGACACAGAATCCTGCACAAAAGTTGGGTGAGGTAAGGTTCTACCCTTTTTTTAGATTTGGACCGTTTGTATTATACTGCAGGCATACAAAAAAACCCCAAACCATTCCAGACAGCAAGGCATTCCAGCACAGTTTGACTTCCCAAGTATAAAGCAAAGGAAACACTTAAAAAACATGACTCGTAAAGCTTTTGCTGCTCCCTGTTAAGATTTGCTGTCATCAGGACAGCATTTTTTGGATGAAAAATGTTTATTGCTAAAGGTCACAGAGTTGTCTCTTTCAAACAAATTAAGAAATAAATGGCTGCTGACACTTCCAGATGATGATTCATCTGTGCAGGAGCTCCAATAACGCACGGCCACAGCTGCCCCTCAGGTTTGCTGCAGACCACAGCAGCCACCAACCAACCCAGAAATCTGTCTTCACTCTCCTGTCACTCTGTTAGCCAACTTCTCAGCCCTCTTTGTAGACACACCAAAAATTCCTTACACTCAAGCTTAAAACCAGATGAAAAACATACAAAAATAACATCTGTCAGGAAAAACACTGTTTGCAGTAGCCAGGTTTCCACACTTCCTATTTCTATTATTACCAAAGTCCTCTTTTCTCCATGTATGAGATACAGGGAAAGGCTGATGGATCAGCACCAATATCACCACTCCCAGAAATGAGTGAAACAGCAGAACAAGAGAGAAACATTCCAGCACCTAAAGGGCAGCTGGCAAACCCCAGCACATTTAACCCCAGCACAGGTCAGCACACAAGAAATGCTGGCAGGAGAGAGTCTCCTTGCCAGGGAAGGTCAAGCTATTGAAAATAATTCTTTAAAGAGTTATTAAAGCTGTAGAGAGGTCTGTTTAGACAACTCCTCAAGTGAAAGGCCAGCATGAGATACAGCAGAGATTCCAGTGTTTTATCCTGTCAGAGTAAAATCTTGATTAAAAAAATTAATAATAGATTTTTATTGAGTGATTATCCTTTTCATCTTTGGCTTTTCACTGGAGTTTATGGCGACTACTTACTGATCTCTTCAGGGAAGGAGATGACATTTACTGTTCATGCTCTCCCCTTCTGAGTTCAGACATAGCCCCTACTGTCACTACATTCAACAGTGATTCTGCAACTTAAAAAGAAAGATGCTGCTACAAATTTTGGGGACTATTATTTCAAGCAGAAGCACAGGAATCTTGAAGACAATGCAGAATACTTTGCAGACAATGCAGAGGACCAATCATTTATGATTTGCAAAGAAAAATCAAGACATTTCTCCTCATTCTTTTTACTGCTCTCCAGTTCTGTGGCACAGCTGTGATGATCATCAGCTTGGACATGGAGTTCTTATTATCTGCCCAATTTAATCACAAGAAACAGATAACCTGAGCAGTTCCCTAACAGTCCAAATCCAAGGATGTACTCTCTTGAAACAGAATATAAGTAAAAGTTTTCCTGGAACTTCTGCTCCTTCATGCATTTAAGTCTGATGCATTAAACTATCTCAGTTACTGGGTTGAAGTGTTTGCCATTTAGGTTTTGAGTTGGTTTTTTTTTCCTTTTTTTGACTATGGTTAAATTACAACCAGAAATTTGTAACCATCAGCCTTTCAAGTCAACATCATGTGATTAGGATTTAAGAGTCCCCTAAGACTAAGGATGTATTTAAGCCCATTGAGGGATGTGGAAGCTAACTCCAGTGTGGTTAAGGAAGAAAAGTGCAGATACAGAGCTGACAGCACTGAAGGAAACATGTTTCATCCTAACCAGCAATTGTCCTAATGTGCAGAAATCAACTGTACTAGCAGGAAAATACTGGTTTAAAAAAACCCAACCAAGAAAAATCTCCCCCAAACAAAGAGTACCCCCACACCAATTTTTATTAACACACTCTCTTCCCTTGACAATTCAGCTCACTGTCCAGCACCTGGAGTCTTTTATTTCCATTTATAAATAGATGCTGTACACAAATGAATCTCAGCTACATCTTGCAACCTTTGTATGAAAGATGGATGACCAAGGGAGAAGTGTTTCTGTCTTATCAGAGGCAGGTGGAACAAAGAGCGAGCTGGACAAACAGCACAGGTGCAGATGAGGAGCAGGGGTGGAGCCAGGAGGGCTCTCTTTCACCTGGTCAGGGAACATCTAAAGAACAAGGAAAACAGATCCACAGGAAACTAGATTTCATGACTTCAACATCTCTGAAAAGAAATCCATTTTTACAACTCACTTGTGGTTACAGCATGAGCTTGTCTAATTTGCTTCTAGGCTGAGCAGCAATAAAAAGACCTTGTCAGGAGGGTGGGCTCTTGTTCTCCTCACCTTAGCCTGAAAATCCTCTAAAGAAATACTTATTTCATGTAACACTGATTTGTTCAATGCAGCACACCTTGCCTGCTAACTAATGAGAGAAGAATTTTAGACCAAGTACTACAGCTGTTGGGTAGTGCCTATTTGGAAGCCAGTATTGGTCAGAACACTAAAAATTCACAAGCTTTTTTCCAAGCTCATTTAGGAGCTTCCTGTATGTCATGTTTCTGGAGATGTATCCTTTAGGATCTCTACAGAAAGCTCTTTTGCCTCACTTGAGTAATATCAGTGGCTTGAACTCTGCAGCTCATAAAGCTAAATAGTCTCAGTAACCTTAAAGGAGAAAACGGAGTTACTAGATCTGACCATAATCCCCCAAAGTTACTTTGCATGGGATTTCTCCACCTATGCAATGTCTATGTACCAGAGGCATTAATTCCTCCTTCACTTGCCTTATCCACCACAGCAAGGGTGGAAAACACAAGGCAAAGCAGAGCTTAATTTGCTTCAGGCACCATTTAAATGGCTCAGAGAAAAAGACCTCAGCAACTGTGCGCACACATTGCTGCTGCCATGACAAGTGGTTGCTCCATTTGTGGTGGGTGATGTGTGGTGCCAGTGACTCCACACCTCTGCAGACAGAATTTCAACCCAATCCAAAGTGACTACTGCAGGCATTGCATTACAAAATATTGAATGAACTTCCCAGCAAGAGAGAGAAAAGGTTTGGATACTGCACATTTACTTTTCAGGAGCACAAAATTCATGAGAGAGGTAAGCCAAATCATAGGCAGTCCCAGGTGGAAACCTTTTATCAAGGATTCTTTTACAAGTTCTGTGCCAAGAAAGGGGAAAAAGCAAAAAAAAGCAGAATGTAAAGCGTGAGCTATTCCCATCTCTTGGCTTTTTTTTTTTGTTATTTCAAGAGTCAACATTTAACATTTTACATTAAGGGCTACACAGGCCTTTAGCTGAATATTAAAACCAGCTTCCCTGGCTTCTCATATTACCCAGAACACAGGACAGTCCATGTCAGCAGCAGCTAAACCAGCACACCTTGAATATGGAACACAAATTTTCTGCTTTCAAATGTACCAGAGCAAGATTCCCCTGAGCAAGTACTCCTCTGCTGCTGCCAAGCAAGAAATCCTCAGGTCATTATACACATATTTGCAAGTGCATTGATCCCTTAGGGATGTCACATACAAACCACCCTACCTCTGTCACTGAAGTCATCCACCAGCACAATCTCTGCCACCAGCTCGGGAGGGGAGCGGTTCAGCACGCTGTGCACGGTCCGCAGCAGGGAGGACCATCCTTCGTTGTGGAATGGGATTATCACACTGGTGTTTGGGAGCTTCTCCAGGTACAGCTTGTTCTTGCAGCTGAACACAGATAGAGCAAGTCAAAATGTGCTACCACAACACACCAGACACACCAAAAGACACCCAAAACACACCAGCACTTCTGTGTTAATTGCCAGCAAGCATTGGTTTGTTCTTTACACCTCACAATGATGCATTAGTTTTCCTGATTTTGTAATAGGGGCAATGAGCTCCTGCCTTGTAGGGATGGTTTCAAGGTAGTTTCATAAATAAAATTCTGCAGTATGAAGGGCAGTGTTTACTTTCCTGCAGGTGTGGCTATAAGTGGACTTTACACCTTGTTAAACAGGTAACCTCTAAGGCCACACAGCAACCCAATGTAGTTAAAAAACACCCAGCAGCTCTCCAGTAGGGGTCAAAAATCTATTCCATCCCTGGAGCCCCCTGTGACCAGAACAAACCAGTGGTGTGAATGGAGGTGTGTGGAGGATACAATGCCAGTGTCAGCAGGACAAGCTGCCCTGTGCCCAGGACCAGGGCAGGGAGGTCCCACACTGCTCCCTGTCCCTTACACAGCCCCCAAGCTGCTGTGCAGGCTGTGCCCTGCCAGGCCCCCAGGGGGGTGGCACTCTGTGCACAATTCCATGCACACAGGCAGCAATTCCTGCCCTCCAGAAGAACAGACAGGAATGAAAGCAGCTCTGGCAGCAGCAGCTTTTTCCTGGTACCTTTCCCAGGGCACAGAGAAGGAGGCACCTATGTTATGCAAGCTCAATGCATCTGTGCCTACAGGAAGTTACTCTGGTGCCTGTGTGAGAGAACAGTAACTTATTTTGGGTGTAATGAATTGTTCTGGGGTGCTGCCAAGAGCCTGCAGTCTGTGGCTGCAATGCACAGATGCAAGATGCAAACTGAAGCTGCAGGGACTGCTTTCATCCAGCCCCTGGCATTGCCATCCTAACCTTCTTCCAACAGCTGCTAGCTACAGTTCTGTTCCAATATGAACCAAGAGCCCTTGAATTGTTCCTAACTCTTCTTAAACTGGAATTCTCATTTTCTGACTAACTTTCACAAGTGGGAAACTTTAGCTATTAAGTTTAACCATTAAGTGTGGAGAGAAATTGCTTCCCTCCAGCTACTGTATCTACAATTGCTTTACAAGACCTGCAAAATTAGTATTTAATATTGAAAACCCTAGAGGTGCTTAAAGGAAATGTTATCAGGGGAAGACATGACTGCTGAAACAAAAACAATTGTATGTGTGCACCAGGCAGATGCAGTACATGCTGTGCCCCAGCTCCCTGAGTCCCACAGTTAACAAAGCAGAGGTGACACTGTTTGCTGTATTAAAATCCACACAAGCCATCTCACACACCAGCTCCTTCCTTGCCCTTCCCCAGCCAGGGCAGCTGCTGGGGAGATGCCCAGCTGTGGCCCCAAAGCTTAGGGCAAGGCAGATGATGCATTTTTCCCCAGCACACCTTTTCCTCACAGTCCGTGCTGACTGCAGGCACCTTGCCAAACTCTCCATTACCTCACTGCATGTAAGAGCCTCCAAACCACACCTCACTTTTTTTCTGGAATACTCTTTATGGACTTGTAACTTTATGACTAGGTCAGCCTAACTTTATAACAAAGTGCCCTCATCAACCTCTCCAGTAACACAAACCATGCCATTTCATATATATCTTTTTTAATGGGCACAGAGAATGCACAGGAGACCTTTCCAGCAGTGAATTCCTTCACTGCACATCCCCACTGTGGGTAATCCTGCTCCCTGCCCAGCTGATCCCAGCTCCCAATAGGCACATGCTGTTTATCCACTCCTCAAGGCCCCCACAATTACCATTTGCTGTGCTGGGGGAAAGGATGTGTCAAGCAGCAAGCAAACCACTGCAGCAGCACCATTAATCACAGCTTAAATCACTGGTGTCCCAGACATTTCACTTATTAATTTTATCTGGGGCTGGAGTCAGAAGGCTCACATTTTAAAAAAGTTTAAATAGCAGAACTAGCAACATTGAATCAGCAATTTCAGGAAACACTGGAGCATGTGAGGTAACCCATGAAACCCTCAGGTAATGAAATACTGGCATTGTCTGAGGTTTAAGCTCTCAGAGCCCAAGGTAGACCCTGTGAATGGAGGCCAAGTGGAATTTAGATTAGTAAATTCAAACTGTATTTCCTAGAACTTGAGCATGGGCTGATCCACAAACATCTTCAGTTACCTGATTTATGTCTGTGCTTAAACATTTCAGCTGCATGCCTAAAATATTTATGGAGCTACTCACTATTTTATGTGTTTATGTTGAGAGAGGGTGTCAAAGCCAGTGTATTTGATTAGTTTCCTGTGACAGCTGAAGAGGTATTATCTCAATTGTGCAGTTAACAAATTATAAAACCTGACTTCTGGAACTTGTATCTCATGAATAAAGTAGATGTTGAATTCAGATCTACTAAATTGTGATAAACACAGCTTTACACAAAAGAATCTTAGATTCAAATGTCTAACAATGTTTTCAGATTAAGAACTTCATAAATAGTATTTAAAAAGCTCTCAGCTTTGTATAAACAAGGCCTAAACTGATGCACTTTTGCTAGAGAAAATCTAGCTTGACCAAAATTCAGTACACCACCATCCTACAACATAATGCCCAATTCAACTGGAAATTGTTTCTACTTGTAAACCCTGATGACAGCTTTTATGAGGAAGAGGTCCACAAAAACAATCCATAAACCTGGTTAAACTCTTCATACATAGTTGAGTGAAGCTACTTTTTCTGCTCCTGAACATTCCACAGTCACTTCCAACTAGTGGCCAACAGAAGAACTGGAACCTCTGGGTTACATTAAAGATTACTTCTGAGCAGGGTTGCAAATTTGTGGTAATTTTAAGTCAATTTTGAACCAAAACCCGATTTTTTCCCCATATTTCATCTCTATTTCCCACTGAAATTATTATACATTGTCCTTTATTAAGGAAATACCAGGACCCAGCTGTGCAAAGATTGTATTTTTTATATTTGGTGACCAAAGGTACAAGAGTCCATAATAACAAAGAACACAGAGGTGGTAATTTAGGTCTTGCAAACCTTCACTCATAGAAATGCAAACTGTATACTCACTTTGGATGCCTGATGTCTGGAAGAGAACGATTCAGAGAAATTTTGTCACTCACAAAGATGTTAAAGCCATTTTCCCTGTATGCCTGGTCCACTCTTTCTGCGTCAGTCATTGGGTAAGGTTTTCCCTGTTCTCCATTTCCTGTGCATAGACAGAAAGTGAATACAGATCATTACAGCTAATTACTGCTTAACAGGCCAGAAACTAATCCATAGAGCAAGAAAAAGAGCATCTTATACTCCTTTGAACATTACTTTGTTAGTTCTGTGCTCTGTGTCATACTTAGCAGCGGGTCAATCATGTCAATTTAACAATTTTATCTGATAAGCAGTTTTGCTACAAACCACTCAGCTGTGCAAATTGAAGGTAAAAGTCTTCCTTCTAACACCAGAAGCAGATGAAGGGTTTTTGGCAGTGCTGTGGAAGATCTACAGAATGCCTTTTGTTTCACAGGGGGAAGAATCCATGCGGTTTGAATATCTCAGCACTGCTGGAATTCTCAGCACAGATGGATTTGTGCTCTTGCACTGAGGGGCAGAGGCCTTGCAAACACATCAGTGTAAAGCTCTGACATTCAAAATGGGCCTTATTTGCAATGAAGACAAACCCCCAGAATTATGGAATAGACTTACATGAATGTTATAGTCCAGAATGTTTCTCTTATTCCTCCTTTCTGTATCTGTCATTTTTGGGAGAGGTACATGCACATTTTTGGGGGGGGGGGGGGAATAAGTTTTTTAAAAATCAATTTTCCACCTGTCATACAACCACCAAGATTTAAATGATATATTTACAACCCAAAATAGTTATTGTGGAGTTAAGGAAAAAGGAATTTAATTGAGATGAACACAGTTAAAAGATGAACAGATGAAATGGCTTTAATGCTGATTCACATCAAGAGCATCACCTTGACCCTACAGTTGAACATGTTGTTCTACACTCAGCCTACCAAATAAAATCAAAGTTACAATCTGTAATAAAACATTTTTATAGTAATCTTACATACCTACACGCTCAGAGTCCCTCCTTATGGCTTCTTTGTTATGCCAGTCCTTTTTCCTTTGTCCATCAGCAAAGTAAGGGTCTTTCTTTTGCCTCATGTATGATACCTTTTAAACAAAAAATGGATATATAATAAATACACAACAAATGAAATCTTTCCTCAGCAGCCTCCCCTTCCTGTAAGAGGAAATTAAACATCTCCCTTAAGGCAAGATCATCGTAAGTGGCTTTTAGCCTGAAAGTGGTAAGGAGGAAGTGAGTTTTGCTTGTCTCAGAACTTCATCTGTGTCTGTTAAGTGATATTTTTCCAGGCATAAACACGTATGCAGAACAGTATTTCTTAATCAGAGAATCTATTAGAAACTCTCATTTTCATTTTGAAAACATCCAATACATCTTGCAGCCTTTTTGTTAATTAAATAGGGTGTAATAGGAGACCTATTGCAGGATCATCATTAATGAGATGCTACCACACCCAAATAAAATCAAAATAAGATTTAAAAGGTCATTTATTAAGACTCTTGCTGCTGATCCCAATTAGAGATTCTATTTAATTATGTTGTTCCTGAAATTCAAAAGCCATGAGTGCTTTGAAAACAAGTCAGCAAATGAAGATCCCCAGTAATCCAACATCTCCAGCTCACCTCTGTCTGCACAGGATGGAGACTCACATTTGCTGAAGAAAAGAGGAGTCATGAGAGGCACTGCAAAAGCTTTATTGATTCACATCATGCAGGAGAAGGCAAGTGCAGCCCCAGAGCAGCTGAGCTGGTGAAAAACCACACACTCCTGTCATGGAAGGGCTCACCTGAGCTCACCAAACATAAATATCAAACTAATTTGCTTAACCTGCCTTGTGGTTTTCCAGCTGCCCCATTAAACACCACTGCAAATTCCTACCTGGTGATAATGCCACCCCTTCTTATCATTCCCACTAAAGAACCCACACCAGAGCACACTACCATCCTGTGAAATTTTTGCCTCTGTTTTGCAAGAACAATTTTTTGCCAGGCCAGCTCACTGACCAGTCTCCTCTCCAGGATACTCTTCTGCCAGGAAAAGTCCTGGAAAGCTCTCACAGACCAGAGCACCTCCTTGCCAGGAGAGTTTTGCCAGCTTTCTGAGCACTAGCCTTCTGCACAAGTATCATAATGGGCACAGGAACAACTGGCAAGTCTGAAATCTCTTTATTCTAGGTCTCTTTTGTCTCTTGTTTATAGCACTCTGGACTGAATGCACACACCAGGAGAATTGCTGACAATGCCACTGTCCCTCCTGCCATTTGCTGGGATTAAACATGTGAAAATCCCTTACAAGCAGTTGCTCTGGAAACCTCCCCCCCCAAGCACTGCAGAGGAGAGCATGGCCAGTGTGCAGGGACTAGACCCAGAAGGAATCATACAGAGAGCAACTCTGAACCTCACAACATCCACTGTGCTTGTGGGAGCAAAGCACCCCGAGCCAAAGCCACACAAAGTGAGCAGGGAATTCAGGCAACCTGGAGAAAAAGAGAAAAACTGAGACTCACCAGCAAACAGACATCCAATCTCTAACAGAGCACTGCTAAGAGTGCTTAAATCCCATCTCTTTCTGGGACTTGGGCAACAAACTAGAATTGCAGAAGCACCTCCCTTCCCTCTGAGCTCTGAAAACATCCCTTGGAAAACACCTGCTCATTGCTGCAGGTACCCCTGGGCACTGCTCTGTGTTGCTTTAACTAGGGTAGAGTTAATTTTCTGCACAGGAGCTGCTATGGGGCTGTGATTTGGCTTTGTGCTGGGAAGTGTTGATAAAAGAGGGATGTTTTTGTTGCTGATGGACAGGGATTACCCAGAGTCAAGGCCTTTTTGCTTTGCCCTCCATGCATGGGAAGCAGGGAGGGGACACAGGCAGGAGAGTTGACCCCAGGGACATCCCAGACCATGCTGCTACATAAAGCTGGGGGAAGGAGGGGAAGCAGGGGTGTTTTTGGACATTTATTTCCCTGCTGTCCTGGGGAAAGCTGAACACCTGCCTGCCCATGGTAAGCGAGGAATGGATTCCCTGGTTTGTTTTGCTTTGCAGGATTTTTGCTTTACTTTTTAAACTCTTTATCTCAACCCTTCTGTTTTCTCACTTCCAGCCTGCCAGGCCTCACACCACCACCCCAGGGCAGGGGTGAGAGGGCGGCTTCCTGGGGCTGAGCTGCCAGCTGGGATACAACCACCACTGATGACTTCTGAAATACAGTAACAGCATGGATCTGGAGCTGTCCTCCACCACAGGAGAGACCTTTGAAACACACCCCAAAGGATTCACACCAACATCTCCAGAAGCCTCTGAGGGAAGCCACAGCTCTGGGCTGGTTCAGCAGAGCATCTCTCTCCATTACACAGCTGTCCCACCACAGCAGCAGCGTAAAAGCCATGAAAAAGCACTTGCAGCCATCCCTGCTCAGCGTGTGCACCCCCAGGCTCTGGGCTGGAATGATCCTTGTGTTTGTGCACTCAGTGTAGGATAATGTGTACAGGGAAGTAAATTTTCTGCACAGCTTCAAGTCATTCTTCAGAGGGGTCAGCAATGTGCATGTAAACATCCTCAGAGCAAGCAACAACCTAATGCAAGCAATTTAAACCCTGAGATAGAGGGAAAGCAGGCAGCAGCACACCATCCTCCAGGGCTGTGAAAAATAAAGGAAAACAAAACCAAAACAAATCACAGAGACTGCCACTGCATTACACACAGCACCAGTCAGGCAGATGGACAGCAGAATGTCAAGCACATACAAGAATTTCTAATTTACACACGAAATTTACACACAGATGTATTTCTCTCCAGTTTCTCTCTAATTTACACACAAAAGCCTCTGTGAGCTGGGTTAAGCTAATCCTGTCAGGGCCACACATGTCAGTAATTTGTAAACTTTAAAATTAAGCAAGAGGGAAAACCATGAAGCATGTGCATCAGTTATTCAGAGCAGTGTGGGACTTCAGAGGTACACAGAGTAAGGGTTATCGATCCTGAAGTCCTGGCAACAGGCTCTGTACAGCTCTCCATCTTGGAGACTTACAAGGATCAACATTTCTTCATGCTGGCATCGACTGAATGAAACGAGGACTGTGCAGGGCAAGTCATTATCAGCTCCCCTGCCTGCAGTGCTCATGGTGTTTCTGCCCTGTACAACTAAACACCAAAAGAGATTCACAAAGGACAAGCACAGCATGAACCTCTGCTGGATCAACATAAACCTCCAAGCAGCTTTTAGAATCCTGAAGGGTGGATGCAGTTCCAGGTCATGGCAGACATGCTGCATTCTGGAACTTTTTTTGGTCTTGGGCAGAGAAGTTACC
Source organism: Anthoscopus minutus (assembly GCA_013399455.1). NCBI lineage: Eukaryota > Metazoa > Chordata > Aves > Passeriformes > Paridae > Anthoscopus > Anthoscopus minutus. Next base: position 474,818 of record VWYI01013654.1, read on the forward strand.
TTAATTCCTCCATTACATTTAATTCAGCTTGGGTAAATGTTAAGAGGTTAGAATATTTCTTGCTGTATCCCTTGCAAGCAAACATTCAATGCTTACACTGGTTTTGCAGGTCGCTGTTAAAACACCGTAACTGAAAAGTCTGCTGTGAGTCACTGACAAGTTCTGTCAACAGTGTCTAAACATTAATTTTGAAGTGATTTTCAGTGCTAGAAAAGGAGTATCAGTGTCTTTGCCTCAGTGACCTTGCCAGCCCTCACCATCCACACAGCCCTGGAGGGAAGGTGTAGCTGCAGCAGCCCCATCAGGTCATATTTCTAGTTAAGAATCACACTTTCAACATTAACCTAATCTCAGCAGAGAGCCAAAAAAAGTCAGTGTGAACCACCAAACATTGGCCTTTCCCCTTCTCGACTGCAGTTCTTATCTCATGCCATCACTATCAGCAGAGCTGTGTAAGGCTGTGGCACGTTGCCACCAAGGGCAGAGGAAGGATGTGCACATTATGTCCTCAAAGTCCCTCTCACTGGGAAAATGGGCAGGTTGCTGACATTGATGTGATTTTGGAAGCTCTTTTCTTTCTTTCTTGCTTTCCCCCGTTGCCACCCGCTTTGTAAAAGATGTCTGAGCTCTAGAAAACCAGACACAGCATACAGGGACCAGAATGTTGCTTTTTTTAGTGGTTTCCTTCAGGGATGCTGCATGGGATTTGACTCAATTATGCAAATTGCATAACTTGATGATACTCCTTCAACAAATGCTCTAGACTGTGATGTCAGAGCAATCTGCAAAACACAGCAAGTTTCCTAGGACTGATTTTTGCTTTAACTCTTAAACAAGCATCTCATTTATGGGGAGCTATGTCAAAGGTGTTATGATGTATTTCATCTCAATTTCCACTCTCATCCTTATTTCTCATTAATTCTAACTGCATAGCAAGAGGTAGAACATTTTTGTCCACACCCTCCACCATATCCCCCTCATTTGCATTTTATCTGTGGAATGCAGCGACCACCGTTTGAACACTGGAGCTGTCAATTCGGCATGGTTAGGGTAAATTCACATTATGGGTGTGGATTTTCAACCTCATAAAAGAGGTCAGCAATTTTCACATTTGCTCTGCATTAGCTTCCCATTTAGCAAAAATATTGCTGGTTTTTTAATGGTCAATTGTAAACAACACGTAAAAAGCACATTTTAAAGCATGAAGGCTTCATTATGATCATCTAGTCAGGCTATGTAAGTGCACCAGCCATTGAATTCCAACCATTAACTCCTCCAACAAGCCCATAAGTTCTATTTCAGTTTAAGCACATTTTCTTTTCCTTAAGAACTGGAAGTTGTTTACCACTAAGCAGTGATTACTTCTCCAGCAATATCTTAAACTGTTCTCCTTCCTGTTTCCAGCCTTCATTTTTTAAAAACTGAAAATGGACTAAAGTAGAAAGGCATATTAAGCAATACATTGAAAATGGATTTAGACAGATTGCTGTATATAAGCCCCTTCTGTTGTCTACCACACTGTTACTAGCATGCAGCCAAAGCAATTGATCAGCGTTCAAATGCCAAATGCACAAAAATGGAATTTTAATTTTTTGTTTAATCACTACTTAGTGTGCCTGGCTGCAGCCAAAAAAAACAAGAGAGAAGTGTGGATGGAGACATAAGCCAAGAGTTTTCTACACATGAGGAATTTGCTGAAGGATATATGTTAACCATAATGCTGTACAGATCTCAAGCCCTCTTCAAACACTTGTTTTGCTGATCTATTATTTTCTTTCAAACCAAGGAGCTATAATCAGATGCATGATTTTTGGAGACAGTGTCAAACGGGCCATCAGCTTCACTCCAGACCTCTTCATCTATCCCAGCACCTCAGCAAGTCTATCCTGCACTTACATCCTACAACAAGATGTTAAAGATGCCAAAACAATTCAAGAAAAACAGCAGAGAAAGGAAAAGCAGCAAATAAGAACCATTCCTCTGCTTATTAAAGGAACTTGCAACCTGAGGTGAACTCTGTGGAACAATCAAGAGTACAAACTTGGGAAAAACCCAGTTGTCACATTCTGTCACATGGCAAAGCAGAAAGAGGAAACATCGATATAGGCAGATTCTTTCCAGTGCTCCAAAACCTACAGTACCCGAGGTGTTTCAGGAAGCAAAATGTGAGGGAAGCCAGGTCTAGCAGAAAAAAGAAGGAACCCTCCCTCTCACTGCAATAAATTCAGATTTAATGATTGTGGGACCATCCATGCTAAATTTAAGTAACCCTTTCATAAACAAATAGACAGCGTTATTGCACCACGAAGAAATGCAATTCTTGTTTTGGTTTGTCAGAGCTCTGTTTGCAAGTGTTGAACAACAAACTGGTACAGCATTCACACAGCATAAACAGACTCCATGCTTTTTACTGGCAGGAAAACAGCTGAGACTTTCAGATGAGCTAATGAAAAATAAAAATATCACCAACATCAGCTGGAGGCTGCTCCTGGGCCAGGAAGCTGAGCATAACCTCAGTCAATCAAAGCTCCTCATTTACTGGAACAAGAGCTAGCATACTACTGGAAAAAAAGGCTGCTAAAAGCCTGTTGAGTGATCTACCCAAGTGTTTTCAAAAGGTTAATTTTTGAAGATATTTCAGTCCATAAAAAATTTAAAAGGTACATTAACATAATCTATACCTTCAACATTTCAGGAACTATTAAAAGGCAATGCAGGACTAAATGGCACCACATCATGCAGAATTTTTAAGTGCTGTCAAAGACAAAAAAAGCCAAGTTCATCTTCACAGCTTGTTGGGACTCACATCTAAGCAACAGGTTTGAACCAGACCTGAACTCCTCCTGCAGAACGCTATCCCTCGGCCATCATTTTCCTTCCCATCTGTAGCACCAGTAATGCTGAAATTCAGCTTTGTGCTTTGTTTTTGAGGAGGCCAGGCTTTGGGGCATGGAAATATCCTGTCTGAGTACTTCAGCAGCAGAGCCCCAGATACCTGTGGGCACTTCTGGATCAGTCCTTACCCTGTGTCAGAGAACAAAACCACAGCTGGACCAGAAGCAGCTGAAGGGATCAGTGCAGCCAGGCACAAGGCAGAGCCTTTTCTGCAGAATGCCCAGGGACATTTGGGAGCAGTGGAGCTATTGAAGAATATGTTCTCTGCAGAACCAGCTCCTTGGTGGATGGGAGCGCCTGCTGCTTTTAGCTGACTCTGCTTTTTAATGCAGTAAGTTTTTTGTATCAAGTGCTAGAACAGTAATTGTTTGAACTGAAATTCCCCCCCATCTTTAAATTCCTTCAGTTAACAAGTTTTATTCAACATCAATTGCTGAAAACCCCTTAGCACAAAGAAAAATAAATTAATCTCACAAAAAATCCTCACCAGTGGATTAAAGTCTGCAGACATCAGCTGAGAACAGTGACATGACATCCAGCTTAGACATCTATCTCTGCCAAACACTTCACACTTTGTTCTTTGCTTACCTTTAGATATAATATTTTAGTTTTGTGACATCTGCTGCTCTGAACTTACTGTTTGACTAATTCAGCCCAGGCCTGCAGAGGCTCAGCACCTTCCAAGGTCAGCACAGAGCACCAAGCAGCAAGTTCCTCGTGAATTTAAGCACATCTTGTGATAGATAGCACAGCAGTTTCAGTCTCAGACTTTCCTTTCAGCTCTTAAAACCCCAGCTGGCCTAGTTTTAGAATTCATTTGCCCACAACAGCTTTCTCATCTCTTCTGTTCACTAAAACGTTTACAGCCCTTTCCATCTACAGAACTGCTCCACCTCCTACACTGAGCCTGTCTCAGGAATCTGCTGAACACTGTGGAATAAGCTCTTGCAGGCATTTAGCTGGGGTAAACCACCTTGTTTTCCCCTCAAGCAATAAGAATATTTCTTTGACATTGCTCTAAGTTACAGCTACACCCTATAAAATTCCCAGAGAATAAATCAGGCCCTGGGCTAGCCTCTGGTTGAGATGGAGACAACCTACTCATCACCTTGCCTGAGGTACAAGAGCCAGGAGGGGCTCAGACAACAACACACAAAATGAAGATAGAGACAAAAGTAATGTCTGAACTGACATTCCAAATAAGATTACACTTCCCACCTCTGCCACCTTCCCTTTCTGCTTTACAGCTTGCTGGAAACATAAAACTAGATGAGCTCTCCCAAGGAACCAGGGTGCTTTTAGTGTTTTATCTCCTGTCCAAGAACTGGTTTTGGACTGTGACTCCATGAAACCCAGAGAAATGCACTTTGTTGTCCACAGAATCCAGTGCTAGCTGAAGCTGTCTTAAATACAGCCTTATGTTCACAGAAGGAGGGAGCAAGCTGGTTTGGAGATCAGTTTGAGAAGTGACCATTTGAAGCAAACCTGGCAAGTGTCTGCAGATCAAACATTCCATTTAATCCAATGGAACAGCCCACAAGGTGCAATGCTTCCAACAAGGCAAAACTTTGGAGCACTGTTTCTGAAATCTGAGTTCCCAGTAAGACTTGCAGATTATGTTGCATATGCATATTTTCATTTGCATATGCAAAAATAGTTGAATAATCTGCATTAAGAGTTAATAAAAATGCAGGACATAAAACCTATCAATTCCATTATTTCGGTGAATTCCCTGTACTTGAGCTATAAACTCTAGATCAGATTATAGGGATGTTAAGCCAATCAAGGATTGCTCAGATGAACACAACTTCCAAATATTTTATACACAAGCACAGAAGCAAACTCTGTATTAATATTAATATTAGCAGAAATCTCATTAAAAGAACATCACAATGAGCAACCTAAATATCCTCAACACAGAAATACCACACAGAGGTGAAATTCCCAGCACTCAACCAATACAAGATGACAACTCAGCTGGTGCTGCACGTAGGTGGACCTGGCAAACGTGTGACTGCAAATTTGACTTCGTTCAGTTTACAGGAAGAAATGTACAGCATTTATAACTATTTGAATGATAAAACATGGCAATTTGTGCCTTTCATTCAGTGGAATCCACCTGATTGGGTGCTAGGTCCTTGGGAAACCCTGGTGTAAGTCTTGGTATAAACGGGCATTACTGGTAGGAAGAAAGAAATCAAATGTTAAAAAAACCATAAGGCTGCTAATGCTCCAATAATCTTTGAAGCAAGGATGGGACAAAATCTATCTGCTAGACACGCAAAAGAAGAATTCTAAGTATTTTCCACAGAGACAGACATTTTAAAGAGAAAAACACTTAATTTTGGGGACTTACCAATGTGCAAAGTATACTACCAGGACACCCTGCACTTTGTGATAAAGGCACAAGTGAGACTGCAGGAGAACATGTTTTCTGAGGTAAGATGAGCGAGGCAGTTGAAAGCTTGCCAACAGTTATAGTTCATAATAGTAAACAGAAATGCTCAGGATTTTGCCCAAGAAAGCAGGCAGAGCACCATAAGGCATCCATAAGCCTGACAGAGCTGCTGCAGTCTGCAACAGCTGACAGTGTAGATCAGATATTTACCTTTCCTCATGGAATTGGGCTGCTGCCAAACTTACACAAACACAATTCAAGGGCACGTTATGGAAGGTTTGATGCCTGGTGAGGGGCAAAGATTTGTCAGCAAGCAGAGTACACTGGCTTCAGAAAGGTTAATATTGCTCTTCTGAAATCTCCAAAAAGGTAAAGAAGGACACAACATTCAGCACTGTGGAAAAATATATTCAATCCATACAAAACCTACGTGACAGATATGACTCAAAAACTGGAATAAGAACTGTAGCTGCCACTTTGTTGTGTGCCAGGTACTGAGAATGTGTTTTATGCCAGCACAGTGCTTCCCAGCCAGTTACATATGCTTAGAAATTTTTTCTTCCCTGAGTTTTGAAAGCTACTAGGGAGAAAAAAAAAAATCTGTAATTTAGGTTGTTTTTTTTTTTAAGCCTTCACCCATCATTAGGAGTTACACATAAAATTAATGAAGTATCTCTAGCCAGATATTTGAGAGGAGGCACAATCTGACTGTCATCAGTGAAAAAGTCAGACCCAAAACCAGAGGATGTCAGAACATCTGTGAACAGCATCCACCAACACAGGGAAGGATCCCCAGGCAGGCTCTGCCAGCTCACCTTGCTCCACAGACCACAACTGCAGCCCAACCCTAAACTGTCCTGGAAGTGCAGACAGGTGACACAATAAATACTCAGCCAGAGGGATTGGAGAGAGAACCTAAGCCATCAAGAGGCCTACAGATATTTTCAGAGTGCACTCTTCCCCCATTTCTCTCCTGCTACCAGGAACAATTAGCCTGTCTATGTAATTCCTACACACACCTTGAACCAAATAGTTTCCACTAACTCCAATAAAGCAAAAGGAACCACAAACATTTTTCTGTTTTATTTTCCACACTCTTCAGGCAGTACCTTCAGTGCTGGCATTACTCACTTGCCTTGCAGACACTGTGACATCAACAATCACTCTGACAGCTTTAGTTTAGAGGAAAAAAACCCCAAAAAATCATTGTTTTCGATAAACTTTTACTATTACTTCAGGTGGTGCTCCAAAACAGGTTTGCTGCCTGATTCCCACCAACAGCATAAGTCTCAGCACAGCTTTTTCTTAGCAGCAATGCAGCAAAACCACAATTTTCTGACTTTCATCAACAGAATACCCCTATTTCCCTTCTAGCTGTTTAAAGATTCTAAAGTGAATTCCTTACCACGTTCCTTGCAAACTTATTGCTTCTTGACAGCATTAATGTCAAACTGAAAATATCAGCACTAAAAAGCAACATTTTAACAGGGTTCTTCTTCCCAAGGAGTTATTTAACTGTTGCTCACACAACTAGTATTCTGCACCCAGCAAATGCACAAAAATCCCACATTCTCAAAAAATCAGAGTTACTGCACAAAAATCCCAAATTCAGTCATAAACCTCTTCTAGGAGACCAAGACCCTACTGATGGGTAGCAAAAGTGACTCAGAGCACACACATATCACACAATTATGGACTAAAAATTCATCCCATGGGCAAATTCTGGGCACCTTAAAAATAACTGGCATTTACAGTAATGTTTAGAGGCTTTCCAGCAGCTGAAAGCTGAGGTGCCAAGCACATGTGCCCAGCAAGGGAGAGTGTCTGGCACCCTTTCCCCACTCCTCCCTCCACCGGGAAAGCACTGGCAGAGCTCCCTGCAGCACTCCAGCTCCTGGGCACCACACATGCATCAGCTCATCACACCTCCCAAATTTAATGCTCCTCTCCCAAGCAAGCTGCTCACGAGGCTTCATTCCACCCCTTTCAAACACTGCATGAAATTGGGAATACCACACATCTTTATGCCAACCCAAGACTTAACTGCCCATGGGTGAGGGGAGGCTGACCCAAGGCTAGGAAAGGATCAAGTAATCCACACCGGAATGCTCAGTCTACAGGCCAGACCCTGGGTGGGTGCCACTGGTCCTTTCTAGAGATGCTCTCTAGTAGGGACCACTGAGCCTGGTTTGGGTGCAATAGGGGAAAATAAAGGCTGGAAAAACAAATTAATTGGGTCTGGGAAGAAACTGGCTGACAGTGTTAGGCTGCCTGTGGAAGGCAGATAATATTTCCAATAACAGAAATATGCTGAACACATCTGGGGAATTGAGGAAAAGCGGGGCTGGGGATGCAAACACCAAAACACTGCATATGTCTAAAAGGTGACAAATCACTTTTGGATGGCATCTTTAAAAGTGACAAACTGCTGCTAACTACAGCAGTGGCAGCATTGAAAAGGGAGGAACAAGCAGCTGCTTTGTGGGACACAACCAGCCAGGCAGACAGGAGAGAAAAGAGATGTGTCACTCAGTGATGCAAAACTGAGCATACTCAGTCTTGTTACTGCTAATATCCAAATTGGAATTCACTCAAAACTAATCAAAACTTACATATTCTGATGCAAACACTCAGGTCATGTGTCAAAACAATCTCTGCCAGAAACTTTCTAGACCCTGTAAAATTATCTATCGATTTCAATACTGGAATGGAAAACACACTTGTTAAATCTGCTGATGTCGCTAACTGGAGAATGGGATTAAAATTCAAAAGCAGTCCTCGCCACAGAAAAAAGCATCAAAAATTTAGGATACAATTCAAAGGGTAAAGAAGACATTAGCTGTACAAATGTGAGACTTCAATGATTTTTTATGCAGCTGTTCAGCAGCTGTTCTATCATCAAGACTGTATGGAACTCTATCCTGCTATTTGAAAAAAGCTAATTTCATCCTGAGATATTTACAAAAACATCACACAGAGAGAAAAATGCAAAATAATGAATGCTGATGAGGGCAGAGATGACTGGGCAGAAAAGGAAGGCCATGCATTACAAATAGCCCTCACATTTTTCCATACTGCTGCAAAGAAGAAAAGGCCAAGACATGAAATTAGAAGTACCACACATGAAATTATGGAAGAGGCTTTTCAACAATGTGAGAAATTAATATATTCCATCCTGGGCCAAGAGACGATTAGACTTTGAGGAGTTTCATTTCATCATAAGGATCTTAAGGGAGGTCTTTCCCTTGAGAATATACTGAAAACACTGAATTGCTGAAATTTTCAGTGTCCACTTTCTGGATAGGGTTATAGCAGCCAAACATCCTCATGAGTATCCTTTAGGCATCACATTAAAATATTTTATATTTTCTTAGAGCTATTCCAGGTCCTATAGCACAGTAGAACTAAATTCCAAAGAAGCTGAATTATTTAGAGCATTTACTGTCCTTCAGGGTCATTACAAGAGCGTAGAAGTTAGCCCTATGATAAAATATAAATTCTCTTCTCCATGGCATAGTCTGACCTCACTATAATGAAGCTCCATGGGACTGAGAAAAATTGCTGTACAGCAGGACATGCTCTGAAATACAGTTTCTGTAGCTTCTCATACCAGAATAAAGAAGTACCCAATTTGACTTGAATGTGTTATATATGGTATTTTTATGAGCCTTGCTTCATATTGAAAGAATACTGCTTAAGCATCAACAAAAAGGGAAAAAAAATCAATAAAGAAATAAAACACATGGTTATACATGAGATGCAGCAGAGAATGACAACTACAGACTCTCAGATTTGCTTAGGTGTTTGTTCTACCAAGTCTCATTAAACAGGAAAAAAGAATTAAGTTCCCACTGCTGGGACTGTTTCAGAGAGGGCAGGCAATTAGCAGGTTGTGTTAGCCTGACTAATTCATTGTGCGCTCATCTCTCTGGAGTCCCCTGAAAATTTATGGTGCAACACCTCATGGCAAAAACAGCACTGGCAAAACAGTGCTGGCTGCTCAGCTCACACAGGGAGCTCCACTTCACCTCTTTGGAGGAATTCTGAAGGTGAATCTCTGTTCAGCCTTGTACAGAGCAGCATAAACCGTTTTAAAGCCTCCTTTTAATGGGAGCAGGGAATGAGACACAACTTGTATCCTAGATTTTGTGTGTTCCCTGGACTCAAGGACAGTTGTTCTGGGATTATTCAGGCAATGCTCAGATGTTCCTTTTAAGAGCCACGTTCACTGGCTTTCATCACAGACAAGGATAACTCTGCTGAAAGGGGTTATGGTCAATGCTGTTCTGCACCATGAGAAGGAAGGAAGAAGGGCCACTGCCCTCTGGAGAATGATGTCCTACAGAAAAGTGTTGGGAAGATCATGGGTGTAACACACAGCATTTTAAAGAGGTTTTCAGAACAGCCTTTGTGACACTGGCAATTTTCTCCCTCCCTGAAGCAGCACAGATGTTTTGAAAATGGAGCACTCTGAGCCTTAAGCATTTCCAACTGCGCTGCGCAGAGGACAGGCTTCCTCGGCTCTGACGTTTGCCTGCACTCACAATTAACATCAGCGAGACTTCCTGGATCCTGTGACGTGGTGAACTGCAATTAAACAGAACTGCTTCAACAAAAACCTCATCTCCTTCAAGCTCTGTGGTTTTCAAACCCTCTGTCAGATTTGCACATCTGTTGAGTGAGGAAGTGACCTTGAAGGAGAGTAAAGAGGCTGAAGAAACTGCCGGGAAAAAGAAATGCAATTAGTGATGATGAACTGGTCTTATTACCATAGAATACTGAAGTTCAAGTCTTGATCTGTGTCATAAGTGAAGAATCAATCTGGCTAATTTTGCCAATAGTCATTCTTTGGAAACCATTTTTCATTACTGCCCAAGAAAGAGCTCTGACCTGAGGAGTGAGAGCATTAACCAGAGCATTTTGGGGCAGCCAACACTGCCTGAGAGCTATTGCCCTTCAGACCCATCTCCTGACCACAGAAAGCTTTCACAGAGATCCCTTTTGCTTGTGACAACAGCCTGTTTCACACACACTTCATGCAGAGAATCTTAAAAACCCTGCCAATGCCAGAATACTATTTAATAATTCAAGGCTGACATAACGTGCATGGGGGTTCCTTCCTCTTTTCCTGCAAGTAAAAAAATAATTTTTCATTCAAGAATGATTCTGAAGAAACTATACTACATATACAGACATAGCAACACAGCCTATCACAAGTTTTTATCAGAAGTGACAAGCTCACAGCGTGAACATCACAACATCTTAAAACCTTTCAGCACAAAAGAACAGTTAAAAAGTCCTGAATGACTTTGCTCAGGAGATGGACATTGTGTGTGCTCCAGCTGACCTTACTGATGATCATTCAAGCTTCAAATCTGCTACTAAAGTCTCTGCTGTAAGCAATTACTTGCCTCTGTGCAAAAATGTTCATTTCATGCTCTGTAAACACATCTCCTTGTGAAAGACCACCCTGCCCATAAAGATTGCTTCTGACAGCCTGCTGACCATCTCCTGCAGCAAGTGCCTGGAGCATCTTTTGGAGGCAGAAACATCTGTTCTCCCCTCCCAGAGAAGAGAACACATTTACAGGTGAGCCATGTACAATGACCTCGACAAAAGGCAGCTGGAGAGTGCTGGCACTTAAGCAAGACAGAGTAACTTGACACTGTAAAATTAAACACAGCAGCAACTGCTTTCACGGAGCTGTAATAATTTGTCATAGCATTTAATCAACTAACCTCAAGTAGAAAACATCCCCTCTGCAGTGCTGCTCTCAGGGTAAGGATTCATGGATGGGACAGGCTGTGGTAAGAAAGATGGCTTTTTAAGTAAAGGTGGAACTTCAACAGAAAGGGTGGTTGTTAAGCTTCAGGGAAAAAAAGCACCACACTGGTTACCAAAACGAGCAGTAATAAGCAGGCAGATTATTTAGCCCAAACCACAGGCAGCCACACCTAACCCTGTGAGCAGTCTCTCCCCATGAGACATGAAACATGATGCTATATGGTGTTTTCTGCCCAAGAACATTAATCTGAATCCCAAATCCATTACATTCAGTGCCAGTTTTGGGTGTCAGCACATGCAAGACCACTGGGAGACAAGCTACTACATATTTTCAGGTAATATGGAGAGAGAAAAATAAAAAAGAAAAGCAACTGCATTCCCAAAATATAAGCTAAGCATTAGATGTGGAAGTTACCACCTTTGCTAGAAAGGCAAGAGAATCATAAATATGCCAGACATTTAATGCATGGAAACAAGTCAGCTTTGAATAATTTTACTCCATTAAGAGATGCACACTGAATGAGGACCCAGAGCACTTCATAATCCATATCTAACACATACTTTTAGAAGTCAGCCTTGATATTGCCCAGCAAACTGCCAACCAGAGTCGTCTTTCAGATGCATCTAAATTCACTTCACCATGCAGAAGAGCATGGAATCACTTTTACCCCTCCTCAGCATCTACCTCAGACAGAAGTGCCACTTGTCTCTCAGTACTTCTTCACAGATTACTTCAACCAGACCTATTTTCCCATGCCTCATGTTACAAAACACTCTAGAGGCCACACATAAGTGAACTAGTCTTTTACATTTCTAAGAACAGCTTTTGAAATTTGAAGTAAGCAAAGAGACTTCAAGATTTAAGTGTCCACATGATGCTCCCAGATTAGGAAATATTTATGTATTTCCATAAATTTACCACTGTGCAAAAAGGCAAGACAAGTTCGCCATCCCAAAAGGCCTAAGCCAGAGCAGTTGGCTATTATGAATTATAAAAGCAAAAAGCTCAGATAAATGTCTGTGTTTCAGTAATCCCATTTAGGACAGCTGCTCAGAAGAGCCTGCATAGGACTGGATTTTCACAAATTACAGGAGCAGGAGAGAGAACAAGAACACTTACTGTAATGACAAGATGTCAATCCTGCCAAAAAGTAAGAAGTAAAACTCTTACTATATGCAATTTAGTGGAGTTAGTTTCCAATCTGCATAAAAGAACAAAAATCAAGGCTGTTCTGTACTTTCAAGTGAAGCTAATCTTAGATTGATAAATCCTGACACTTTTGTCCATGGTCTGAGGTAAATCCTTGCAAATTCTTTGAAGAGTTGAGACCAACAGTCTTTTTTCTCTATGCAGCTGAGCAAAAACAGCTTGCTGAATTACACTACACACATCATCTTTGGAAGTAGAGCTCAGTATAAAGGCTTTCTTCTTGTCTCAAATCCAGCTTCTCTCATCGATCTGGGCACAGCAAGTCCCCGTCCAGGGCTGTACCAGCACAATGGAGGGGAAAGTAAACTGGAAAGTGGGGGAAATATCATCAAATTGCCTCAGTCAAAGTCCTCCTTAACAGGCCCTGGTTACTGGATCCTTATTTTTCAGGCAGCAGAGCACATTGAGGCAATTAATTTACTATTCTTTCTGCCATCTCTACCACTCTGAAAGTTAAATTCACACTTTCATACTTCCTCATACAGGAACATGTATCAATCTCCACATCCCCCTAACTTTCAGGCTTATCAAACCAAAGATGTTAAAAACCTTTTAAAGCAGAAAGCTGCTTCTGTCAAAAGGGAAGGGAAACCTCAGTGCCAGCCTTAAAGGAATCAAAAAATAATAGTTAGTAGGTGAGAAATTCCATATATTTTTGTCTGCTTAGTACACCCACTTTAACATCTCCAAACAGTTGAATTTAATTTGTTGCTGCATTTTAAGCCACCTTCCCCATATAAAACTTGAAACAGGCACTGGCTTTAGTTTCTAGAACTGCATCAAGCTTGTGTTAACATTTTAATCTCAATGACAGCCAAAGAAGAGCCCGATTAAACAACTCCACAGTAACACTGTCCTATTTAATCTTCTTTGCAAGCTTCAGAAAAACCATTACATTAAAAAAAATTTCAGCCAAACCCAAAACAACAAAACCAACCTAATGCTCATGTAGTTATAAAAGCCTTCATCACTTAATCATCTATCTCTGTAAGAACTCTCCTGACCGTCTGGAACGCTTTCTGCAGCAGCTCTCACTGCAGTAAGCTGAACATTTCCTCCAAAAGGGAGAAAGTCTGAAGAAACCACAGTACATGATGAATAACATGGGAAAATCAAATACTTTAACCTCCAAAATTCCTTTAAATGCATTTTTTAAAAAGCAGCAGTTGTTTCGAGAAAGCCAAGATATTCCACTTAGACCACAGAAATGAGAAACCACCCCAAATTCGTTCTAGTTAAATGGAAGCCAACTTTCTGGTAGATTCTATGAAAGATAGGATAATTTTCTTTTCCTTAAGAAGATGCAAGCCAGAATTCATAGCTTCTATGGATTTCAGAGTATTCCGATCAATCTTCTGAGAGCTGCATAAAAATACTGCGTGCTTCTGACTGATGTTTCAGAAAATGAACTGTGGCTTGTCTTTTAATCAGGAATGTGAGGGTACAGGCTCCATACACAGCAGAGAAAAAGGAACTCTGAGCATAAGTATGTTCAGACAGCTGCAGCTGAGAGGCATGTGCTATCTTTGAGATTTTTTTTTTTCTGATGAAATAATGGCAAGAAACCAGAGCAAGCACAAGAGATAGTGAAAATATCCTGGGTGACTGGAGGAAGAAACTTCTTTGTGGCTCAGGTGAGCAACCATTAAGAAATGATTCATATTATGAACATCAACCTTCAATGTATAAACTTTCTTACTAATAATTTGTAAGCCAAGAAAAAATGTCCAACTCAGCACATGCAACCAGTGGCTCTGGACTATGAAACTCAGAAGTTCTCCTCCTTGCCAAGGACTTTATACATATATTTTATGATTTTCCAGAGCCACCACACAACTGGCAAGTACCAAACCAAACCTCTGCCTGAATGTTTCACTTGTTACAGCATGTCAATACAAAGACCCATTTTATGATCCCGTACAAACAGAATGAGACATGAAAACTTCTCCTCTTTGCCAGGCACCAGAGAGAACCTTTGTTCAACTGCACAAGAATTCAGAGTAACCAGTTCACACTTAAAAATCAGTGTGCAGCAGCAAATGCTCACCATCCCAGAGCATGGAGAGATTTGCTGGGGGGATTATATCTAAGCAGTTTTAAACACTAATGTGAAATAGCAAAATCCAAATCATTAGACTTGCATTTGCTGGCCTCGGCTGCCACCCAGGGCACTGTGCCATGTCCCTCCCAGCAAAGCATGCAGGTCCCTGCTCAAGCACTTACACATTGATGCTTCCAGACCTAATCTGCTCTTGGAATTGTTCCCCAGTGCCAGGCAGACTCCAGGGATTCCAGTGAGCACTAGCTGGCTTTTATTTAAACCAGACCAAAGCTGGAGCAAGGCTCTTTAGGGGTAACACAGACAGGCAAGGAGATTCCCTTTGGTCACCCTGTGTGGTACAAACTAGTTGCATCATTAACCTTTTATGTATATAAAAAGTCCATACCATGTTCTGAAATACCTTTTAACCAAAACAGTCCTCACACACACAAAAAAGAAAAAGTTACTGATAACACTTCAGCAATCCCCATTTTCCTTTAAAACTCCAATGAAGATTTTTGGCAAGACTCCCAACAAAATTTCAAGCGATCAGCACCACCCTTACTTGGTGACCTGCTAACATATGAACAAATCCTATCAGATGTAGTGCCTGTTTGGTACATCCCTGCCTGAAAAGGTATTTCTACCAGCCAGTTTTCAGCCTGCACCCTTTAGTCACTCAGCCTGTCCCCTCAGGACCTCCTTTCTCTCCCGTGTTGACCTGAGAACTCTGAGAGCTGCATATGGAATCACATGTTAATGAGGTGTCTACAGCAAAGCACAGATATATTCTCACTCTGTCTCAGGGTATGGAAAAATGAATGTGAATGGTTTACGTAGTGATAAATCAAGCTGTCAGAATTTTGCAAGTCAAGGACACCAGATCCAATTCCCATGTCAATATTCATATGGTCCCTCTCCTCCCACAGAGCCACACATCTGATATGCAAGCAGCATTTTGTATCCCATGTATACTTGAAAGTGCCCTGGGTGATTCAAAGGATTCAAAGCTACACAGAAAAGACAAGAAGCACAAAAAACTCTTTAGTTAAAACTAATTACTTTAATCTTGAACAGAATAAGTGAAATATCACAAATGTTCCTAGAGAAGAGGGCCAAGCCCTGCTCACTGCTGCACAAAACACGATGTTTACATATGTTTTAATAAATACTTCAATTTTTTTTCCCTTAGTGCTAAATAGCTGTACACCTGTAACAAATTCCTGGTCAGCATTCAGTTATATGTCAAGGTACCTTTTCAAGTGTCCACCTTTCAGTATTAGCAGTAGAGGGTCAGTAAATAACACCATGCAAGACCATCTCTGGCAATATTTGTTCCAGCCTCCACATGTGTCTTGCCTAACATCTGTGCTTGTCTCACAAAAGAATGTTTTCAGCTAGCAAATCCCCCTGAGAAAGGCAGAAAGTAAATTTTCTTGATTCAGACACTGAACATTTAATTCCTAAAACTTTATTTTCAACATTTCCTCGGAATAGTGTATGTAAAATTTAGAGCTGCTGGCTTCCAGGAGACATTTGTCAGAGCCCATTTAGAAGCGATAACATCTAAAACATCTGCAGCTGGTTATAATGCATCAGGAAAATAAAGTTGTCTGGCCTTAGCACTACGCTGGTGTTTAAAGGAGAAAAAAAAAATCAAAACCATATGTCTGTTCTTAGTTTAGTCTCAAGTGATCCATATTTCATAAGGTAAGTTACTATTAATTTTTAAACTCCTATGAATTGAATTCTACTAATTGGACTTCTTGGGTTTTTATAAAAATGCTTTAAAAAACAACTCCTTAAAATTCCCCAAATGCAGCTGGTTTTGATTGTACCAGTCAAACATCCATAATATTTCTGGTAAGAGGAGCAAGCTCCAGAAGTTATCATAAAAGTGTCATGGCTAAAATACCTCCCTTGGCTTCTCCTCCAGAAATAAGTTTCCTGCAATTGTTTTATTCAGGTTATCACCATTATGGGTGCACAAAATGACATCTCTTTCCAAGTTATTTACATTGTGGGTTTTAAATTTAAACTTCATCTCAAATAAATAGTGGATTGCTGCTTCAAAAGAAGAGCAGGGATTTTAAATCAGTCAGGAACTCAGTTTTGACCCAGGTCAAAAGCCATGAAAGCCATTCAAACAAGGTGATAGGATTTTCCTGCTGCAAAGGTTCTTGGGCTGCTGTTCCTATGGCACAAACAGGCACTCCTGAATGTAAAGGCTAAAGCCAGCTTAAACAACTTGTGCTAAAGCTAGGCAAAAATGTTGAATTTAAATGTTCAGCATAATTTTGTGGCCCGTGAGCACAGCTCAACATCACTAAGGACACTCCACCAAACAGATCCAGACCAAGAGCACTGGGAAAGTGATGTACTGCAAATGGAAATCCTCTAAACACACACACTGCTTGTGCTCCAGATTGCAGTGAAGTGGTTCAAAAACTATGTGAAACTTCCCCAAAAACTTCATCTTCCCTATGATTGTTGTTTTGTGGGTCAGAGAGCAGCAACTGTTCACATAGCCACAATGCTGCTTTGTCTTGTAAATGCAAGCAGCTCTAAACTTCCTTTTACCTCTGCTGCCCTGGAGAAAGCACCTCTCACAAACCAGGCACATCTGCAAAACACTCTCAAAAACAGAGCAGGAACAGAGGAGCAAGGCTTGTGCTAAAAACCTGACCTCTCTGGGTAAGATGTTTCACAAAGGAATTACCTAGCATAGTGATAGAAGAGGCTGAGCACAACATATTTTGTGTTCATTCCTCCCAGGAAACTTAAGGGAGATAAACAGCCCTGTCAAACTTTGTTATCTTAGGAAAAGAAACATTTTTTCCCAGTGCCACAGATTAATGCACTCACTGCCTTCACTGCTTAGACGCTGATCTCAGCGCAAAGTTTGTAAGAGCTGCCTCTCATCCTTCTTCCAGAACACAAAAGACACTTAAAAGATTTGTCTTCTGCTTCCATGTGCTCCATAGATGCAGTTTCCCAGTAATGCTTTTGCTGACTGACCCCTCAGCAGGCTTTCCCATTACTTAACAGTAATTGCACAGCAAACATGGACACGGTCATCCATTCCCACTGCTGAACTTTTAATAAGGAAGGAAAATTACACAGCTTTTGATCCACCAGAAGATTGCAGAGCAAACAGAAAACAATTAACATTTCACTTGCCATAAAAGATTTTGGATGTTGTACATGACAACAGCGTTCTCTCTATAACCACACATTTGTTTTCAGGCCGAGTTCTAACCTGAAATGCGCTTCCAAATTCCAGTCAGAATTGGAACACCAACTTTATCAGCTCTTTCACAGCTGCTCATGGGTCCCAGCAGAAGCAACATAAACTGACAAGGTTCTGATTTAATTTTTCTTTTTAAACCTTTTGCAACTTGATAGAGCTGAGCAGCAAAATGCCAAAGCCAACTGCAAGCTCAGGAGGACACCTGTGCACTGACCCTATCTTGGAACCAGCAGCCAAGGTTTCCTAACACTGGCTGAGCCAAGGGGACACTGATTACCATCTTCCTGCAGAAGTTAACTACACTAGCCAGGAAAAGGTGACAACTCCACTGAAGCTCCTCCAAACTACCTGCAAAAGGCATAATCTACGCAGAACTTGGATTTGCAAAGGAGGCAGAACCAGATCTCTCCTACAAACATGTATTTTAAACTAAGAACTCCACTTTACTGCTACAGAAATCCACTTCACTCCAATATACAGTCTTTTCAGTCTGAGACACAGAATATTTCTGGTTGTAGCGTGCCTTTAAAACACTAAAAACCTAATTAAATCCCAGAACAACAGCACTCAATCCATTTCAGTACATATAACTTTTGGCTTTGAGGCTCTAACCACTATTTTGGTGGCAGAAAACCATCTCTTGTCACAGAGTTGGGCAGGGACAGACCCAGGACAGCACAGCTCCTCTTTCTTTGGCACTTGTCACCTTCAGGTCACCTCAGCAGCACACTGAATATTTGCAGCACCACAGCTGGGTGAGCAAACCTGCCACACAGTGCAATTTTTCTGTATGATACAAAATCCATCATTTGTGATCACCCAGTCTTTTAGAAGCAGACACAGGTTCTGCAAAACAAAACAAAAGCATTTTAGATGGTTGTTAGTCCATTGTCTTATGCAGCACTGCCTGCTCTGACATTCCCAGGGATTTTGGAAGCACTTTCAGAGGCACATGAAACATTTGTTTCCATTACTGCTAAAGAACCACAACTACAAAATTGCAAAATCCTAAAGAGTGACTCAATAGCAGTGTCAGTTCACAAAAAGGCAAGCTACTGCAAAAAACCCAATCATTTGTTTATTTGAACTTATCTGCAACCCACAAGCAGCACAATATTACTCTGCAGCTCATAACAGGCAGTAGATCAACTTTGAAAGGAATGTACAGCCAGCTTTCAAAAGACTTCTAGAAAATGCCTGGAACATTTTAATAACTTAATTCTGACTTAGAGAAATCTTTAATTAAGAGAGCATTTAGAAAGCATTTTCAGAACAATCTGGAATCCTGTGGAATGTGTTAAGGCCTCCAAGGAAGTCTGCTCTGGCTGAGCTGAGATCAGTCACGATTCAGAAAGGGAAAGCAGCAGTCAGAAGCAGCCAACATCATCCAAACCTGAACACACAACTTATCTGCCATGTCAGTATTTGCCTCCAGGATTGTCCCTGCCACTCTTTTATCACTTCATTTGAGGAATTTGCCCTGCTTTTTCCACAAAGATAGCATTACCCAAATCACAGTCATACAGGACTTGACTTACAAGAATTAACTGCTGCTTACTTTTGTGCCAGCAAGCCACTGCTAATCCATGCTCCAGCAAAAAAGCAAGTGAATTAGGTCAAGGGAGATTAAGTGCTGCATAGCACCTTATATCCACAGCTCAGACAGCACTTCCTCACCCACGAGCAAGAGCAGACAACAGTAAGTCAAGACCAGATGGCCAAAGGGTCTTTGTCTGGATACCAATGAACTTTCCTTTACTCTTTAAAGAAGGTTTATGTCTTGAAATGCCTTATCAAGTACTTATTTGGAGGAGATTATGCCCTGCTGGCTGCTGTTTTGTAACTTCTTGCAACTATACCCTTTCCAAAGTACAGCCAGTCCCCTTCCAGCAATAGAAACGATGATGGAAATAGATGGAGCAGCAAAAGCTACAGCAGAGACCTTTCTCTTTTTGAAAGCTGCCCATCCAACCAATGCCAGGGTTTCTAGATGGTGCCTTACACTATAAAATACTAAAACACCTCAGTGTTTAAGTTTGTTATATATGCACAAAATTTTTTACACGACAGCCCTTTCCTTTCAAGCTGCAGACCAGGAGAGAAACCAGAGCTATTCTGACAAATGAAAGCAAGAGAGAGGACACACAATCACCACCCCAGAGTGCTCCTTTAGTGCAACCACCTTCTGCATCAGCTGCATCAGCTGAGCCGGAGTGCAGTTCCCACCTTGGAGCTGGGTGGGAGCCTTGGGAGCAAATATTCAACCCCACAGACTTGAAACATCCCCCTTGCTGACAATGACAAAACTAAGGCCACTCAGGCCTTAATTTCATTAACACAGATTGAGTTATGCCAGGCACTGTGTCAGATGCATGGGATGTCAGCTTCTAGTACACAGCTCATCAGCTTTCCTAGTTAGTGCCAAGTGTTTGCCCATTGCAGCCCACTCTGTCTGCTGGGTTTGGGATTAGGATGCTGCCTAAGGAGCAGATGAAGAAATGGATGTTCCTAAAATCCCTCTGGAAATCTGTTCTGCAGTGTTTGCTAAAGAGCCTGTTTGATGCTTCCACTGTTCTGGCTGCAGATCACAGAAATCTCTTACACACTCACCATGGATTGCCCAAGCCATTCTGCAGACCAGTAAGGAGGAAATTTTCGTAACAAACTGAAACCAAGATTACTTTGAATCACAAAGGACACTTAAAATTCAAGGAGCTTCAAGAAACTTGGTGGTATCTTTGCAACTGCTATCTCTTCCTCTCTCCTTTTTTCAAGTATTTCTGAATCTTCAGATCTTTTGGAGAAGGTTCACTGTTACACAAAGAGTTCAGCCTCATTAGGTACTAAGCAGAATTGCTAAAGTCAACATTAAATGCATAAACCCAGACATGCAATTAAAACCTTGGATTACATTTAATTAAATTTTAAGAGTACACTAAAACCAATCAGTTTTCAGGGTCTTGTCTGCCAACTAGTCTTCTCTTTTGAGGAGCTACTGAGAGGTTTCAGAGGCTTTAGAAGCTTTTTACCCTGTGGTTTCAGACAAGATCCAGGTGCATGATCTGATCTCATTATTTAAATCCCAACCCTTCTTGCTGAT
The DNA here is from genome assembly GCA_013399455.1 of Anthoscopus minutus. NCBI lineage: Eukaryota > Metazoa > Chordata > Aves > Passeriformes > Paridae > Anthoscopus > Anthoscopus minutus. Next base: position 495,496 of record VWYI01013654.1, read on the forward strand.
GGCACACAGCACAGAACCAGAGCAGGCTGCACACACACTGAATGGTGATGTGCTACATGCTGCTCTGGTTTAGGAAGCCAGAACAGAATCCTAACTGCATAATCCAGCAGCACTGAGCACAAGCCCAAACTCATTCCTGTTAGGCTGACAACTTTCCTAAAGCAGGATGGAAGGAAATTTCCTTTGGTCTTCTCTAATAGCGAGCAGAGATCATTTCAGATAATATGTAAGTCCACAGTAACATCACAACACTTCAAGAGCCACAGCTTTCAACACCCTCCAGCAGGACAGCACAAACCCCAGACTGTATCTGCAGACACAGACATGATGTGAATCCATTACAAATGGATCCAACTTCCATGAGCTTGAAAACATTTTGCTGAAGACACCCTGTCATAGTGAAGCTGTGACTCCCAGATGAGGTAAGCTGGGGCGCCTCTCAAATGTTTAGATCCTTAACAGTGGGAAGAAAACAAGATTAACTATAATCAAGGTTTCAAAGTCAGTCCCTTTCACAGCTGTGACAAAGTAAGGAAAAGAAAACTGGATCCATAAATCTCGTGCCTGAGCCAGCAGATTCAAGTATGAAGCAATTACAGAACTGAGAGACACCACACATCAGACTGAAAACACCAAGGTCTTTAAACACTGGATTCAGTCACCAGTGAAAACCCAAATGTCCCTTCCAGAACCCCATGCAGTACTGGTGACACAGTACAAAACCAATGACTGCACTGCTGAGAAGCTCCTTTTTTTGGTACAAGTACCAGAAAACAATCCAATTTTTAAGATATTTTCTACAGAGCAACTTTAGGGAAGGAAAATAAATATATACTTTCAGTTTGGGTTACTTTATGGGAAGCAGTCTGCCTCTGGGTGTTTTACTTTCTCCTTGCAGACTTCTGACTAAGCCTCCTGTGTACTATGGAAGTACAAATCAAATCTCATGAAGCCTTCACTTTTCCCTAAAGGGCCCAAATAATTTAATTCTGTTTTTTCCAATTATCTCAAGAGTTATTCAAAAGCAATAACTTTACAGAGTAGAAAAAACAGACCTAAAATAGCTTTAAAAACACTTAAATATGAGGGAAAACACTGCAAAAACAAGCCTAAGTCAGGTAAATCACAAGTGTAGTGTGCTCAAGACAGTTATAAAATAACTTGCATTTAATTGAATTTTGCTTGGCTTCTTGCATTATTTCTTTGAATATTAATAGCCAAATGTTTATTTTGCAGCAGCAGTCTAATTTTGATACCAGCTGGGTAATTCTATGTAGCAGTCTAATCTATCCTTTTTCTAGTTTTCAGGGATCCTCTAACCTCTTCTGACTTCCCCTAATACAAGGTGTATTGAGCTGCTCTGACAAAAACATTTCAGAGGGGAAAACAAGTAGTTTTCACAAACAAATACTGGCAAAGTTCAAGTACAGGCATCAACTGTGATAAAGAGAACAGGGCATTTTCATTTTGTTCCCATTTATGTTGAATAGCAAAAATTTTGGAGCACTCCAGTGTAAGTGACAAGATATGAAAAACAAGGGTGAGGCAGCAGAACATTTTTACAGCACTTGACTGATGACTAACCTATGATGTCAAGGGCTAAATATACAAGAAACCTGAAAATCACAAGGCTGTGCATCTTGCAGCTCAACCTCCAGCTTTGTGTTTCCCACAGCGAGGTCTGTGTCCTTGAGTGAGGTCTGTGGCTGTCATCAGCAGGCCCATAAAACAGCTGGGTACAACAGGCTTTTCACCTGATTTCTCCAGGTTTTGGCACATGGCTTATGTACAGTGCTGCCTCTATATTGCACATGAATCACTTGTACCTGTTGGAACACCTTTGTGCCTGCAAAGAACACAGATATTTGTTATTCTGCATGGTCAAAGCAGGGAGGCAAAGTCAACCCAGGGCTGTAGCTACAGCCCTGCAGCCCTTGAGTAAAAGCTGTCAGTGATCCTGGAGAAGGGTGAGGGGCTCCATCCTGCCCTTCCCTCCACCCCAGGACTTTGAACACAGGTACCCAGAGTCCCAGATGGTTTGTGCAGAACTTGGGCTGAGAGCTGTGCTCTGACCTCAGCATCCTGCACAAGGTGGTCGATGCCAAGAATGGCTCTGGGGACAGAAGGAGGAGACAAATGCCACCCCAAACCTAAACATGAGCACAGACCTCATGGGCTTGAGTGGCAAAAATTCTGGATCCAGGATGTCAGGGTGCATAATGCATTGCATAATATAGTGATTGATTCAAAGGGAAAACAGTTTTCTACATGAAGAAGAAATTAAGGGGAACACACAGAGAAAGATGTTATCCTGTCAGCTAAACCTCGATGATTTGGAAGAACAGCATGTCAGCTACATACAGCTATCCCTAAAAATAACTATTTTCCATTCCTACCCTAAACCTGACCCATAAACTGCTACATTTCTCACATTCTGTCCATTCAGCTTTTTCTTCACACAACTATATTTCTTCCACTTCATCCTGCAGCACTGGTCCCACTAATCACTGACATATGCTCCAGCACAGAGTATTTCCTCTGGCATGCTCTAAAAAGAAGCACTGTCACCAGAGCAATATACGTGCTGGCAAATATGGTCTGTCAGGTTTTCTTTTCAAGGACTATAAAAATAGACTTCACTGCATTAGGCTTTAAAACTCATACCCTCTAGAAATAATTTCTAAAACAAGTTTTCACATGACTTGTTATTGTTTTCAAGTATCCAGAGAGAAAAATCTGTTCTTTTCTATTTAATTTCACATTTTCAGGTTAAGCCAATATTTGAGTTCTTCTACACAGCTGACAATTCCCAGCTAATTTATCAGCAATGCCAGTGCTCTCTGCTCATGTATTCATGACAATTCACAGCCTCTCAGATGCATTTCTATCAGGAGCAGCCTCTTATTATAAAAATATCAGCACTTGAAAAGCCACAAGCCCTCAGTTATTTCCACAGCTCAGGCCTTTCACCCAGAGTGACCAGTATTAGTTTATGCTGATAACAGCTTTGGCCAAGATGCAGGGAAAAGGATGTTGGTACAGATTGAGGTTCAAGACACTTCCTTGTTAGTTTGCAATTGCTTTGCCAAGGACTCTTTTTCTGTCATCAGCAGGCCCAAGTTCCTATTTGCAGAAAATATGACAGTACAATAAATGCAAACTTGTTATCTTTAATACACAGATTCTCTGCAGCAGCCAAAATCAAGGACAACACAAGTAGGACCTTCACACATTGCAGGTAAGACTTTCCAAATATTCCACTTTAGCAGAGCACAGAATTGTTTCTGATCTTCAGATGTGAATCTGAGGCACAATGGGTCAAGAATCACATTTCCAAAAATCAGCTGCAACAGCAACAATGATAACCTAGATAGGTCTCTGCTCTCCATACACATAACCAGATACAATTCCGCCAGTTTCTACATCAAAATCCCAAGTCTTCCAATACTTTGCAGATACTTTTGCAGTTTACCTCCATGCCATCAGTACCAAGCAAGAAAAACAATCTTGAGAAATCTCACTCCAAACACTTTAACTGCACCAATATAACTTCTTCACTGCTGTGAATAAGACCTGTGAGCAGATGCTGGTTTTCTGAAGGGAGACTTTTTTTTCTAGGCTAAATTAGTGCCTTGAATCAGTTTCCAAAACAGCCACACACATAAAAAAGTTAGGCTACATGCAGCAGCAAGACATCCATAGGAGTTTTAAGTATTTCTGACACAGTAAGCCACTGCCTGAGAATCAAAGGAAAGTGGCAGCCCAGAGTGTATTTGGTAGATCAGCAAAACCAACATGCACAGGAAAGGAAAAAGAGTTATTCCTTCTTACTGGGCTATCACACATAAAACACTGGCAATAGGCCCTCTGGGAGATAAATGAGAAGACTGAACATAATCACAGGGTTCACTTCTTTTTGAGACCCTGAATAGGCCTGTTACACAGTGGCTAACAGAGACTGACAGGCTAAATTTAAGTGACCTTCTGTAATGTTAGAGAAAATTACTTACTTGCCCAATGAAAGCCTTTTACAACGTCATTTTGTCTGTATTTATCTAGTTTTTAGGGTTCTGATTTTCTTCAGTGATGGCATATATTTTGCTTGTACTTATCTGACTGAAATTACAGTCTCTAAAGAGAGCCACTTCCAAGGAAGCAGAGTTAAGATTAAAGTCAGTCTGAGCAGAAGTGAAGGAGCTGCTAACTCATTTAAAAATATTATTAAAACCCCCAGAAAACAAACAAACAAAAAAATCTTATGGGATGCCAGTCCTGGTTGTGGTTATTTTTATCCCATACCCTAGATCAAAGTCAGTAAGACTCTTCATTTTCTGAGGAACATAATACTCTAAGACATCTTTGAAAACTTTAGTCTAAGTGTTAAGAACACTCAAACTGTTTCACCTGTTTTATTTATTAGGAAACAGCTCATACTTACTAGTCCCTATGAACATTTCTTCTCTGGACTTCATCTGAAGGCTGGGAAACGTTAGGGAAGGCCAGGAAAAAAAAAACATAGTTCTTTGCCATCATAGAGAAAAATTGTTTCCTCCTAACGTGATCTAGGTAAAAGCAACCTCCCAAATGAATTTGAACACAAGTAAAGGCAACTTATAGAAAAACAAGCTTATGTGATCTTCCACAGAGAAAAAAACCAAAACTGGCTGGTGGGGATTTTAAATATTAGATCTTCTGAATAATCATTTGCAGACCAAGAACAAAATTACTTTCCTTTCAAAAGTCACTTTAGCTTGCACACATAGCTGCAAGCAAAGGATTTCAGGCTTTAGGGATCAAGCAGAGCAGAACTTTTCATAGCAACTTAAGCCTGTAAAAAAAACCCCAGTTGTTCAGGAGGGCTGAAGCAAGGCAGCTCTGTGTGGAGGAGGGACAGCTGACAGTGTTTACAGATAAGATCTGGTAAAGTCACAAAACATCACAAGACTTTGACTAACAAAGACAAAATGCTAGTCTAATCAGATTTTTCGAAAAGGAGAGTATTCAAACAAGAACATTTCATGCATCCAGAAAATTTAAATTCATGCAGGAGACAAACTGATTTACTTTTCTGTGAATCTTTTCTTTTTATTACCAAATAACTCTACAGCAGGAAGACAGGCTTCATTTACAGGCATCCAAGTTTAAGACATGAGTTCTTTTTGTTTGAAATTTAACCCCTTTGCTGGTCATTGTTTCAGTAAACAGCTGCATTTTCTATGTATTTAAAAAAATATTCTGACATGCCTTTTGGAAGTTTCACTTCAGCAGTTGCCTTGTGAGCTGCAACCACAAAGAACAGGACAAGTTCTCTCTGAAAGCTGTGTCAGGGAAAGGTGTCAGATCACCACCAGATCAGCTGCACATGGCTTGCACATGAGAAATACACAATAGTGGTGAGGGGAGATGCTTTCATCAGAAATCAGTTACCTCTGGGCACAAGCAATTCTCAGCCTAGCAGTGAAGGATGTCAGCATTCACTGTTTTGAAAGATGGATTTTAGAAGTTGCTTTCTGCTACGTGCGCTAATTGTGAAGGAAAAAAACTATTAAAGCTGAAAAATTAGTAAGAAGTTGAGAATGCAAGACAGAGCCACTTTATTTGGTGACATTCAGAGCAAGCTTCTCCACCAAGGTGGGCAGGTACAACACAGTCAAGCCTTTGTTGACTCCATCCTCCTTCCTTTGCTTTCTATTTCTGGCCAATGAAAGAATCAAAATATCCACGAGTTACACTGGTTAGCTCATTAAAACAGGGTTTCCATTTTAAAGCCTCCAGTTCTCTGAATGTACTCATGAGGGACACGATTTGCAGTAGCTGGCAGCCTGTTTCCAGAAAATGACAGACAAAATAAAACCTTTTTATTCTTGTGAGCTACAGAAGATGTGTCATTAATGGTCATCAGCTTTAGGAAGATAACTCAGCAAAGTACGAAGGTATGAAGCAGTATCAGAGGAAACTCTGTGAGTGGGACAGGAGAGACTTTGGTTGTAATTAAATCAACAACTTTTCTACTGAAGCAAGTTTCTCCCTTGGATATTGGTCGCACCAGAGCCCCGCTGATGCTTCACTGTAACTGAGGTTTAAAAGCCTTAATTATTGACACATGCTCTAGGGAGCTCTCTTATAACCTAGAGCTAAGATTAGAGAAAATGAAAGAACTGCAAAAGGGCAGAGAAGAGACGTAATTATTTTAAAAGAAAAGCAAATTTAAGGACCAAAAAGTGGTAGATCTCCCTTCTTTGAAGCAGCAAGTTGAAGCTTTATCAAGTTTATACGAGGAATAATAAGGAGACATGTCAAACAACCCATATCTTGTATTTTAGGGGGTGCAGAGCTGCCAGCAGATCTCAGACACAGTAGAAGTTACTCTTCTACTCAGGCATTTGAAAAGGAGAGCTGCTCGGCAACTCTTTGTGCTCATATTGATTTACTGATCTGTAGCTTTCTCCAGTCGTTTACCAGACCCTGTAAATCTAACAAAAGAGGCAGAGTCTGACAAGTCAGCCATAATTTGATATCCACTACTACTTATATTCTTAACAAAGCCGTGTAGATAAACACTCCATTCCTTGTTGCCTATCCATCACCCATGCAGGATAACACAAATGCAGGAAATACCACCAGGGGTGTTGGTTACACCGATAGAAAAGATACCATTGCTGCTGAGAGGCCAGGCTTCATGTGGAATAAAGCAGGACCAGTAGCATTTACTGGCTCCCTGAGCTGTAAGAAGTCATGACCTAAAGGGAAAACAACAAGCAGACTCTTCAAGAGAAAGCCGAGAATACGAGTTTTTCCATCACCACCAAGACAAAAGGCAGTCTGAAAGCAGAAGATGAGTTTTTAAAATTAGAAAGTGGGAGCTATTATCCCTGGATTTGGAAATTAAACATCACACTGTTACACTCTTGAAAGTGACTCAGGCACCAGAATTTGTTCAGGAGTCTGTGAAACATAATAAACAGATTCACACTATCCCTGAACTGCTAAAAATCCCCACCGACAGCTTTTGGTTCTGCAAACAATCTGGGGCCTGAAGGCAAGACAGAATGTCATTTGTACAACTCTCCAGAAGCAGAGGAATCCCAGACCAAGCTGTATCTAGAAGGAATATGCAAGTGACCCAACTGCACTAGGACTGACCAAAATCTTTCTGTTCAGGGGCAGATCAGGTTAAGACAAAGCACAAATGTCAAGCAGCAAGGCTATTCCTGATTAGATTTCAGAATAGAAACAGAGAGCAAATTAAATTAACAGAAAGCAACTATTCCCAATCTAGCTCAGTCTGACTGAAGCAACATATAAATAATATTTGAATGACTGATTATTAAAATAATCATTAATGTCTGCTTGCCATCACAGCAGACAGTTTTTAAACCTATTCAGCCTTTCCAGTTTTGTAGACAAGATGATCCAGAAAAAAAGATCAAGACACACACTCGGGTCCACCTGACCTGAGGGGACTTATTACTAATAAAAAATTTCATATGCACAAAGTCACTGCAGCCACCTCTCTCCCTGAGTGTACACAAAATTGTGCATTATTCATGCTGCTACTGAACAGAAGCACTTTTAACTCAGGTTACTCCACAGAGTTAGCAGGATGGAAGCATGAAGCAGGATGGACACCAGAGAAAGAGTGTCCTCTGATGGCAAATATCCCAGCAGCTTTGTTGACACAAGCATTTACACCGTGCTGAAGCACCAGGGAACTCGGCACACTGCACTCTGGTTGAGGTGCACTCCATAAAAACCTACCACTGACAGCTCCACTAAAACCCACTGGATAACAAGCTCGCAGGTTGAAACGGCTGCTTTCCTGAGGAATCAAAACAAATTCCTGCAGCACAATTTTTCATCTACTGATATTTCCAGCACACAGCAGAATCCCTCCTACCAGCTCCGAATGCACCCCACCAGCTCTGTACTTCCCAGAAGGAAGCTGAAGGCTGCCTGCCTTCACCTGGCACAGGAAAAGGCTGCAAACAGGAGCAGCAGGCAGAGTTGTTTGAACACCTGGATACGATTTCCTCAAAGTCAGACAGGGTCTGTTCCTACACAGTGTAAGCAAGGTTACAGCTGGCTCCACAAGGAAGCAAATAGAGTGACAGGAAGGCAAACTGCAATTCTTTATCTTTTTCTAGTGACTCCTGTACCGGTATTCATACAGGGAGTGGAGGGCGGCACCATATAACAAAATCTGACTGATAACACTCTTCTGCCTAATTTCACCAGCCTTCCTCACTGGTTATAAGTAACTTCCTGTTTGTTTTTCAGTCCTTTTAAGTCAAATATCTGGCAGTTATCTACCAGGAAATTTATAACTGTGGTTGCTCTTAAATCAGTTGTCTCTTGAAATTTGGTTCATATTCTTTCAGGAAAAACACACAGCTCTGGAGATCACCACATGATTATGGTTTTCACCAGTGACCTAAAGCATAGTCCAGGTGCCAGGAGCCAAAAAGCTTTGCAGTAGAAATCTTCCTTCCATGAAGAAAGGTCACCATTGCAGCAATTAAGTGCATATGGAGCATGTTTGAACAGTGAAACAGAACCACTTTCCAATAACAAAAGGACTTGCTTGGGGATGAAGAAAAGAAAGTATAATAAACCTTTTATTTTTCACACAGCATAGGAGACCTACAATACAGCCCATTTGTTCATTCAGCTCTGTTGTAATATTGCCATTACAATGACAATCACCACAATGAGACCTTGAGTGAAGGCCACTGAAATCTCCAGTTTCTTTATAAACATATTTTCAAATTTTAATTTGCATTTTACAGCTGCAAGATGGTTTAGACACTTCACCTTTCCTTCAGCTCCCTTTGCCAATCACAAGTACAGGACATGCTTACCTAGCTCAGGAAACCCTGCTCATTTTACAAGTGCACTCACTGAAGTGACAAACTTCAGAGTAGCCTGCATACTATCAGCCACTCTTAAATTGGAACAGGCTTGTTCAGCCGTAGCACTTGCACTCCAGTCCGTAGATGCCAATTGTTTTACACTATACTTACAAAAACAAGCTTTTCAGAGCCTCCCTTTACATCAGCTGATGAGTGCCTGGCAAACACAGCAGTACCCAAAGGTCTGTGAGGAGCCAGGCCCCAGGCAGGAGCAGCAGCAAGGTCTAGGACATGACCAATCCACCTGCCAGACAAATCTGCCTGTGAAGTACAGCAAGCTGGTTTTCCAATTTCCTTCTGGCTGGCAGAGAGCAGAAAATGTTTTCCTCTAATTTTTCCCAAGCCCTTCTCCTCCCTCCCCAGCCCTGACCCTGTTTTTAACAAACATTATCTTCCTTATTAGCTTTTGCCAATCACACCACGGTGCTGACAAACCTTGACAACCTCACAGCTGGAGGTCAGAGCAGCAAAGCCCATCCTCTTCCTCAGCTGAGGAGGACACAAGCAGCAGCAGCCCGGAAGGCAGAGCATCACTCCCCACTCAGATCATCACCAGGGCTGCATTTTCAGCCATGCTGGCTGCAAACTTTAGGCTCAATGGCACTAAAGCCAAAGTTTATCGCCCCAAACTTTCCAATAACAGCATCCTCCCAAGCCATTTTTCAATCCCAAGTCTGCAGTTCCCATTGCCAAGGAAGCAGCAAGGAGGGTGTGCCCCACATCACTCCAGCCGGCCGGCAGCAGAGGGCACCACACAATCACCGATGTGATTTATACACTTCCATCATGCTCCCGAGTTAATTTATAGAGCACAAATTACTGCTACAACAAGCTACAGGGCGACTCCATAAAGCATTCATCATATCAGATAAAAACGCACTGCCACGAAAGGCAGCTAATCTGCTCCAGTGCTTTCAGCCAGCAATTCAAAGAAAAACCTTGAAGCTTGGTATCTCTCCGAGCTCAAATGCCACATTCCCAAACAGCAGGTTTCACACAGAGAGCAGATCTCCAGCCTGAACACAGAAGTGTAGAGCAGTGGCTCTGCAGAGCATCAGAAGCCACATAAATACTTGCATTAGCCCAAGCATAAACCACCAGCCCACAGCCTAACTCATCCAGGGTTTACACACTGCAAAGCTATACCCACATCAATTAAACATTTTGGCTAGGATGCTCAGCAGCCTCTGAAGCAGACAGCAGAGATCCAAGAGACAAAAGGAATAGCTGCATTCCTTTTGCTTCTTCCTACCCCCACACCCACAGATCGTATGTTTTTACTTATTGAATAGTTGTTAAAAAAAGAAAAAGATGAATCTACAGAAAAGTCAATCTGCACTCCGTGAGCACACCGAGACACATGCAGTGGTGAGCAAACAGTACAGTCATGAAGTGAAAGCAGCTTCTAAGCTGTCAGCAGAAACACTTCAGTACCACGATGCCACCATCCCCATTTAAAGGCAGACCTGTTACACGCCCCAGGAAGAAAGGACTTCCCAGATCATCCCCTGTGCCAAGTCACTGCACAGTGACAGAGGCCACTTCTGAGCACAGAGCAGCTAAGGGAGGACTAACTCAAAGCTTCAGCTTTTCTGTGGAGGTTTGCAGCACGACCTTGAGGCCAAGACCTTAATGACTTCTCTCCATCTCTCCTCTGTGGAGCGAGAAGCACCCACAGAGCTGCAAAAGAACAAACCCAAAGGCAGAAGGAAAGAGCAGAAACTTCACGCTCCTTATTAAAGCAAGACACTATTTTCAGCCACCATAATGTTTCCCCTGAACATGTAAATACAGAAGCAATTAGCTGCCTAGGCACTTCCGCAGAAACCATTTAGAATAATCTTTCCAAGAATATATTTACATCGTTTCTGATTGCTTAATTTTCTGACACATTTGTTTCAGGCACTAGAAAGATTAAATAAAGCCATATCACCTATAGTGATGTATATTGTCATGTTACTGAAGGTAACATGCAGCACAGACAGACAACAAAAACTCCTGTTCCTGCATGGTTTCAAACTTCAAAATGTTAGCATCACGCCAGGGTTCTAGGAATTGTTTTATAGCTTTAATTCAGCTGTTTCTTAAAACCTTTTCCCTCATTCTGCTGTTACTCCGAGGGATAAAACTACTGACTGAAACAGCAGACACCATTTAAAGAGAAAGAATGAGCCTGGACAGAGATTTCATTGAAAAGCTCAATTCTGAAGTACATAGGAAATGTCCTCAATTCAAAGATTAGCCCGCACAAAAAGGCAAATTAAAGCCAGAAACAGAAGAAAATCTTTTCTGACTGCTCTGAATATATTTTTTCACTATATTTTCTCCTATCATCTGGAGTTTTTGTATTAAGAAGCCAGCTCTTTCAAATGGCTTCAGAAACAAGCAGACAAACAGCATATTCATTTACAAGCTGGAAGTTGATTGTTAAGTACAAAACCCACGAACGCTTGTTGGGACCAAGGAAGAGAGGCTGGAACCATTGATTGTGAGGATGCCCAAAAAACTCTCTGCAGTCAGCTGGCAGATACCTCTATGACAACAGTAAAACAAACCCACGCAAGTAAACAGAAAAACAAAATCATATTTGAGTTGTTTTTATTCTGCTTCATCTGAAATTATTTTTACCAAGACAGACTGTTGTCCTTTAGGCTATGTTTTCCTTTGCACAATGTAACTGGAGCTATCATTTCAGGGCCAAATCATTCAAAAAATAAGCACATGACACAAATACATCTTCATTCACAGACCCCCTGCAGCCCATAACTCCACGTTAATTAGACTGGAAGATGCAGCCTTCAGCCTAAAACCCAGCAACTGTGATTTACACAAGTGCAGAGATGTTATACTGCAAATTTTCCTGCAAGGCTGCACAAGCATCTCCTGCCCAGCTCCACACACCATCAAAACAAAAGCAGATCTCAATTCACTGACAGCTGCCATACTTTACAGAGACATAAAGAAAAATGGAGCAGGCATTGTGTACGACAAAGGCAGCTCAGGATACCTAAACACTGAGAACACTGCAAGGACACAGAAATCTGCAGAGAGATATTGCCTGGCTCACACCTACCCAAAGCCTACAAGGACAATTTTGGAAGACCAAAACTATAGAAGCTAACTTGTCACTTTGAAGCCTCCTAAGAATAATTACCAACTTTCTCCTCATTACCTCTGGAGGACACATGATTTTACAAAGGTCTTAATTTTGCCCTAACACCATGCCATATGAAGTTATGGAGGAGGGCTTGATTTTTACCAGACATGCAAAATAAATTCCCTGCATCCCACAGAAATACAAGCACAAGGCAACAACATCAGGAACTCCAGGCATGTGATGATCACTGTGTGATCACGTCAAAAGGACTTCTGTGCAGATTTGAGGACCTGCTGCAAATTTATGTTTTATGATAGGCAACAGCCCTTTCCCCAACAGCATGGGAGACATGCACGGTTTTATCCAGACTTACACTAAAAAGCTTGAATTTGAAAAAGCATTTATTGGGGAAAGAAGAGCTCAGTCCCAGTTTGAGTACAGCTCTTTGAGCGCCTTCACTCCCTCAAAGCAGAAATTGTCACAGTGGGTTTCTCCACCTTTACGGTGCAGTTACAGCAGGAAGTCTCCAAGGAGGGAAAGATTTAGACAACTAAGAGTTTTAAGTGGTTTTGAACAAGCAAAGCCTTTTAGAGTGGCAGCTGAACTGATAGTTACACAATGACATTTCAAGCTTTCAAGCCCCAATCATTCTTAATGGCACAAAGCTAAACCCAGAAGGGGACAAAGCAATTACACAGCCAAAAGTAAGTGCAGCTAAACCGTGCTTCCAAAAGTCTAATTTGGGTGATCCAGCCTTCCTGGCTCACACACTACACGGGGAGGTTTGGCTGTTAAATTTACTACTACAGCAGCGGGACAAGAAAGGAATGCAGCCATGTGTTGCAACATCCTCAGGCCATGTATCCGGCGGGCATCCTCTGCCTCCCAGGAAGAGTTATTCCCTTCTCTTCTCCCAAAGGAGCATCACTCCGCTGACATAATCCTCCAGCTCCACCTGGTACTCTCTGCTAGCCCTCGCCCTAAGCTCTGCAGAGTAACAGGTGATGTTTGCGCCCCACACCCTTCCGAGGCAGGTGAAGAGAAATGGCACGGAGGCTCTCCCTCGGGAAACGGAACCGCTGCTCTTTTCTGTGCTCGGATGGGACGAGCTCCCCTTCCTCGCTCCTTGGCGCAAGAAGCAAAGACCCTGCTTTATTCCCTTACCATGCTCAGCCAAAAAAATACAAGGAAACCCTCCCGTCCCCGCACCCGTGAATTGCCAAGAAAGTACTCGCGCTCCCCCTCCAACGCAGTACAGGATAATAAAACAGCTCCTTCCCGGGGACCACAGGAGCCCACTACGGCTTCCCTCCCTTGCCCCCTCCTCCTATGGGGGCGGCTGCCGCTTCTCAGCCCCCTCTGTAACGAGGAGGGGTCACACACCCAGCCCCGCACACGCCCCGTGCGACAGCGGCGGCCACGGGAGCCCCCCGACCCTCACCCAGCGGCGGCCACGGGAGCCCCCCGACCCTCACCCAGCGGCGGCCACGGGAGCCCCCCGACCCTCACCCAGCGGCGGCCACGGGAGCCCCCCGACCCTCACCNGCCGCTCGCGGTACAGGGACCAGAGCCCCACGTTGGGCAAGAAGACGAGGGCGGCCAGCGCCAGCCCCACCGCCTGTAGCAGCCGCTTCTGCTTCCGCCGCATCGGAGCGGCTGCCGGGAGCGGGCTGAGCAGCGGGGTGGGGATGAGGGGTCGGGGCTGAGGAGGGAGCGCGCTCCCGCCGCCCCCGCCGCGCTCCCGGAGCGCAACTTTCGGCGGCGGCGCCGGGCGGCAACTCCGGTACTTCCGCTAGGCGCGGGGGGCGGGGCCTCAGAGACCCCGCCCACCGTCCCGGAGGCCACGCCCCCGCTCTCCGCTAATGACCCTCCGCTAATGACTCCCCGCTAATGACCCTCCGCTAATGACTCCCCGCTAATGACCCTCCTCTAATGACTCTCTAAGAACTGCACTGCGAGGATGCCGCGGCACGGCGGGGTGTCTGGGCGGGTGGCGCCGGAGCGGGATTCGAGCCGGCCGTCGGTGGGAGGGAGTCAAGGTGGTTAATTGGCTTAAAACCCTTTAGTAGGGAGGGACCCCTGAGATGGGAGCGGGACTAGGGTGGGAGAAGCAGAGCAGTCTGAGGGTTAAGGGCTGTAGATGTTCCCCAAAGGGTTCAGGTGCTCCCAAAAAGCTCTGAGTGCTCCCCAAAGGGTCCAGGTGGCCCCCAAAGGGCTGGAGTTTGCCCCACGGGCACACAAGAACCGGGGGACAAGCCAATCTTCACCATGGATAGCGATGCCATCGCCGGCCGTAGGCAGGATCGCTCCAAATCCGTCTCCATCTGCGGTTCGCATTAAAAAACCTGTGCTGTTTAGCCGGATAGCAATTAAGTGGCTTCAACTATAGTGTAAACTACATAATTCAGAGGCGCAGGATATTGTTTGAAGGGTCTTTTTAGGAAAAAAAACAATGGCGGCAGAGCTTTCCCAAAAATGAGGAGCGGCTGCGTTTCCTCAATGAAGAGCTCGCAGCCCCGGCGCTCAGGAAGATGCTCTGCCAGCACAACAGCCGTGAGGCTCGGCTGTGTCAACAGCGAAGCTGTGGCAATCCGGTGCCCTGCTGTGCGCTGGTAAAGTAAATATTAGTTCTCTTCCAATGCAACCCCCCGCAGGGAAATACCTAATTTCCTGAAGCAATAACAAAAAGTCTACGGAAACCGTTATGCACCTCAGCATTTGCGGCTCTTGCCACCCTCACCCCACACCGGCGAGTGGATTTAAACTTAAATAAACTTCCATAACCCACTAGATGGCATCTTCCAGCAGATTTCAGTGTCTGCTGCAAGAGCCAAATTATCAAAGAAACCATTTAATTTAGAGAGCAGGTTAGATTTCCTAAGTCTAACTGCGTGTTAAGGCAGCATGTGCTTTCATTTTAATTATCGATGAGAATTTGTCGCCGGCTGGTTTCTTTACCAGAAGTGTTAACGCTTCCATTGTTTCTCCGTGGGTGGAGAAGATACCGACCCGTGAAATCCCTTCGCTCCTGCCTTTAGAGCAAAGCGTATTCTCTTTATCATCACTGAATCACCTCCGGCAGTGCAGAGACTTAGGCTGCTCCTGAATAATGCATAGCCACTAAAATTGTACAACAATAAAGCTACATATACATTACCTGGTACTGTGAGAATCTAGGCTGGAAAGCTACAATGCCTCTGATTTAATGCTGCAGTGCCAGTGTACTGCCATATGGACCCTTATAATAACATCCACATCCCCTTGCCTCTGCAAGAGCTCTTTGAAAAGTGGCTGTGAAATAGCAGGAGGTTTTGTAGGGATGCACACAGGCTCACAGGCTGCCCTTGGCAGAACATCCTCATTTATATAAAGAAATGACAGGCACAAAGTTTGAGAGTTAATTAAAACAAAGCCACTAGCTGGCTTGACATATGTTTAAATTTAGGATTGTGAGCCTGCTCGCTAAATTAAATGTTTGCTTCATAAATTGGCTTCAGCAGAGTTGCACAAGTTTTAACTGGGAACAGATTATGGCTGGTGCAGCAGGTAGATTGGTATTTTGTATATGTGAGAGCATCCTGAATGATCAAACCCTCTGAAGAGCCTCGTGGGAATTGAAGTCTGGCTGCTCCTCAGCGATCACTCTGGAAATGGATGTTTCAGGTATTCCCTTTCTGCTTTAAGAGAGAGTGAGTCCTGTTGAGCTTACCAATTAAAATAATTTATACTCCATGCAGCTGCCTTGGTCCCAAATAAATAGATGTTTCTTCTAGAAAAGGTAGAGCATGTCTACCTCTCCTCTTTCTCCTGAAGTATTTTGGTGGAGGCAGAGTTCTGCTTTTGGCCTGTTGGATGCAATGCCTTGGGGATTGATCGGGTACATGCAAAATAAACATGGATTTACATTTCTGAGAAAGGAGAAAGCCTGTGGCTGTTAAGCCTCTAACTGGAAAGGGAAATGGTGTACCTTCCTCAGGCATCTTTTCAAAACAAATATAGGATAAATTAATAGCAGCTCAATCCCCATCTGGAAGCTCTCTTTGCTAGCGAGCTGGGCTGCCTGGTTTGCAGCTCGTGTGCTGAGCTGCTGCAGGGCAGAGAGCAGCAAAAGTGGGTAACAGCATCATCAAAATTAAAAGCCTTGATGAAGGATGAGGAGCAGTGTTGACCAGAGGGACTTGGTCAGCAGATGCTGGGAAAGGGCAGGAGAGCATTGAAAAATGCTAATGGGAGTGGATGTGACAGGAGTTCCTGGGATAAAGCCCACAGATGGCATGACAGCATGGAGACGAGATGGCACAGACTTAGGGAATCAGTGTTCTCCTGCCTTCTGGTCTCCTCTGACTGCAGCTCCTCAGGGCAAGGACTGACTCATGTGAAGGGCTGCATTTCGACCTTGGAACTTCTGCAGGGGATGGCGAATGGAAAGCAGGGAGTCCTTTGGATCCCTGTAAGGTGAATGGTTATGGGATGCCCCCTCTCCTGCTAAGTGGTCTTAAGTGAGATAAGAGCTGGCTTTCCATGCTCCCAGCTGCAGTGCCAGCCCCCAATATGGGTTAGGGGGAGAAAACCCTGCCAGAGGGATGGCATATCTGCAAGGGAGAAATGGGAAAAAGTATTGCCCAAGTGCCTGTTAGGTTTTTTCCTTGGGTTCCCAGATGCTGCAGATACACATTACCACTATGGGGGATGGAGTAAGGGAGCTCCCATCCAGGTCTCTGTGTCCCCACTGTGTCCTGTGTCACATGGCTGCACCCATAGGGAAAGTCAGCTCCTTTTTTGATATGTGTTTGTATGCTGGTGATGCTTTCTCTTTTCTGAAAATCTCATTTCTAGCCAGGAGGAGAAAAGGAAAAACAATCTCTAAAAAATGAATGAACCTCAGCCATGCCTGTGTCACAACAGGACTTTTGTTTTCATGGCATTTCTTTATCCTTCGATGTTTATTAGTTGAAGTTCAGCTCAAATTTCATGTGAACAGAATTGATTTGTTGAGGTTTTTTTCCCCCCTTTTTTCTTTTCTGATAAAAGACACTGCTGAGGAAGCTGCTCACCTGTGGGCAGGAGTACAGCCCTCCTCTTCTCAGTGAGGGGGTGCCTGTCAGCACAGCCCCCCACAGCGATCCTGCTGCACTCCCCCAAACCCTGGAGCTGCTTCCAGCCAGCACTCAAGAGGCTGAAAAACAATGTAAATGCCTGAATAGCTCACAGAAGTGAGATGATTACAGGCTTTTAAAAAGAAATTGCAAACCTTGTCACTGCGGGAGAGCATCCAACCCTCTCCCCACCCCTCCCAAGAAATGAAGAGACAGCACCAACATCCATAATCCTTGTGCCCTGGTTGGAAGTTACCTGTGGTGTGACTGACCTGAGGTTTTATCTGCATAGAACAGACTTTTAGCAGAAAAATAAATAAAATAAAAACAGTGATCCACACGAGCAAGCAAAATCCCCATGGTCAACAGGGAAATCTGCCAGAATTTACTTTGGACAAACAGAGCCCAGTAGTGCAGGTCAGGAAACGGTGGCTGAAGCTGGATGCTGGTGGAGGATGCTCGGGGTTGTTCTTGGAAAGTGTGGCCATCACCAGTGGTCACTCCTCCAGCCTGGAGCAAAATGGAAGAAGTGACTGGGTCCATCTGCAGCCTGGAGACGTGCAAAAGCAATGAAGCTGTGGAAAGAGTTTCCCAAAGTCTGACATTTTTGACTCCTCTGGCCTTAAATCAGGCAATTTCACTGATTTCCTGTGGCAGGGGAAATTGCTGATGTCTGAATTGAAGCACAGTCCTGGAAGATGAGGCAGTGATGGCTTGCTGGGTAGATAAATACTGGAGCAGGGTATGAAGCAAGGAGGGAGCCTCACACATTTCACATTGCAAACAGATGCACCTTCCTATCCAGTGATTTCCTTTGAAAAGGAATATATTCTTCTTTGGAGTAACATGAATCCATGCCCCTCTTGGCTGGGCTGCCCAACCTTCACAAAAATAAGTGGCTGAGAGAAAAAGTTCTTGCTGCACTGTGCAGGGTCTGAATGAATGGTCCCAGCTCTGGACTTTGGTGGTCATCAAGGACACCACTTCTCCAGGCAAAGCTTTGCACAAAGCCATGTCAGGCTGCTTCGGTTCTAGAGCTGCTTCTCCAAAGCAGCCCTGACAGTTTGTGCATAATTATCAGTGGGGCTCAGTCTAGGAATGAGGAGACAGAGGGTCTATTCCTGGCTGTCTACTCAAGTAACCTTATTTTAAAGAAAAAACGAAAACCACAAATGTTGTTGAGCTTTCTGGCTGGAATAGGCAATGAGCCTTGTCTGCTCCCTCTGCTCTGAATTCAGAGCTGCTGCAATGAATCGGACTCATTCCAAGTCCAGTGGAGCCAGGCAGACAGACTGCAGTCAAGATGTCCCCAAAACTCCCTGGCTTCTCTGAGCATGCTGTGAATTTTGAGGCCAACACTCTGTGTGCTTCTCAAGGGATTTGGAAGCTCACGCTCTAATAATTAAGGCAGCTTTGAACATCGTAGCCTTCAGCCCCGCTTTTCTCTTCCCTGTAGCCATTAGTGCTTGGAACAGGTACCAGCTCTTAAAATGGGCTCGCCAAGGGCTTGCATGGTTTTGCAAGGAGGAATTTAAAGAGACTCTTCAATGTGAGAGCAATAAGGAGCTGATTTCAGTGGAGGTTTGCAGCTTTCCTGTGAATAGGATTCATTTCTACATCACTGAGCTGGACCTAGAGGATAGGTCTGCTCTTCTTCCAGCTTGCTGGGTGCATTCTGGGGTGAGAGAAACATCACTTGGGTCCAAAGTCTTTTTTAGGGTGGATTGCAGTGGATCAGAATGCTTGCATGCTCAAGCTCTCTTTTAACAGATTATTTGCTAAGTGTGATAAACTCTGTTTACACCACTAAAAAAATAACCATGTGGAAAGGGGAAATCGGGATAAAGATGCTTCACCCACCACTGAAAAAATATGGAACGGGAAAAATAAAGCTGATTATAAGAAAATTTAGGTGAAGTGATTAAAAACTTAAGTGATATGGATAATATCATCTGGATTACCAAGGGGACAGGAAAAAGGGCTATAAAACCTAAATAGCAGAGAATCAAATATAGAACAGATGGCAAGAAGCACCTTCCCAAGTGGAGAATTAAAAAAGCAGGGAATGACCTACCAGGCAAGGCTGGAGTGGACACACTGGGGCTTTCCAAGATGAGAAGTGACCCTGGAGCACAAGCCTGGGGCTGCTTTAGTGGTGGTCTCGGCGGTGCTGGGTTAACAGTTGGACTTCATAATCTTAAAAGTCTTCTCCAACCTGAATGATTCTACAGTTCTAAGCACAGAACAAAATGTCCCAAGTGGCCTCTGTGGGATCTTGCCCTGCCTTGTGCATCCGACATAAAATCAGCTTCAGGATTTTTCATACTGATGAAAAAAATGATTGCCCTCAGCAAGGGGAACCTGGGCAGCTCTTCCCATGGGAGATTTCTGCTTCTTCAGTCCTCTGGATTGAAAGCACAACATGTTCAGCCTTGGAGGGGGCCTGAGCCACTCAGCAGGTGCTTTTGCCCACGCCAGGGAAAAGGTGGCATTGCTGCCACCCTGTGCCATGAGCCAATGCAGCAGGTGTGCAGTGGGGGCTTCACCTTCCCTGCTCTTCCCCATGAATGCTGCCAGAGCTTGTAGTGGAGACACTGATTTCTGCCCCTGCTGGAGGAGCATTTGGCAGCTGGAGTGGCTGTTAGCAGGTGTCTCAAGTGCCCGTCTGGAGGGCGCGGCACTGAGCCTGCCCTTGCTGGGCTGCTTTGTCAGCAGTGAGAAGGCTCTCCTCTCTTAAAATAGATCCTCTCCAAGGGCTCTTGTGTTCAAGAGCTTGAAGGAAACCAGGACCTCTGTCCTTTATATGCTGCCTCTAAAAAGAAAGGCAGAAAAAGCTGTGCTTGAGAAGCAGAGAAGGAAAGCAGACACGGTGCGGGATGGGATGAGAGGATGAGACTGGGAGGGCAGGTGCTCCTTGGAGTTGTGCTGCTGATCCATGGTGATGAACAGGGAGAGCCTGGAGCTCTGTGGCAGCAGGAGTTCACTGCTCAGGCCTGTGGGATGAGTCCCACTGGGTCAGCTCACAGCTTCAGCTGTGTCTTAAAGTCGTTGCCCTCCACGTCTTCAGGGATCCTCACTCCTCCAGGCTGCCCTGTGGCTGCAGGTTGCCATCAGGGATGGAGATGCTCAGCTGCTCAGTGTTTTTTGCCAGCTTTTTATCTCTAAGAGATGAATTCGTATCTTAACATCAGAGGTTTGGATGCCTCCTGTTTTCTTATTCATATCCCCAGGGTTGCTCTTGTTCTTTCTATTTCTTCAGAGCCTGATAAAGCTTTTGGCCTCTGAGACACACAAAGGCATTGTGGAAGGAATTGTACAGCTCCCATCAGATGAATCTTGTAATTCAACTGAAATTCTGTTACATTTTAACTCTGACATACAGAAGAACACAGAGATTATCTGGATGTCAATGAAGAGGCAGTTTTCTCCCTGGAAGCCCCTGTCCCAACAGGCATTTCTAATAGGCAGCCTCTCCTTTGGAGGAATTTTCCCCTTCTTTGGCTGGGAAGATGCTGCAGTGACTTACTCAGACCAGACATTTGGAGAGGTTCAGCGCTGCCTTCATCCTGAAGATCTCAAATGTCCTTTCTTCTCCTCCCCCTGTAGTCTGCAGTTCCCATCCTCCTCCTTCCTCTCCTCCTGCCCTGTGAGGCAGCCAGTAATGAGTCTCCTAGGGCAGCAAACAACAGCCTCAGGTGTCTGTGTTCGCGAGAGGCAGTGATTAACCTGGGACCATCAGGAACACTCACTGTGACAGGCTCTCAGTGCTCCCTGGGCTCCTGCAGGGCGATGACGTGGGAGGATCAATGGACTGGGGTGGGAGTAGGAACAGAGGAGCGATGCTGCTTTTGGAGGAAGCCTGGGAAGCAAAATCCTGCATGTCCCACATCGGTGTCACTCAGCAGGTGACTCTGCAGGGCTGACACGAGGCACCAGAGACATCCCAGGCTGTGCCTGTCGCATCCCATTGCTGTTACTCTTGCTGAGGATTGTTAATTCAGCAGCCCTATGTTAAAGACTTGAGCCTACTGAGCAAACCCCTGTGCAGAGCTTTCTGCCTTGTTCCCAGGGGATACAACAGGATGAAAGATAACTGACAGCTGCTTTGAGCGTGCTAATAACCATCATCTTGCAGTACACAGCGCTGTAAGACAAAGCACTTCCCACAGGATTCCCCCAGACTCTTCCCCCCTGGGAAACACATCAAAAAGTTTCAGAGGAGACAGGAAAATTCTTCCGCCCAGGAAGACCTCAGGCTGAAGCCTGTCCAGATCACAGAGAGACTGCAAGGGAAAAGTCCCTTGGCCTGAGCTGTGTGGTCACTCTCATTGCTGGGCCAGGGTCAGAGGGGTGGTATCAGGGATCCCCCTATTACCAGGGCAAAGACAAAGGGAAGGGGTTCATGTTCTTCTGTGCCCTAGAACACTCTTGTACAGTTCTGCTGTTTGCTTGCTTAATTTATTGGAAACTGAACAAGAAAGTCAGTTCTGGGACTCTTGGATTTCAGCCTGAAGCTGACGCATAGGTTTGCCCAGGAAAGCAAGCAAGGGAGGAACCGAGTGAACCAGAGCTGAGAGAGCAACATCTTGCTTTGCTGCTGGGCTTTCTGAGAAGGGAGAAGGGAAGGAAAACACAGCAAATGTGTCTAGTGCTGGAGAAGAGATGCTCTCATCTGGGAAATCACATTTCCCTGCTCCTTGCACAGGGGTTGCAAAAGCATGGACTCTCCTAAGGGAATAGTTCCACATGGACTATTCTCCAGCCACCATCATTCCCCCTTTCTTCCCTGGAATACAAACAGACCAAGGAAGAGCAGTGTGACTGGGAAATCTTCTAGAGAGCTGTGTCAGAGCCACAGAGAGCCTTGTAGCTGTGTGCAATAAGCCTAATGAATCTCCAGCACCAGCCCACGGGCATGTCCTGGCTGCGTGCATTGTCCTCTGGCCCTGAGGGCAGCTAACAAATAATCAAATTAGGACAATCCCAGATTGGTTGGCATTGGCTCTGCCAGCTCTTGGCACAGTGGCTGTCAGGGCAAGAGAGGCCTCCCCACACCATCCTGCTTCCCATGGGACCCTGTCCCTCCCTGGGCTTGGACAGGACCAGTCCCTGCCATGGGCATCAGGGACTGCGTGGGAACTGCTCTTGCACATTCCTGGAAGTGCTGAGTGGCAGAGTAACTAACTGGTGATGGCCAGCAGTGGGGAATTGTGCTGGAAATGAGCTGGAGAGGTAGGAGATGCAAGGCACGGAGAGGCTGCCCCGGGGACTGCGCGTGGGCTGTGCATCTCTGCCAACACATCAGTTCTTGAAAGAAAAATACAGTGACCACAGAGCAGGTTGGAAATGCTTCAACAGAACAGGATTTTTTCTCCCTTGGAGATTGCCAATTTGTTAAATCCCAGTTGTTTTGCACCAACAGGCTTCAAGGACGATGTGAGAAACCTCAGGCAGGTCACGGGCCCCAGCTCTCCAGCTGACAGACCTGAGAGCTCACATGAGAGCTCAATCCTGGAGCTGTTCCTGTGGGAAGGAGGGGACAGCACAGAAGATGTGACACACTGAGGCTGCAAACCCCACCACTGTTGCTGAGAGCTGAGCACAGAGGCAGGGAGGCATTCCTGGTCTGTCACCCTGCTGACCTGCTCAAGATGTGCTGACACTCTGGTGTACCCCAGACCAAAACCACCTCTGCTGTCCAAGTTGTTTTGCTGGAAGCACACAGCTATTTCACTGTTGCCATTCCCTGGTGACTTTCCAGAATGGTCTGTGTGCTCTGCTGGGATGCAGACTGGGCAGAGTGTAGAGGACATTGTCTGGTTACAGCAGGCTGTGCCTGACATCTAGCTGGGGACCACAGGGACTCTCAGCACAAAAAGCTGCTCCTGTATGGCATTTTCCCTGGCTAGAACATGTTTCAGGTTGGGCCAATATGGTGAGGATGGATTTTGAGCTTGCTAAAAACAAGCACTTTCCCATCCCTGCTGCCTGCTGGAGAAATCTCCCAGCCTGACACGAGGCTGGGGGGAACAGGACACTCCAGTCTGTAGGCAGACAGCATGGACAGCAGCTTTTCTGCTGATGTAGAGCCTCTGGGAACATTTCTAGAAGCATTTCTGCCATTCCAGGCACAGGGATGCAAATGATTGCTGGAGGGTTTCTCAGCTCTGGGCTGACATGTGACAGAGCCAGGGGAATCAGTGAACTTCTTGCCCAGCTGAGACAGCCTGGCTGTGGGCTGGGAGGACTGGGAGTTGTTTCCCCAAATCCAATTCCCTGCAGCAGTTTGGCTTCCCTAGAAGTGGCATTTCCCACCTCATCATAGGACTGGTACTTCCTAAATTTGTGCCTCTTAGACCCTGGCTTTAGGTAAGCGCAGACACGTGGCTGCTGAGCTTTGTGTGCTGCCCTAGAGCTGGGCCCATTTCCTCAGAGGGAAAAGCAGCCAGAGGAGAAGAGAACACAAGGGGGAATCTGAGGGGAAGCCCAAAGGGATCTGCTGGTCTTGGAGGATGTGGGTGGTACCATATCTGGGTGAGATGTGAGACTGGAGACCATCTGAGTTTTTACAATCTAATGAGAGCTCAGGCTACCTCTCCTAAAGAAGAAATTAATACATTTATAATACCCAAAGGGGAGCTCCACTGGAAAGACACAGCTTGTGGGACTGGCAGAGCTTTCTCAGGAATGAGAAAGGAACCCTGGGCTTGGCCAGTTATAAATAATCCCAAGCATTCAAAGCAAATAGCCCTGAGAGAAACTGAGATGTAAGAGGCAGGTGGAATTGTCTAAAGTGGGGGAAAATGTTGAAAAGAACAGATTCCTCTTTTAGGCTCCAGACAATCCTTCCACTCAGCACTTAGGCAGAGTCTCATTGGTGTGGGATCAGCCAAAAGAAATCTGTGTGCTGGTGGATGGGTGGTGTGGCCCTCGAGCCAGTGACAGTCAGGCTTCAGGGACATCAGGTGCCTTGTACTTAACACATGCATCCTACATGGGCTTTTTTTCCCCACAGACCTGAGATGTGTGCTTACAGCTTTCTCCTGCCCTGTGGGGGCTCTCAAGGCACTTTATGGAAGGGAAATTCAAGTGTTTCCTTCTCAGGGTGGTGCCAGGGGACTGGCTAATCCCAGTGAAGCTATTTGGTGACAGATAGGCAGAGAGGAGCCTCAATGCCCATTCCCTGGGCTCCTGCACCCAGAGCCAGAGGGGAATGGCCCCAGCTGTATCCTCTGGCAGGTGCTGTGCTCTGCCACTGTCTCCCTGTGAGCTCTGGGACTCCCACAGTCCCTGAAACACAGGGCAGTGACTTAAAGGGGGGTGCTGGGAGGAGGCAGATAGTGCTGGACAAGAGGAAAGAAATTCAAACCATAAAAAATGAGCTAACATCATTCCTCTGAACTTCCACAGACATAAACTCTCTGCTCTACAGGCGCCTGGGTGTATCTCATCAGCTTGGATTGGATTGTTCCTCCACGTATTTTAGTTGTGCGGATGAAGAGAAGACTACAAAAAGATGTGAGCCGCCAGTGTGTTTTGAGTTGCTTTATTCTGAATCAATATTGAACTGAAGAGGAATTATAAATCTAACAGATTACAGCTGAAGCAATGCCAGGGCATCTGTTTCCAGATATTATTTTTTTTTTTACTTTTACTGGCTGGAGCAGCTGTTTTTACAAGAATCCACTGTAAAAGAGTTATTAAAACAAAGGGGGGAAAGAAATAACAATAAACGGAAGATATATAGCAGACAAGGAGTAGCAGAGATGAGGGGCTGGGAAATAAATGGAAGAGGAAGAATTTGACAGCCAACAGTTTGTAACCAGCATCAGGTGCTACAAAATCTGGAAGATGTTTGTTTTACAAGACAGTGATCCCCAGCTCCAGGACTGTGCTTGGTGATTTATGGCTCCTGGCAGCTGTTGCAGAGGTTGAACTAAGAGCAACAGAGACAGAAAAGTGTAAACCACCCTTGCTGCTTGCCTGTTGTTTCCTAATGGAAGGGGATTTATTTGTAGGAAGCCCGTGGGGGTAGCTGGGGGTACCTGTGGGCAGGTTCCCAGCTCCATTTCTCCCCATGCCTAGGATCAAACTGATTTCTGATGGAATTCAGATTGTAATTAAGGCAAGGGGCACGGAACTGAGGGCATTCATGTGGCTTAAAGCCTTGCTGCACTTCAGCCAAGATGATGCAGTCAGCAAAGGCATGCTGGTAGCCTGGCTGAGGATGGAATAACGTGTCAGAATGAAGCTCTGAGAGGTCATGAAGCCGCTTTTCACAGTCCTGGCTGGCCACCACAGCTCACTGGGCGAGTGTGAACCCACTCAGCCCGGGGTGCCCTGTCGGTGCATCAGCCTCCTGCGAGTTACACAGTTTTTACTTTCACAAACCTATATGTAATGTAACTGATTTCTCCAGAAGCTATTCTAAAACAGGCAAACTGAACTAAAATCTGGTGTCCCTCCCTCAGTTTGACCTTTCCTTGCACACCACCTTTTCACAGTCTCCAGCTCTCCAAAGGATGGCTCACAACCCTTGAAAAGCCTTTTACGGTGGCATTTGCAGGATTTTCTGTGCTACACTTCTCTAGATACATGGTCCCCGATTTTTGGGAGCTCTGCCATATTTAGGTGCTGTGCCCTTGATATGTTCTTGAAATCAAGAAAAGACCCTTTTTCCAAGCACAGCTTATTTCCACAAGCAAGGGTTGATATTCCTGTCATTGCTTTACCAGCACTGATTGCTGTGGCTGCCAAAACTAAAAAGAGGATTTTGAGTTGTATCTGAAGTTGCTCAGAAGCCAGAAAAGAAAATCATCTGTCAGTCCATATGCTTAACTTTCTGTCCCAAGAATGACCCCTGTGCTTGCAAACAGCACTCACCTGAGAGACTCAGGGGGGATGTGGGAGGCAGCCCCTGCTGCAGCTGACACAAAACTATTCAGGATGTCAAGGATTTGGCCTAGTGCTTGCTTCAGGTTTATTGATTCATTTTGCAACAATGCCCAGTAAATAGATTTATTCTTACAGTTATAATTGAGCAGATGAGAGCTTGGGAAGTGGGGACTGAAAGCAAGCAGAGCAGAAATCAAGCCTGAAAGAAGACACTGATGGAATCAACACATCTCCCAGATGGTGGGAAAGAGGAATTACTGTTTTTCTCTCTGGCCATTGCACTGGAATGGCTCTGCATGCCCAGATCCAGCACTGTTCTCCTTTGGGGCCAGCTCCACTTGCCCATGGGGGACATTTGTGCCCACAGCCTGTGCTGTGCTGCCACCAAGAACCCACACCCAGTGCTCTGTTGTCTCCCTGGGGAGNTTCTGGCAGTGTTCTGTCTGCAAACTAAATTTTAATGCTTTTCCAACCTCAGCCCTCTCTATTAAACGAGAAGAAGCAGAATTCTCTTCTTTCCCTTTCTTTTTCTAGCTTGTGTTTTTAACTGCTGAATCTTTCATCTCTTCTAAAGCATCCAAGGAGCACAAAGAGCAGTGGCCTTGCAGCCACTGCTGCAGCTCCAGGATGTGACCCCAAGAGAAATTATTCAAATAAATTTGCAGTCACCTCACAAACAGCTGCTGAGCAGGAAGACAGGAATCTTCCCCTAGTCCACAATTTGATGCAGATTATTCACATGGTGCTGCTGAGGAGTTAATATTCTTGGCTGGGACAGGACAGAAATGATACCTGCTTAATATGACAGAAAATAAATAGAATCTGCTTTCAAAGGATGCATTGACCGAGCTGTCGGCCTGATGCTGGGGAGACAAGTGTCTACAAGCTTCAGCTTAATGTGGCATGGAAATGTATTGGGTTGTATTTATGGCCATATACAATACTTAACCGGCTATTGTGCTGATTAAATATTTAATTGACTGTCTGTGAGGAGAAATGCACCATTAGTCCATAGGGAATTACACTGTTCCTTGTGCCTGTTCTTAAATGAAATGTGTAATTCGTTGTCACTTAAGCATAATGTTAACTGCCTGTTAAGGACATATTTTCAAGGGAAATAAATACAAAACTTGCCTGCTGGCATTGCCCCAGGTGAAGCCTCACGTGCCTCAGTGTGTGCACAGCCCTCAGGGGCATCTCAGGGCTCAGGGGACTGGGGAGGGACAGCCAGGGAAGGGACTTTGGGGTTCCTGTACTGCCAAGTGGTTTTGGAGATGCTGCTTGAGGCTGATTTTAACCCCTTTTCCACTGTTTTTTAGTACTATGGCTGTCCAGGTCCCTGTAAGGGGAGAAAGGCCAACAGCATGTTCCTAAAATACCTCCTCTTTCTGCAGAGAGCTCAGTCAGAGAGCACCAGAGTTTCTTTGCCTGGTTTTGTTTGGGAGCCTGAATTCAGTGGGGAAAATAGAAGGAGGAAAGAGGCAGGGAGGAAGGCTGGTGAAAGCAACTGTTCCTTCCCTTCCTCAGGGCTACCCCAGGGTACAGCAAAAGCAGAGTACACAGAGCAGAGCCCTCTCACCTTGCAGACTGCACTGTGCTGAGCACCTGCAAGAGAAAAATTTGGAATGTGCTGAGTTTTATTCCTTATCACTATCATTAACATTTAATGGAAACCCTGCAGCCTGTGATGCAAAAACTGATGGCATTTTGTTGGAAAGCCACCCTGCTCTTGGTGCTCAGCATAGCACTGAGAGCTTCCAGCAGCACAGACCCTGCTGGCTGCACAGCCTCTGCCGGGCAGAGCTCCCCCACCACGGCTGCCATGGCTCTGTGATTCATCCCAGCAATGAAACTGCCATCTCTCCTGAATAACTGATCCTTCTGCAGTGTAACTCTTTTTCCATTGACAGTTTGGCAGGCTTCGACAACTGGCTCCTTCTCTTCAGCAGATTTTCAGGTCCCTGCCCATGTGCTGGCTGCAGAAGCAGCTCCAGGGCAGCATCCTGACTTGCAGTGAGATGCCTGCTGTGTTTGATGCTTAAAAGCACTGGCCAGCTATTGACATTCAATAGCTGAACCTCATATTCTGAGTACTGCAGCTTTATCAGTGTCCTTAGAGCCAGCATTGATTGGGCTGAACTGTCTGATAAGCACAGCCCTGTGCCGCCCTCCCACGCTCCCTGAGCTAAGGCGGGTTTTAACTTCTTGATGAATGGTCCTGGGCTCCAAAGCTTCTCTTAACAGGGCTGACCTGAAGACACAACTATCCTAGGGCACACTACAAGGAAAGCCCTGCCAGGACCAGAGCAGTGAAAGCACAGTGTTAATTTTAGCCAGGATCCATATCCTCGTTAGGTGCAGGCAAAGCATGACATTCCCCTGGCTGGCATGGGCAGCTTGGCTTGATATGCTGCAATGTCCTCAGGCAGATTCACCTCCTGTAAGTTCAGTTCTACCACTGTGGCTGCTCATCTGTCTCCCCTCAGCCTGTGCTGGAGCTGGGAACCCTTCAGGGCACCCAGCCTTGAAAGGAGCTGGCTCAGAACCGGGGAATTCCCTGGGGATGACAAAGGTGGTTGTGCCAGTCATGCAGGACCAGGAGAAGAGCTGCATGCAGCAACATCCATCCTCCCAGTGCTGCCTGGGACAGCTGCTTTGCCACAAGGGAAGTGGAATGTATGAGTGTCAGCAGCCAGGGCTGCCTCTTTTCTCTTCTCTGCTCCTCCCTGATGGTAGGAGACACACATGTGGCTGGGACAAGCTCTGCCTGTGCTGCCCCAGAAACTTTGTGGTGATGGTCTGTAGGGAGCTTCATTCAACATTGATCAGCAAAATCCAGAAAATCCAGCCTGGGTTTGCTGCAAATAGCTCCAGGACCAGGGACACTGCTGGGAATGAAGGATGCACCTTGTGGTGTTTCTGAATATCTGAGTCCCTGATGGCAGTGCTGGGGAATGAAAAGCAGAGAGAGGGTCCTGTCCTCCAACTCCACTGGTGTCACCTGCTGCCAGCACCTCCCCACCAATCCCTCGGATCCTTTGCTGTGTGCTGTGAGGTGTGACAAGTCAGAGCGGGAGCTGACCCTGTGGAGACCAGTGCTGCCACGTCTGGGAGCACCAGGGAGATGTCACCATGGCTCCCTGGAGGTATCTCAGCTCTGAAATACCCCAAATGCCAGGCTCCCACCTCCCAGCTCCAGGACCTTCAGGGAGGCAGATGCAGATTGTCTTAGGTTGATTGGCTTTTCTTTATTTTTCTCCTGTTTTCCTTTTTTTTCCCCCATGGCTTTCACACCTCCCCTCACTCTCTATTTTTAATCAACTGACTCAACCCTGGTTTCAGTGTTTGAGGAGTGGAAAGGTGATCCCACTCCATCAGCAGGGCACAGCCCACACATCTCCCCTCTGTGCTGCTCCCCAGCCCACACAGTTCTGCACTGTCACGTGTGTATCCCTGCCAAGATACCACTATAATATATTTTTGCCTCGATGGAGGTGAGGTTATGGGGCTGAGGAGCTGAAAGTCCTGGTTTGGAGGTGCATCAGCCCTTGGGAGTTGCAGAAGAGCATCCTACCAGCACTGCAGACCACAGCCTTTAACTGGGACACCAGAGGGACATAGCAGCCCCGAGTGGGGGACAAGGGCTAATGAAAGTGAGAGGCTGGAGGAGAATTGGAGGGAAGCTGATATGAGGTCGAAGGCCCCTTCCCAGTCCAGGGATACATCTGAGTGAGCAGCTCCTGGGAAGTGCATACCTGTGTCAGCCCTTGCCAGTGCCAGAAGCACATCTGGTTTGCCTGTCCTTGCTCCAAGCCTGGTGGTTTGAGCCATGCAGGATGTGTGCAAGTCCAGTTCTGGACTCTACTCACCAGCAGTGATTTTGGTAGGACCCCATCGTCCCTGCCATGAGCCCATCCCCTGCAGCCTGGGGAGAGGGGCAAGAAGAGGCATGGGGTTTTAGCTTTTCTTTAGAACATTAATCACACTTTAATTATACTGAAACCTGGAGACATGGCAAAGGATTAAGTGGATTATCTTCAAAGTAATTTGTTATCAAATATTTATTCTTCTGGGAAGGGAGATGCAGCCTGAGAAATCCTGCATTATCCGTGCTGCCAGCCAAGGACGTGTCATGTCCCTGCCCTCACCCTACCCTTGGTGCAGGCTTGAAACACAGAGCCCCGTCCCTTGTCCCCTGGCGTCCCGTGTCCCCCGAGGCTGCTGGCTTTGAAGCCAGCTCTGTGCCGGGGATTTGCCCCTGCAGGAGGGGGGATACCAGCGCCTTTCTGGTGGTCTCTGCTCTGCGAGGCGGCGCAGCGGGAGCGGCCAGCAGCACTCCCGGCCCTGGCAGTGGGATGGATGCTCCGGCCGCGCTGCTGCCGGCATCCAGAGTGGGAAGGGGCCGGCGGCGGCAGCAGGCGGCAGCTCCATCGCTGCCGGAGGAGCCGGAGAGATGCGTGGTAAATCGGATTCAGCCTGAGCTCTTTATCCTTTCGCAGACTGTGGGTTTAGTGCTTGGATGCTTCATTAACTAATAATAATGAGTCATTGTATTCGCCTCCTGGGCATTGTAAATGATCCAGTGTCAGGAGACGCTGCGAGGACACGGCATGGCGATGAGGCTGGAGCGGGCTGAGCCTGGGAGCGCAGATGGAGCTGATGCAGACGGGACCTCGGCGCTGCCACCTGGGGACACTGCCCGCGAGGGGACAGCTGCCCAGGGATGTGGCCTCGCTGCGGCTCATGGCCAGCCAGGCTCGTGGCACCAGAGCGCACCCGGGTGCTGGGAAACCCACGGTGCTTCCCTCTTCCCTCTGCTCACCTGCCTGGAACAGAAGCTGTTCTCTCCAGCCCCTTGCCATTGATAAACGGGATATTTCAAGCCCTCCCTGCAAGCAGCACCCCCTCTGGTGCTGCACCTGAAGGTGATGTGGCAGGTACTTGGGGACCTGCCTTTGTAGGACATATTTGTATTTCTTCTAAGAATAATTCCTCCTCAGGAATGAAAGCAGAGTGATGTGCAGAATGAGAGAAAAATGAATGATAAACCCCTGCCCCTGGCATGTGGGAATGCCTGCCCAGTGCCCTCACACTGTGCTGGAGGTGAAGGCCAATTACCAGATGTGCAGGGCACTACTGCATGTGACACAGATGCCTGTCCACTTCCTTGTGCCTTATTTGTGGGCCTATTTTGCCTCCAAAATCTTATCCCTGGTTAAAACAATAGGGAAGGAAGAAATCAGCACAAAAGCAACAAGGGAATCATAAAAATAAAAAACAAAGGAGGTGGGGAGAAGCAGCTGGTGGGCTGACTGCAAAGAGCAGGAGTTGAGGTGAGGTCATTTCACCTTACACACTGTCAAAGCCAGAGTACCTCCTGCAGGAGGGGCAGCCTCTCAGGGTCTTCTTCTGCCTCAGTTAGCTCAGAAACTCCAGCCATTAGGAGCTGAGGGGGTGGCAGCAGGGTCCCTGCACATGTCACCACAGCCCCAGCCTGCCAGCGGGGCAGGAGCTGGGGTGAGCCTTGCAGGGGCTCCCTGCAATGCTGTGAGCTGCTCATACCCCACATTTTGCCCCAGCTGCACACCCTTTGCTGACAGCCTGCCAACCTCAGTTTTGGGGGACCAGGAACCCTCCAGTTCAGAGCCAGGCCCCACAAATTGTGGGTTGGTGCAGGAACTCTGTTCACCCAACATCACCCCACCACAGAACGAGCCAGCTTTGTTTGACAAGACATTGTTTTCCATAAACCATGTGGACTGGCATTAATTAGAATTCTATCCTTTAATTCTTTATTAATTGAATCTTACATCAGCTTGTCTTTTTGTGTGGGATTAAAGCCAGGCTGAGCAGGCAGCACTGATCAGGGTCACCCCCTGTTTTCTCTCCAGGAGCCAGTTCACCTTTACCTCCTGCAGCATCCCTGGCTCTGGGCTTCACTCCCAGATCTGGCTCAGGCAGGGCATGGAGCTGAGGCACCCTGGCCTACCACTTCTCCAGTGTTTATTCCTGACAGATGATATTTAATAAGGCCACATAATTAATGAACTAGAAAGTGCTTCAGCAGCTTGACGTGAGACAAATATAGCTGCCCGCTCATTTCCAAATACCAAACAGAAATATTTGCTGCCTGTTTCTGCCTGTTATGTGTCATTAGCAATTTTGCCATCTCTATTAAGCATTTGTCTGTAACAATACAAATACAATCTGAAAAAAAAACAACCCATTCTTACTGCCCTTAGCTCTTCTGGGTATGCTTTTCCACTGGAATTTTCATTGTTTTTTGAGTTCTTAACATCTCATATCTTCCATAAGAACAACTATGGTTTTCCTTGGCCATATATACATATTCACATTTTCCCATTGTAATTGCTGCTTTCATTTCACCACTGACCCACAAGCTTCCTTCTCTGACCCTGTAACCAGCCCTTGTTGACTCTGAAAAACCCCTCCTAATGCCCAGCTGTGCATTTTTCCATCTGATTTTTTCCCTTGCAGCCTGCCAGAGCACAGGAGCCTTCCCAGGGATGTGATGGGATCCTCCAGTCTCACCCCGGGCGCGTTTATTCCCCTCCCCTGCTGCAGGGAGGCTCCTGCTGTGTCTGAGCCCCCATTCCAGGAGGGCTCCAGTGGCCAGGGCTCCCCAGGCCAGCAGGACTCACTCGCTGCCCTCCCATGTCCCCCTGCCCGCCCTGCTGGGACTCCGTTTCCCTTCCCGAGGATTCCTGTTACACAACATCCCACCTTCGCTCGGCTGTGGGAGGTGAGGCAGCGAGAAAACTCCCACTGCTGGAGGTGGGAAAATGGGGAAGAGGGAAAACGTGGCAGCACGGTTTCTCCAGGCACGCTCGTGTGACTCTGGCTGTGTTCCCTCCTGTGGGAGGTGCTCCACAGCCCGTGAGCCCGCTCAGGGAGGGATGCTGCCGGGACACATGGGCAGAACCTGCTGCAGGGAGTCAAAGGCAGACAGAGACCCGGAGGAAACACCCCGTGGGACTCAGATCCACTGCAGTTCCACTTGGGAGATGTCAGCTGGCAAAGGGGATGGTGCTGCTCTGCTGGGGCAGGCGTGCCAGGGGATGTGATATGGGTGTGGTGATGTCCCACTCGGTGCCCACGGTGGCAGCCCTGTATCAGATCCTGTGGGACTGTCCCCTCATGGTCCTGGGGCCAGTTTTGGGGCTCACTGCTGGACTCTCCATCTTTGAAACTGTTGTTTCCTCCCATCTGCTGAGCAGGGGCTTATGTCTGCCTTCCCCTGCTGATGGGAGGGGAAGGAAGCTCAGGAGGAGGTCCCAGCTAAGCTGGTCCTGCCTCCAGGACATTTCCTTGTGTGTGGATTAAGAGAGAAGCAAAGTGGATTAAGGTCTGTGCAGCTCAATTCTTCCCTGAACCTCCAGCCATTTCCACCCATGCAGATGCTTGTACTGGTGCCTGAGCAGCCCTTAGGCTGGAGGCACAAGAGGGGAAAACCACGTGGGATTAAGATTTGGGAAGAGAAGCCAATGAGGCTGGACTCTCAGAAAGCAGCTTCCACATTCCTCAGGCTGGAGATGGCTCAGCCCTGCCTGACAAAGCAAACCCAAACCGAACACACCACGACTTTCTACATTTATTCACATTTTCTGTGATCTCAGTATTCTCCTTTGGGTTTCTGAGCTTTGTGCCTGTTTGCATCATTATTTCCAGGCCTCCTCCTGGAGTATGAAATCTCCAAAGGTGCTCCTGGTACAAAGGAAAGCCTCAAGGCAGGGAATAAGCAACACTGGAGGGAGAAGGCAGCAGACACCACAAAGCTGGTGGGAATTAGCAATTTCACAAACTGTGACTTGTGAGCAAATTCCCTGCTGGAAGCTGGCTGCAGCTCTCCCTGAGCCAGCTGTCTGCCCAGCCTGGGCAAGCACACACACAAATGCATGAGCCAGCTTGGGCCAGCCCTTGGATCTGGAGCCCCATCTGGGCACTGCAGGAGCTGGCTGCTGAAATGCTGCCCTGAGCCCAGTGAGGAACCCCTCCCCAGCACTGCCTGCCTGCATGCTGTGGGATTTTTACCAGCAAAGCCCCATCATTGCACTCCTGCCCCATGCAGGGTGTAGCAGGTTTGGGTTGATGGTCCTGTGGCAATCAGGAAGCCCTGGAAGCACACAGTCTATCACGAGGGACCATGTTACTTTGCTTACTCACAGCCAAATTGGTGGATCAAAAGCAAAATATCAAGCTGCAATGGCTGGGACTTGAAGTTGTGTACTGCACCTCTTTGCAGTGTGCAGGACTTCCCAAACTGAGGAAAAGCTGCGGCACAATGGGATATTCCAGAACAGCAGGGACCTCACTTTGTGCCTGGGGTGAAGGTGGGAGGGCTGAGCCCTGGGCACATGGACACCGTTGTTGTGCTGGCAGTAGGGTCCAGGTCTCCCTGCAGGACAGACCATACTTCCTCAGGTGGAAAAATATCCTCCAGGCTCCCAAACAGGCAGCCCCATGCCAGTCATGGGGCAGGCGGATGCACGGGGCTCCAGGGCTCGGGGATAGGCCAGGGGAAAGGGCAGGAGAGGGAATGGAAGCCCTAAAGTGGAGCAGAAACACAAGGGAAATGTTCCCTCTGTCATTTAGCTGGCAGAAGGTGACACCGGGTTTGTCACCCGCTTTCATTATGTCTCCAGGGCTTTTCATGCAAATTCAGGCAAACAATTTCTCGGCTCCCTTTTAGCACTCTGGGAGGGCCAATTTCATTTCAGGAGCAGTGGGGGACAATAATCATCTTGAAGTGTCTTCCATCCTGAGAGACGCAGATAAGAGCTGTGCAGTGGACTAACAGCACTAATTTGACGTTTTCAGCTGATAGCTTTGCAGATGACAAAAATCAGACACCATAAAAAGCTGGTAAACTCCATAGCAGCAGGGTTACCCCCTCCTGCACATCCCTCCTGCTCCCCTCCTCTGCCCTAAGAGTGAGACAGAGCCCTGTCCCTGAGGTCACAGCAGCTCATTGCCATGGGGAGGGGGTTTGCTGTGGCTGGGGCAGGTCTGGCTGCTGGCTGAGCCCTGGGAAAGGAGCAGGACATGGCTGTGGCAGGCAGGGAGCTGCTGGTCAGCCCAGAGAGATCAGCAGCCTCTGCTCTGCCCAGAGCACAGCTGGGCTGCTCCCCACAGTGACAGTGTCTGCCTGCTCCCAGCCAACCTGCCCCAGGTTTAATTGCTGTCCTGGAAGGGTTCCCCTGATGTCCAACCCCAAATGTTCTTGCTGCTGCTTCAGTCCATCCCACCTTGTCCAGAAGAGTGTGAAGAATGGGCACCTCCCTTTCTTGACATCACTCTTCCCATTATCTCCTTATTTCAACCTTCTTGAGCTTTTTGTTAAACTCTTTCTGAGCCTGAAGCCCAGTTTTGCCTGCCAGCCTTCATGGGTTTTGCCCCCTGTGGCCCTCTCTGTCCCCTCCTGCACCTGGTGAGGGTGCATTTTCCTTCCGTGAGTGTGGTGGGTATCATTCCCACTCCCAGGCACACACCAGCAACCTGGAAAGCTGCATATCAAGCTTCAGTGGAGGATTCATTTCCCTGAGGTCCCTTTTTTTTCTATTTTCCTCCTTAGATAAAAGACAAGATTGAGTGACCAAGCCATATATGAATCCAACTGGGCCCAGTTTCTGAGTTTTAATTTCTGCCAGGTGTGAAGTCTAGTGAAAAAACCAGACACAAAGGCACTGATTTCTCCCTGGTGCAAGCAGGAGTCCAGCTCGTGGAGCACAGCAGGGTTTGTTCACATGAAGTTAAGCTGAGCCACGGGCACTGGGAACAGCAGATAATTAAACTGGTGACACTGGGGCAGGCTGGGCAGGGTGTGCTGCAGAGAGCAGAGGTCTTGCTGACAGAATGCATCTGCTGCCAGCTGGGACATGAAACCCCACCCAATACTCAATAATGTGATTTTGAAGTCATTTTTTGTACCTGAATTGGGGTGAAATGCAATATCAGATTTTTATATTTTTCCATGGGAGGAGATATTCAGCACAGCTTTAGGAGAGCTCAGTGGGGTTTCTCAGCTCAACATGTGACTGCTCAACCAGTGCCCATTAATTCTGTTTTCTCCCTGAAGGCAGAAATGGGACTAGGCAAATGTCTCTGGCTCTCCCACCCTTTCTCCCAGAGGAAACTCATATTTTTTCATCAATCTTGAAATATTCCTAAGGAAAAAAATGTTCATTTTTATGAGAGTGGCATTAGAGCCAACAAACTGCAACCATGGGAAATTCCTACCTGATACGAAATTCACTTCGCTCACCTGAGCTTCGATTGCTTTCTGCCTCTTTTTTAATTATTATTTTGACCACAAGCTGCTGAGGACAGGCACAGTTCCTCCTGGGGCTGCTATGACTCTCCTGTGGGATGAAGAACAGAGATGCCCAGCCCAGACTGAGTCCTCCAACAGTCTGGGAAAAATGAATACCCAATGGAAGTTGCAGAGCACCTGCAGCTTCCCTCTTTTTTTTGACTGCTAATAGCAAACACCCCTTTGAGATTTCCCTTCAAGTCTCTGCTAAAGCTGGAGGTGTCATTTTCCTGGTATAATTTTTGAGTTGCACTGCACCAGCCCATCTTGGCTTTGGTCCTGCAGCAGCTGTGTCCTGCAGACACCTGGCATGGGGAGGAGATGGCCTCAGCCATGCTCCAACAGCATCCCTTGCTCCCACCTCACACTGCCCAGTGCCTGCAAAGGCTGGCCCCCTCCTCCTCTGGCATTTATTGTGGCTCTGCCTGAAAAAAAACCCCACCAGCCCTACTTGCTTTGTCCCTTGCATGGAAACCATACAAGATTTCTCATCTTGCTCCCAAATGTAATGGAATAATGTCTTGCTGGCCTGGCTGGTTGTAGTTCTAGAGAGGGAAACTTTATAGTGTGGTGGGAACACCTTGCTGGTGCAGGTCTTGTGTTGCCCATGAATCTCAGGTGGGTGTCACTATTTTTATTTTCCACAGGCAGATTTCATAGGAAGGGACTACCAGAGATCAGCCCTCTCAGCTCTGGGGCAGGGCCAGCTCTCTCAATGCCAGTGCTGATCAGTATTACCTCCCCTGTTTTTAATCCCTCCCATTTACCCTGCTCTTGGAGCTGGGATTCACATCCCAGCATCTCCCCTCAGCCTTCTCTGCTCCTGAGCCCTTTTCCCTGGCTTAGAGGCTCTGGAAGTCTGTGTCCAGCCCCTTCAGGGCAGTGGCTTCCAGCAGGCTGCTTCTGCACAGGACCCCTGGGAATTAGCAGGGAATGGATGGGGCACTCAGACATGGGAGATAACACTGCTGAGATATTTACACTGCCCACTGAACAGTTTCTCATCTTGCCAGAGTGCAGGCTCAGCCCTGCCATGCCCTGGCTGCTGTCAGGAAGAGAGCTCCTGCTATAGGAAAGGCTTTCCAAGCCTCTGCAATTGGATCATCTAAGAATTTCCTCCTTTTTTTTTTTTTTTAATTTTAAAATATTTTTTTATTTATTGTTTGGTGGTAAGGAGGGGGATGCTGGTGAGAGAAGTGGCACTGCAGGGAGCAGAGCTTTGGGAAGCCTACAAGGAGGTTGAGCAATGCTGCCCCATCCCCTACAGGGTCAGCCCTGCCTGCAGGCTGCCTGCCAAGTGCCTGTGCCACTCCTGTAACACCCCCAGGAACTCCTCCCTGGTCTTTTCCAGGGAGGGACTTATGAGAAAATGATCTCCTACTTGCTAAGATAAAAACCAGCTCTAGGAAATGCACCCCTGTAAAGGACACCCCCAGACTGTGTGCTTGCCTTAGCACTGTCACAGACCACATTGGGATTCTCCTCTTGAAGGGAAAAAAAATCCACTGTTTGGTCAACCACATGGAGCAATATTTGCAAAGTGTAAGCAAAAGCATTGAAATGCCCTCATGTCTGCAAGCTGTCACCAAGGAGGAGGTGGAAGGGGAGCTGTGGCCTTGTCCTTCCTTGAGAGATGCTGAAGAAGCAAGGCTGCAGTACCAGAATCCCTTTGTCCTCTGGTGCCCAGGCTGGGACTCCAGCTAAATAAAACCACAAAGCTCAAACATTAACTCCCCAAAATCCAGGAGGTAAAGATTTTTCATGGGTCTTCCTCCTCCTGCTGTGCTTGTGGGGGGCTGGTTGGTGGGTGAATCTCATTAGCCCAGTTACAGAAAAATGCAAACAAGGCTGTGTTTTGAGACTCCTGCTTCTGAGATGGGGCTGGATCCAGACTCAGCCTGCAGAAGCTGCTGCCTGCCTGGCAGGGACCTCCCAAATTCTCACAGTGATCTCAGCTGAAGGATGCTCTATGCTCTTTGCTTCCCTTCATAAGAAAACTGCAGGAAGGCTCATCCCCAATGGCCCTTGGGGATCCCTCAGCCTTCATGGCTGCTGTCCCCAAAGTCACAGACCCAAATTCACATTTTTGCTTCCTCTGCCAAGAGGCAGCTCCTCCTGGACCAGCCTGGGCACATGCTGGAGCTGGCTCACACCTTCTCCACCTGAATGCTGGGTTTGGCATCATTAAGAAATTATACCCTGGTTCTTTTTATGTTTTTTCCCCTCAATTTATAGTTCCTGGCTTTGTGCAGCTCTTGGCTGCTTTCTCAGTCCCCAGCTGGTCATCCAGGACTGCTGCTTAGCCCTCCAGCCAAGGATGCTTTTTGCCATTGTCCCCAGTAAGCCGGGCTTTGCTCAAACTGGTGTTAACAGATGACAGCAGAAATTGCTCAGAAGACTTTTAAAACCCTGCTGCTCTTGAAACTTTTATTTAGCTACAATAGTTCCTATGTGATCCCTGCTTGGGTTGTTTGAACAACAGCAGGAGACAAATGTGGGCTGTGGCTCTTGGGGACAACCAAAGCCAGAGAAAAAGGCCAGCAAGGATAGTGGCAAAAGTGATGATCTTGCTAAGAAAAGCTGCAAGAGAAAACCCAGAGCTGCCCATAAATCCCATCATCTTGTTATGCTCCTGAGCAAAAAAACAAAGCCAAGGTAAAAAACCATCACAAAAAGCACCCTGCAGTAAAGCCTGTGTATTGTAAAACTCAAGACATAAAAACAATAATAAAGTTGCAGGAAAATCTGGAAGCACAAGCTCTTACCCAGCAATAATAGAGCATCCCAGGCAGGAGAAGGCAGCCAGTGAGAGGCTTCAGCATCAGGCTGTGGGGTCTGACTGGCAAAACTTGGTCTTCCATGTGTTCAGCTAATTAAAATTCCTCGGACTAAGAAATAATCATATGCATTATGAAGTGTTTCCCCCCTGCTAATATTTTAATTGCTAGCTACTCCCTGCTTAGGGTGGGGAAAGGGGAATAAGAAGTTGAGAAGTCACAGTGAATCATCCAAAGGAACAGATGGAGTGAGGAGGGGACGAGGGGACCGGGCAGGGATTAGCACTCCACACACGCCTCCCCACACACCCCCCTCACCACAGGGCTCCTCTCTCAGCACAGCGAGGAGAAACCTGTTCAAACAACAGGTCTTGCATTAATATCTCATTCTTTATAAATAAATCAATAAAGGAAGCTCTGTTTGGCTGCTCCTCCTCTGAGTCACTTAGGAGCCCCGTGATTCTCCAGGTCCTGCTTCATGCCTGCGCTTTCCCTGCTTGGCTGCACCTTGGTGGGAAGGGGACATCACCATCCCCTCTCCTGCATGGGCTGAGAGAGGCTGTGCAAGCCCTCCTGAGCCATCCAGAGCTCTGCAGGTGCCCCATGCTCTTTTGAGGGAGCACAGCCCAGAGGAGTAGCCTGGCCCCAGAGGGGATCACTCCAAAGGAGGAGCCTCTGCCCAGAGCTTTGAGGCTTTGCCTTTTGTTTATAGCACTGATGCTTTCGAGTTACAGAGTCAAACAGGAAAGTTTTAAGGCTGCTGCTAAGTCCCTTACAAATAAATGACTTGGAAAACATGTTGGGGTGCTGGGGGGACGTGTATTTCCATAGAGGTTAGAGAGGGAACTGGAATGATGCTGTGGGAACAGGACTGCTGGGATTCTGCACCCAGGGTGGCCCCATCCCAACATGCAGGCTGAGAAACCGAAGAGGGTTTGGCAAAAGATGAAGTGGCTAATTAAGAGCCTCTAACGATGAAAATGCTGTGATGGAAGCATGGGGACAAGAACAATTCCCACTGAACATCTGCAAAACATCTGGGCTTTGGATGGCTTTGGCTGCAGTTGGTTTGGGAATTTATCACAACACTCAAGAGAGCAGGGGTGGGAAACCCAGAACCTGCTCTGCCTTTTCTCCATATGTGCTTGCAGGCTTCCTGTCATTTTTGTGGTATGTTTACTCCTTTTTTTCCAACAGCTTGTGTCTTATTGAGGAATTATGATCTAAACCACCAAGGCCCTGAGGGACCAGGGCTCTGAGCAGAGAAATGCCATGTAACACCTCCCAGGCTGGATGGATGCTGGCAGATACTGCACTAGAACAAGAAGTTCAGGTGGTTTAAGATAAACTGTGTGTGCTGGGTTTTAATGCACAGAGCTGCTCTGGTTTCTGACGAAGGCAAGAGACTGCCATTTCTCAGTCTGCAGCTCATGAAAATTACTTACAGAAAAAATTATTAATATTACCTACAGGAAGCTGGTGCATGCAGCCATTGATCAGCATGGTGTCCCACAGCAGAGATTTCTGCTTTCTTGGCGTATTTGTTCAGGTGTCCACAGCTGAGCAGCTGCTCGAGGCAGGAGCAGTTTTGCCTGGTGATGGAACAGTCACAGAGCTGGGTGTGAGCTCTGCCAGGAGCTGCATTACAGGGGGTGATTGTCCCAAAGGGAGCAGAGCCAGCCCCTCGTTCCCTCTCGTGTCTCAGGCAGGTCATTTGGAGGCACATCAGTTCCTCTGGCAGAAGGAAACCCTTTTCCAACCAATGGGTCTGTGCACTCAACATTTCACCTCACAGTATTTTCTGGGCAGCTCACCTCAAGCCCCTCATCTCACTGGGTGTCCTTGTTGTCCCTGTCTGTGTTTGGCATCCCTTTGCTCCCTAGTGCATGCAAAAGTGCTTGTCACCCCTCCCGTGTGGCTCTTGTACCTG
The DNA here is from genome assembly GCA_013399455.1 of Anthoscopus minutus. Classification (NCBI taxonomy): domain Eukaryota; kingdom Metazoa; phylum Chordata; class Aves; order Passeriformes; family Paridae; genus Anthoscopus; species Anthoscopus minutus. The sequence continues at coordinate 536,530 of VWYI01013654.1, forward strand.
AGTCCCGAGTGTGAGATGAGCCCTTGAGCATCTAATTTTTAAGAAATCAAAGTACACTTTCTCCAGCACTGAGCCCCTGTGCCCTTGCTGCCTGCATGCTCAGTGAGGCAGCAAACACTGCTGAGGAGACCCTGCAGGGCACCTGTGACTCAGGATAAATCCTGGTTGCTAGCCCTAAAATATTTAAAAACATAAAAACTCATACGTCCTGGATTTCTTCTCCTCTCTGGCTCCAAGATACCTCAGGAGTGCACAAACAAAGGGCTGTGTTCCACCTATGAATCACTACAGTGACCAGCTGTGTTGAGCAGGTTATGCTCTGTTAGGAGCAGGTAAGTACTGCCAGTGGATGTGTTAAGATTGCAACCTAATGAGCTTTTTCTCTCCTCTCCTCTCCTCTCCTCTCCTCTCCTCTCCTCTCCTCTCTTCTCCTCCTTTTACTGCAGCCAGACATTGAAGGGTCCATAACTCAGGCTGGAGGAGCACAGCACAGTCCCAGCACGTTACAAGGTGATCAATAATGAGTAGGAATTAATGCACTGGAAATGATAGATTCAGAGTCAGTTTGGAGCCTGGCTGTGGCTGTCACTGCTGCTTGGCCTCATGGGGACAGCAGAGCAAGTTGTGGGTCACAGGCAGCTCCCAGGGCATTCCCTGCATCTGTCTGGGATGTGCACATCATCTTGGCTGAGCTAGCTGAAGTTAAACTGCCCATGCAGACCTTCCCAGGAGCCTGGGGATGTCTGTCCAGGATGATAAAGGTGAAATAAATCCCAACCTCAAGGCACCTCGTGCCTAGGCTTCCAGGCAGAAAAGCAAAGCTCCTTATGGACTGGAGATAAAACTGAGACCCTGTGGAAGCTCTTTAGAGTGGCTGGCTGCAGCTCAGCGTGGGCAGAGCAGCCTTGACCTGGCAGCAGGACCTTCCCTAACTTTTCCCTGGATGCTGCAGTCTCAGCTGTGGTGGCTGCACTGCACTGGGTCAGCTGAAGGAGTCTTGGCTCTGTGTTTAGCAGGGGGAAAGCAGCAGCACTTCCTCTCCTGCAGCCACTAAATATTGCTCTAATAATCAAAAAAGCTTTTCATCTCTGTAAACCATGTCCTGCTAACTCTTCCTGCAGACACAACCCAGAACCAGAAAATTAGTGTGCTCACTCATTTTCCACTTTCTCTGACCCCTTAGAGCCTAATAAATGTTGTCTCATTCAATTCTGGAATCTGCTGCTTGGTGGTGGTCCTGCTCAGGACAAGGCACCATCCCAGGCCTGCCTGGGCTCCTGACCCCAAGTCCTGCAGGAGCAGCACTGCCAAGTGAATGGGGCCAAGTGGAGGGGCTGGAGCAGCAGCACAAAGCTCTTGGATCCCTTCACTGAGGAGCCCTTTGCCAGCCAGGTCCTTGCTCCAGACAAGGAGCTGTTTCTGAGTGAGCCATGATCAGGAGATGACCTCTCTCAGTGCAGGCTCATCTCTTTGGCCAAGCAAAATGGAGCCACATTTTGGCCTGTCACCCAAAAGCAGTGATGGGTGGCACAGAGGGCACAGGGGCCATGGGAACTGTGTGACAATTCAGAGACTTCAGCTGCAGACCAGGCCAGGGGCTCTCTGGGGTGATAAGTGGCCTCAGAGATCCGGGAAGGGTGGAGAATGGCACAGTGTGGGCTGTGCTACTGACACACCCAGATGTGGTCCCTGCCTTTGAGCTGTCCCCGGGAGGCACTGGGGGAGGAAGCACTCCCAGAGGACACATCTGCACCTCTCCATGGCCTGGGTTTGCCAGAGCTGCTGTCATCCAAACAGCACTTCTGGTCTCTTCTGCATCAAAGAGAGATCTCTCCATTTGCAGCAAGCACAGCCAGAGGATCATGTATTTTCGGCAGCTGCTGAGATGAGGAGTCTGCAGGAAGCTTCCTGCATAATCTGCCTTGGTGAACCCAAATGTCTTCTGTGAGCTGGAGACAGCAAGCAGCTCCTTTGGCAGGTTGAGCCCATCCTCACACCCTGAACCATAATGTTATAAACATGAAATCTCATCGGGGCTGCCAAGGAAAAAGCTCCAAATCCCAAATACCTGCCATTACAGTGAGATAACCAACCAAACAGCCTCTTGCACCAGCATTGCCTTTTAAGCGCTCTCAGCTGGGGTCTGATGCAGCTTCTTCAGGTTTCTTGTTCAAGAGAGAAAAAAAATCCATTTTCATTTTAAACAGCAAAATCTTGGTCACTGCTCAAATTCACTGACTCAAACCCCTTTGGCATGATAAATGCTTTAGCCAGGGAGTAAGAAAAGTGTTTATCTTTTGTGGGGAGGGTGGGTGGGTGCCTGGTTCCATCCCTTCCCTGCAGGAGCTCTGTGCAGTTGCTCCCAGCAGCTCTCCAGGCACTGTGGCGAGCTTCCCCGAACACTTTAGTGCATAATAGGACTGGTTCAATAATCCCATTACAGCCTGTCTTCAGGATGCCAGGACTAATTGGCAGGCTCTGGGACCTTCATCCCCAGCTGGAATTTTATTGCTCATCACAGTTAACCACAATGCTAAAGTCCCTGGGCCACACATGTGCCATTAGCTCAGCCTGGAGCTGTGTCCTCGCTGGGCACTTTGGGGGTCCCACTGCACCCTGTCCACAGCCTCCAGCAGGGAAAGTTCACTGTTATTGCTGCAGCTGATTTGCCTTAACTTCATGCAGTGTGCAGCTTAATGGGATTTATTTTGTGCATGTCCAGCTGGAGCTGCTTCTGCATGGAGCACTGGCTGGGAGCCACTGTGCCAGCAGAGCTGGGCAAGCCAAGGACAGCCCAGCCTGGTGCTTGTCTGTGGCTGTGGAATGGGGAGGAGCAGCCTGAGCTGGCGCTGCCAGGCTGAGGGGCTGTAGGAGGGGCTGTCATTAGGCTTTGTTGGGCTGGTCACATTTTTGTGTCTCAGCCCTTGGCCCCAGCAGACTGCCCTTCTCAGCAGAGCACTTGGCATGTGCTTGAAGGCAGGCAGAGGCACAGCTCACCCCAGTGCAACAGGCACATTTGGTAAAGTCTGGGGTTTTTCCCTATCTAAAGCAGTTAAACAGCAATAGTGGCTCATCCTGGTGGCCTGTTTTCTAGGAAATGGCACACCTTCTTCTAGGGAGAGAGCAGAGAGCTGAGGACGAACTCTGACAATGCAGCTGGTATTGGTTTTATTTCCTCTTAAGAAATTCAGACTTCAGAGACTCAGTTCCCACTGGGGCACTTGGTGGTGATGATGTCTAAACTCTTGGCCCCTGTGTTTGCATTTCCCACTCTCAAACATGACTCAGATTCCAGTGTCACAGACTGAGCCTTTGAAAGCACATAAACCTCCACCCACAGCATTCCTTCAGCTGGAGACTAATTACAAGATGATACTGGACATGCCAAAACTTTACAAGGCTTCAAAAAGTGATTAGACAAGTTCTAGAAAGAAAAGAAATCCATTAAGAGCTATTAAGCACCAGGACAAGCTTTGGGACCCAGATGGGAGTATGCCAGGGAAATGTCCCTCCAGAATGTCTGTTCACTACATCTACTCTTCCAGAACCAGCACTGGGATGCTGGGCTGAAAAGACCCTTGGTCTGGCCCATACACACTGATTTTGGGCTTCCTCTCCTCTCCTCTCCTCTCCTCTCCTCTCCCATTCTTGCACCTCCGCTCTGCGGTGCA